>OY293312.1:17916691-18516691 GCA_958502075.1 Orchestes rusci | reverse complement strand
ATTTGAAACCGTGTACTTGAAGTTACAGTTGATATTTGCAATAAGTTGTTTATCCAACCATTTAGAGAGGTTGTAAGTTGGAGAGTTGGTGTAAGATACTACAGGACGAATCGGCATTTCAGAGGGTTTATCAGATTTATGTACCTTGACCAAACCATATAGTCTAGGGACAATAGTGTAATTAGCTGACAACACGTATCTTAGAGCTGCATGGTCACCAGCTCTAAGATACTGCTGTGACCGCTGAGTTGTGTTGGACAAAAGGATTGTCTTACTAGTGGTCACACCCAATCGGGAATCAAGACAAAGAACACACAACCTCTATATTCAATGTTTCGCTGAGCTGTGTTGGACATTTGTCACTTGTGCCGTCACTCTCACCTTGTTCTTTGCGGGTAGTTTCAAATCTGCTGCTGCTTTCTTGCAATCTTTTTGACAGAAATGGGACAGATCAAAGTATGCTGCGCAAATTCGATCAATTACAAATTACAAGAATAACTATATTAACTCCATCTCCGATATTGTTTTTGTTTCTGTAGACAACAAAAATGTCTTTTGGTTGATTCTGCGAGAAGTTGTTTGTTGAAGTCTTGACATTCATTTGTTGTAAACACATCATCAAATAAAAACAAGACAGAAAATAAGCTGATGGAATTTATTATCAAAGTGTGAAAGTATAATTATTGTCAAATTATAAATTACGCAATTCAACGCCAACCAGTGAAAAATCAAAATTCATGGCCTCCCAGGGCAAACAGGGAAAGTTTAATGGAATGACGGTTTCACGTGAACTGCGTTCCATTCTTTATTTTTTTTTAATGATATAGGTACCTACCATTTTGAATCATGTGATGAATGATGATAAAAATCGATGTATATTTAAATGACCATAAAAAAGGATCCAAAGTTGAGAAATTTAGACATTCAAAACTTTGCTTTTATCTAAGAATTTAGCTTTCATCTCAGGTGATTGTGCCCTGGACGACATGGCGTGGTTTAGATTCAATGGCATGAATAGGGATGATGAGAAAGGTATTTATCAAGATAAAATGTATATTCAATATGCAATAAACATGTTTATTCAAGTATTATACATTCAATTCCAAAACCTTTTTTTGTTCCTAAATTTTTGTGTAACCTAAGAGAGTTAATAATAATTGTTGTCGGTATTGACTGATCATTTCACGATGGCTGTAATTTCAGTTTTTATCTCAAAATCCACGTCATTCAAGGCAAATACCAGAGAAAGCTCAAAAATAATAACCTTTTTTCCAATTTTAAGCTGGCATGTGGGCTATGTCTCCAAGCTTTTTTCCTTGAAATAAGTTGAAAGGAAAACAAGAGCTTTAATTTGAAATACAGGGTGTTTCAGAATAACGTGCTAATAATAAAGGGGGTGATTCTTGGGCTCATTTTAAGAAAAAAAATTCATATGAACGTATGTCCTAAACGCCTTAACTTTTTTCCCAAAAAATATGCAAACCAAAACCCGCATGGACGGCACTGGTCAGAATAATTAAATTGTTGGTGCATCAAAGAATGAGTATTAATGCCTAAAATACATGACTCAAATTTCATAAAGATATCTACAGTGATGACAAAGTTATTGTAAAAAAAGTATCTATTTTTTAAAACTTTGACACCCTGTATCTCAAAAGTTAAGGCGTTTAGGACATACGTTCATATGAATTTTTTTTCTTAAAATGAGCCCAAGAATCACCCCCTTTATTATTAGCATGTTATTCTGAAACACCCTGTATAGTGTGTCCAGTAGATATTATACTGACCAAGTGATCGCAGATTTCATTAGAGAGTCAAATTAACTCTCATTGACTCAGTTAATCAGAAAAACACGGTTATTCAGTTATAGTATAATATATCATAGATAAAGGATATACAGGGTGTCTCACGGTGACCATCCATTAGAATATCTCGGGAAATAAAGCAATTGGGATTCTGAAGATTTGTATGGTGGAATATTTCAATTTATTTCAATTTCAATTTATTTCATTAATTTAAAAAGTACAAGCAATTTTTAAAATAAGATTAACAATGGTTAGATTAAATCTACTATGTTGTTCCAACTCCTAGATGAATTAACATCTGTATGAGTTTAGTAAACGAAAACAAAAAGATAATTAACCATTTTCCCTTCTCGTGTGCCGTTCAAAATTCCACATTACAAAAAAAAACTAAAATCGAAATACAATTTTTCACCATAAAAAAATAAATGAAAATGTTGACATAGAGTAGTATTAATTTCCTGGCTAATTATATCTAAGAACTTAGAGTAGAAATGCTTCACAATGAACGATCTGCTTTGCTTATTGAATTGTTTTACATTTGATATACGCCTTATTTCTATGGGTAACAAATTGTAACATTTAGGTGCCAAATAATCAAAGAATCTAAGGTTATTAGACTTATTATTTTGAGGTAACATGACGTGTTTAGCTTGATTTATTCTTGTTTGGTATCCATGATTAATTGTATACTGTAAATGCTTATGTTGATGCATATATGCACATATTGCATGAATGTACATACAGTTTAAATTGCAGATTTCATCGTTATATAACAACCTTGTTGAAGATAGTCTATTTTTCTTGAACATAACTCTTAAAATACAATTTTGAACTATCTGCAGGAGGTATATAATAGATTTGTAACATCCTCCCCAAACAATTAATCCATGTCTGAATAAAGACTCCACCAGGGCTTTGTAGATTATCGCGATGAGCTTGCTGTCCATAATTTCTCTCAGTGTATAAGAGTTAAATATTAGATAACGAATTCTGTTGGTGAGATAGCTTATATGCTTCGTCCATTTAAGGTGCTCGTCTATGAATATTCCCAGGTACTTTACTGCGAATACCTTTTTGATTGCGTAGTCCGCAGAAATATTGATGTTGTCGAAATCGGGCTTTCCTGCATTGGTCAGTGAGAAGGCCATTAAGTTTGTCTTTGAAAAATTAAGAGACAGTCTGAACGAGTCAAGCCAATGTTTCACTCGATTAAATCCAAGCACTGCACGTTCCTTCGTCTCGACCCATGTGTCTCCACTGAAGAGTAGCACTGTGTCGTCTGCATACGAGATGATCCTAACTCCATTCTCAGAAGATCGTTAATATAAACAATAAAAAGAATTGGACCTAAAATTGTCCCTTGCGGAACACCCATGGTGATGATTTGCGGCTCACTCAAAGTATTGTTTATTTTCAGATATTGATTTCTATCGTCCAAGTAGCGTATCCATATTGGTACAATACCTCCAAGAGCTTGTTATGTGGTACAGTGTCAAAAGCCTTGGCAAGGTCAATGAAGATAGCCAATGATTTTCTGCTGTCGTTGAGGTTGTTTGATATATCTGACACCAAAGTGTACATCGCATCAGTTGTATTAGATCCTACCCGAAAACCAAATTGATTTGCTGCTAATATTTTTGTTCGTTTCAAGAAATCCATCAGACGATCCTTTATGCATTTTTCGAATAATTTGGTAAAGTTGTTAATCAGACTTATGGGTCGATAATTCTGTATCCTATTTTTCTCCCCGGTCTTTAATATTGGAGTTATTATAGATTCCTTGAAATACTTTGGTATAACAGCTGTCGTCATAATTAAATCAAAAATATGAACTAGTGGCTTGACCAAGGTTAAGTGAGTCGATTTTATTAGTTTCGATTGGATACCACCTTTTCCAGGTGAACATTCATGAAATATTCATTGCAGTAGTTAGCCATATCCATGTCACTTTCAAAGTCCTCATGATTTTTGTCTTCAATATTCAGTGTTGCATTATTATTTTTCTCCTTTTGTTGGTAGCATCCGATATAATCATATAAATACTTTTCATGTTTTTTTTATTATGTAGTATAAGTTTTTTATAATAATCATGTTTCTGTTTCTTTAGAAGTTTATTCAAATGGTTTCTGTATGATTTAAACTGGTTGTTCAGCTCTTCACTGTAGTTTATTTTCAATTTTTTCTTAAGGGTGTCTCTATGTTTGATTGATATGATAAGACCTACTGTTATCCATTCTTTGATTTTCTTATGTCGTTTTGTTCTGATAGCTTGCAACCCAGTTGAATTATTTATATGGTTTTCAATTGTGTTTATGAAGTGAGTCGTTGCTTGTTCTGGTTCATGAGATTTCATCACATCCTCCCATGTTTCAGTGGACAGGTATTTTTTGAGTTTTCCATAATTTATCCGTTGTATAGCTCCAAGTTCAGCATTCTTGAGTTCCCTTGAGTCCGTTGCATGTATCATCAACATAATTGGATAATGATCTGTTACATCCGCTTGAATTACGAGTGATGTTAACTTATTACATATTCCGACCTTTTGTTTAATGAAAAGATGATCAATGCATGTAGCTGTATCTTGTGTTACTCTAGTTGCCAGATTAATGTATGCCCGAAAACCATTTTCGCCCATCAATGACAAGTATTCATTCAGAAACGGTGTATTATCATTTGAGATGTTAATATTACTATCTCCTATGTAAATTTCAAAGTCACTATTCATGTCCAAACCATTTTCGAATATCTTATTCAAATCTTCTATAAATAAGGCGTTAGTGATTGGTGGGGGTTTATAAATGGCTGTGATTCCAAAAGACACATTATTATACACTAACCGAATTCTAGATATGTTTGCTTTAGAAAGTTCCAATTTCAGATGTTGGATATGCACATCCAAATAGTCTTTAACGTAAATCAGAAGTCCGTCATTCCTGTTATAGTCACCTTGATTATAATAACTATCGTATCCCGGAATTTGTAGGTTATCACATGATGTCAGTTGGAAACATTCACTTAAAACTATAATATCAACTTGTGTGAGTTTGTAAGATTCCAAAAACAAAAGCAGTCCATCAAAGTTTTTCCTAACACTACGAATATTAAGATGTATCAAGTTTAACATATTGTTCATTTTTACTATTTTTTCACTTAGGGTTACCTCATCTACATAAATGGCACTTTTATTCCCTTCCTCCTTTTTTATTGTCTGTAATATTTCTTCATGTGGGATATTGAAAATTATAGAGTATAGTCTATTCTGTTCTTAAGAATTTCTAATTGATACTTATATGAAGGACAGTCATTGTTTGTCGTAGCATGAGAAATATCATATTTTGTCTTGAATTTTTGGTTAGAAATTATACAATTATTGCACTTTCTGTATTCTTCGGTACACTTACTTTTATTATGTTTGCCTCCACAGTATTCACACACTTCATCTTTCTTGCAGTCTACAGTTTTATGATATAATTTCTGACAGTTGAAGCATCTGTTGATCTTCAAATCTTCATAGACCGGACATCTATTCCATCCAACGTGAATTTTTCTGTATTTCATACATTTGTGAAGCATACTGGCTGAACATTTGGCATAAATAGTCGAATCCATATTCTTCTTTCTTATGTAGGTATAATTTTGATTCCATCTTGTTCAGTTATCCATTTATTTTGATTTTTAATGTTTCATTCAATTGTTTCTTTTTCTTCTTCTCCCTGATAGCCAGGAATCTTGATTCTGGGTTTTTGCATTTTTGTAGTCACTATTTCATATCCATCTTTTAAGATTTCTTCGGCAGCTTTATGTAATTGTTCTGTTTCTGTTTTGCTGTTGCATTTAACAATCAAATTTCCGTTTGAAATGTATAATGGACAATTTGCACATTTTTTGGAAAAATATAAGGATTAGTAAGTACTGATGCCATTGATGTTTAAAAAATCAACCTGCGACCTCTATTTATTTACTAATCACCGATTAAAGTGCGCCAATCAACTTCGTCACAGAATACATTATCTCTCTCTGTCTAGCTTATTGTCTATAATAACCCTCTTTCTCTCGAGGTGGTAATATAGCGCCGCCCCATTATTGATCATACAGTGAAATCTGCGTTTTCTTTTTCATTTATTGAGTATATTTTTGGGTATTTTGGAAAAATTTTTTCGCTGATGGGTTTCAAATACTATGTAGAATACGTATATAAAATTTCAAGTCATTTGGAAATGTATGCAAATTGTCCATTGGAATTTTTTAATTCACAGTAGTAGGTATAGTCCATATTTTATAAGAACGGACGATTTGACCGTTATTTTCACCAAGTTAATGAAAACAAATTCCCTAAATTACCGTCATTTGTTAATATGTCAAGCGTTTGACATTAAATTTTTACCTCGATATACAATATTAGAACAAAATCGAATTTCAGAATTTTCCTGTGTGATATTATTTTGTTGAGTTTTTGTGTTTTTGGTGTTTATTGCGTTGTTATTGTTCATATTATTTTCAAGATACTGTCATAGTTTATTCGGATTTTATAGAAGCTTTTTAATCTGTTTTTTATTGGTTCACAAGTGAGTGAAGCAGTAGAAATTCTTTAAGTTATGTATGTAAAAATTAAAAATATTAATTCTAGTCTTGGCAATAATGGATAACATCACTGATGAGCCTCGAGCTAGTTCCAGCATTGCTTAGGAATCAGATTTCAAAGATTACACTGTATGTAAACTAATGAAAGCATAAGTTGTATAATTATAAATTATTATAGATTGAGAATGAGGATTGTTGTCTTTCGAGGAGCTTATTACATCTCCGGGAACAAATAGTGGAACTGAAAACTGAAAAGGTATATTTTAGTAGATAGGGTAGATTGTAAATCGTAGTTATAAATTGTTGCAGATTGAAAATGAAGAGTCGTTTCTTGAAAAAGAGACAATGCCCAAGCTACCTGTTTTTATCACTGGATACCAAAATAGTGAAATTAGAATCAACCAAAAGAAGGTTGAAATTCTGCCTGTTTCATTTTTTTCAACTATCTAGGGGATAAGAAAAACAACATGACTTATCTTATCCAAACATATGTTTAGTGTTCTGTATTAACTCGAATAAATGATTTGATTATTTGCTTACAAAATTACATCATCAGAGTTTGCGCAGTTCAAATCTCGATTTGAGGTTGAAAAGGTGTAAAAGCGTTTGAGACGAAACGCGAACAAAGCTAGTATTTATTTACAATTTTATATCTGAATACGGTCCTGTAGAACACAGCTTAACAGTTCGAACGCGCCAAGTCAGGCTGGCAACCTAATAAAATAGTTAGTAATGACTGCTTGTCATTTTCCGTTCCTATAAAAAATAGACTTTAGCAGGTAGGACCAGTGCATGCTACCAGATCAACTAGTATCAGTATATTTTTTAGTGGATTCCGTGGAAAATCAGGAGCTTCCAATTTACGACCTGACTGTGTATTTTTTTAGATCACAAAAAAATTATCATAATAATTTATCAAATCAAACAATAACCATAGAATAATGTTTAAGGGGGAATAGAACGGACTCTTTCATATTGACAATTGGAGCAACAGACTGCGCCCCCCCCCCCAGCAGCATGGTGAGAAACATTTCGTTTGTAGTTTGACCGGAAGATGGGTCTAGAGTAGTTCATGTGACGTCAGAAGTCTTGGCAAGTTCGATAATTAATTTTGATTCTTGAGAGACGTCTGCGAATTTTGTGATTCTTTCTTTCATTCTAACTAGAACTAGCTTAAAATGCCATCAATAATCATTTATTGGCATTTTGTGTAGAGTTCTAGTTGTCATGAGAGAAAAATTTCAAAAAATGCAGATTTCTTTCATGATTAATTGCTGAACTTTCCAAATAAAAGTTCATAAAACCATTCATTTTTTTTTTAATTCGGAAATTTCTCTCGAGAAATAATATCAATCCAGCTAATTGCCATGGAAAACGAATACACAGAGTAAGGGAAAATGAATTTTCGATCATCACTGTTTTCAAAAATTTATTTGATTCATCTTTTTTTCTACAAGTAAGTACTTTGACTTCAATATGTGCCGCCAACTCCTTTGATACATTTCCTGCGGAATTCTGAAGTAAGTAAAATCGGAAATTTCACCACCTTCTGGAATTCCCAGTGAAAGAGATTGATTAATGCTTAAATAAATACATCTTGAGTAGAATCATGTGAGCCTTCGAGGAGTAAGACAAATTTCTGAGCTATCATCCTCATAATTAGCCCCAATAACAGACTGGAAATATGTCAAATTGTCAACCAAGAGGCTCTTTAAGTAGTTGGTGAAAGCATTTTGGGAGAGATTGACATTCCTTGCACCTGTTTTCCTGATTTTTCGATAGAAAAGTTCTGGACCCCTATTTTCGAAAGTGTGATCACTAGATCACCGGTGAACCATATTGGTTTTGTACAGCACGTTCACTCGATGATCACTTCGCCTGAATCGAAAATAGGGCCCCTGTGGTATCCTGATTGAAAGTTTGGAGCATAATATTATGGTTAAATCTCAAAGACACCATCATGTTTCATAAATCTCTAATATTTTCAATCATTGTTTTAACCACATTTTTTTTGCTGAGCGGAATACATTTGTCGTTCCTTTTCTTTTTTTCACAAAAAAATATGATCCTAATTTTATAACTGCTTCACCAGAATTTTAAGTGATGATGATTTTGTGTTTCAGTCCTGAAATTGGTTCCTGGAGAAGTCTTGAATGATCTTCCATTCAAGCTATCGAATAGAAATAAATGATTAAGAAATTGAATAGGGTAGTAACTATCTCCAAGCTACACTTTTCTATTTTGACCAACTCATTACCAGTGTCAACAGTATGTAGGTAGGTACCTGGAACAAAAATTGATAATTGGATATAGGGTGTTAAGGGTTTAGAAAAAGATCGAATTTATTATTATAAAAAAAAGTGCGCTATTGAATTTTTCGGAAATGTTTAAAAAAATTTCAGATAAAGCAGCTAAAAATACAACTTTTTTGTCTTTTTCTAGCAAAGTTGAGTTGATTTTATTTTACCTAAAAATTTTCCGACATGCAATAAAGTGGTTTTCATTTTTTTCTTCAAAAACGAAGAAATATACCCACGAAAAACTATCAAGGTACAAAAAAGTTGTATTTTTTGCTGCTTCATCAAAAAAAATCCAGATCCCATCCAAAAAAAATATAAGACTATCAGAAAATGTCAGTGGCGCACATTTTTCTGTCAATATTATTCGTGAAACTGCCCCTCGGGGCTCCACTGATACCTGGAACTCATAATAACCATCTAGTAAGTGCTAGTTTAGCGTCTTATCACAATGAAAAATACTGCCAAAATTCAAAAAAATCGACAGGATCTTGGAGATATGAATCCGGTTTTTCCACGCCTTTAACACCCTGTCTCTCGAAAAATAGATTATTTAAGATAAATGTTTAAGGGCCTTTCCTTCTTGCATTTGGTTCAGGAATGCGTCCTTAAAATAACGGCCTATCATCAAGTAACACCCTTATAGTACAACAATCACATACATGAATTCATCATTTGAAAACATTTTGAATAAATAGGGTAGAGGCACCACTTATGGCCAGCTTAAGAAAAAAATGTAAATTTTGTCATTATCACGGGTTATTGTTAGTCTTAATGAAAAAAATCTATACACATTCGTAAACTTCCAAGTGTTCTCTATCGAGGTAAATACATGAAATAATCCGTTTTTAAGAATCAATATTTTTTTTTTACAATTTGAAAAAAAAGGTGTAAAATTCCCTACTTCTGGCCATCGGTCTCCCGCTTATGGCCAGTTAATTTTACCACTTATGGCCAGATATTTACTATTTATATTGTGACGTTGCATGGTGAATGCGCCGCCGCAAGCCATCACCACATTGTCTAAAATTGTTTGGAATCGATTGGCTTCTGGTACATTCTAGCAAGGCTAGATGGCGTCGAACATTCTTCGCTTTTCTAAAAATATCTGGATTGTTCTCTCAATCCTGGCGAGGGTATATAATGAGATCCGTCATTTGGAGGAGTTAGTTCAGTTCTGAATACGTCGTGAAATATAAATCGTGAAACATAAATAAGCTGTGATTTTGTTTGTGAATAGTGAGTTCTGTACATAGTGACTTGTAAAATAAATTAATTGAAGCTGAACAGTGTTTTCTATAGCGAAACTTGTTACATTGGTGTCAAAAGTGGTGGCTGCGAAACTGGTGTTTTTAACCGGATTGAAGGTCGCCGAGTTGAAGAGAGAGCTGGAGGAGCGTGACCTGGATAGTAGTGGTAAGAAAACTGATCTACAAACAAGGCTTCGTGAGGCTTTAATGGAAGAAGGCATGAATCCTGATACGTTCCAATTTGAAGTTCCCGATCCCAACGCAGTAAAAAGATTATTGGAAGAGAAGTTTAATGAATCTTCTAGAGCCATGGAAGAGAACTCGAGGAAAATGGAGGAGAAGCTCGAAGAATCTTCCAGAGCTATGGAAGAAATCAAGGAGCAATTGGCGGATAACTACAACTGCTTGAAGGCTCATGTAGCAGAGGAAATCGGAAATCTGGAGAAACAACTAGGAGAGACTGCAAAGGCTCTGGAAGACGAAATCGACGAAGTGAGAAGGCAAGTGGCAGTAATCATGCAACAACCGGAAGTTACTTTCGGGAATCACGGTGCGAGTGCCAAGATGGAAGCTGATACCATCAGAATCCACATGAAAGCCCCACAGTTTGATGGCAAACTGTCCTGGAACAATTACCATCGCCAGTTCGAGGCAGCAGCAAGGGCAAATGGATGGACTGGACCGGAAAAAGCCCTGGCATTGACTCTGGCACTTCGTGGAGAAGCTACAGAAATCCTGCAGACGCTCAACACCCAGGAGCAGGAGGACTACGATGTACTAGTCAAGCATCTGGAACTGCGATATGGGCAAACTCACTTGGAGCACGTCTACCACTCTCAGTTGAAAAATCGCATTCAGAAGACCAACGAGACCTTGCAGGAGTTTGAAGCGGATGTTGCTCGCCTTGCACGACCGGCTTATCCAACCACGCCAGAGAACGTTATGGAGAGGCTTGCAGTTCAGGCCTTCTTGGATGGACTTCGAGACCAGGAGATTTGGCAGTCACTGATACTCCATCGTCCCGATAGACTGGTTGAAGCACTGGCCAAAGCCTTGGAATTCGAAGCGGCGAAGCAGTCTGTGAATGTTCCTGCACGCGTGCGAAGGGTGAAGGAGAAGGATCCTCTGGAAGAAGACACCGTCGAAGCAACTGTGAGGAGGGTCGTCAAAGAGATAGAGGCGTCCAAGCGAAGGGAGCTGCGATGCTGGAACTGTGGAGAGCTTGGCCACATTCGTAGCCGATGCAAGAAGGAGAGACGGGCACCTTCTTCGACGTCGGAAAACTAGAGAGGGTCGATGCGAAGGGGCAATCGTCGACCTGTAGCCAGTATGCCCCAAGGAAAACCGCCATAGCTGCCTCTTTAGGACACAAACTGAACAGCGTGTTTGTGGATGGCTGGGTTAATGGAGAGAAACGCACCATGCTGCTGGATACAGGTGCGACGAAGTCTATCATCAGGCCCGACATTGTCACAACACCGACAATGATTAAACCAACAAAGTGGCGACTACGGACGGCAACAGGAGACTTGGCTAGGATACATAGTGAAGTGGAGGCAGCCGTGACTCTGGGAAGCACCAGCTCCGAACATCCAATGCTGGTTGCCGATATTGAGGAAGAAATCATAATTGGAATGGACATCATGAACACCCAAGGCTTCCAATTAGATTTCAAATATGGAACACTGAAAACCAACAACGAAGAGGTGATAATGCATGGTAGAGAGGAAAAGACAGTTCGTGTCTTGCTGGCTGGGGATTCTTCAATTCCTGAGAGGAGCGAGATGATTTTGTGGGCTCGCCTGGAAGGGAAGATGAAAGAAGGAAGCATCGTGATGTTTGAGCCTGAAATACACGATTCTGAAGTAGGACGAGGCATTGCATGTGGAAAGAGCCTGGTACATGTGGGAAAGACTGTGCCCGTGAGAGTGATGAACGTCAACTATCACTGTGTAAGTTTGGCAAGGGACACAGTTTCGGGGCTCTGCTCGTCAATTTCCTCTGTGGTGCGACAAGTATGTGAGACTGAGCAAACCATCTCTGAGTTCACCGGAGAGATTCAGAAGTTAGTTGTCACCTCTTCAAAAGATCTGGATAAGAGACAAAAACAACGATTGAGAAACTTGATAAGGAATTACAGCGACATCTTCGACAACGGGACTGGGGAAAAGGGCCGAACGAACGTGGTGCGACACACCATCAACACAGAGGGAGCACGACCGATCCGCCAAACAGCTAGAAGACTACCTTTGGCCAAGAAGGAGGAGGCGGACAAGATCATCAAGGACATGGAGAAAGGCGGTGTCATCGAGCCTTCTAGTAGTCCGTGGTCATCGCCAGTTGTTCTGGTTAAAAAGAAGGACGGTTCAACTCGATTCTGTGTGGACTATCGTCAGCTGAACAACGTGACGAAGAAAGACAGCTAACCGCTACCACGGATCGACGACACTCTGGACACCTTGGCCGGATCGAAGATCTCCTCAACCCTGGACCTCAAAAGCGGATATTGGCAGGTATCGTGTCGGCTGAGGGTGTAGCCGTTGACCAGCAAAAGGTGGAGGCAGTTAAGGAGTGGCCAGTACCAAAGAACCTCCACGAGCTAAGAAGTTTCTTGGGTCTGTGCACGTACTACCGGCGTTATGTCCAGGGATTTGCGAACATCGCCCGGCCTCTTCACAGGCTCACAGAGGCACAGAGACGCTTTCACTGGGACGAAGATTGTCAGGAGGCCTTTGACACGCTTAAAAGGGCACTTGCCACCGCGCCCATCCTAGGCTACCCACTACCTGAGGGAAACTCCATCCTGGATACAGATGCCAGTAATGTAGGACTTGGTGCAGTGCTGTCCCAGATCCAGCAGGGACACGAAAGGGTGATCGGCTATTTCAGCAAAACCTTGTCGAAGCCGGAACGGAACTACTGCGTCACGAGAAGGGAACTTATGGCAGTAGTCAAAGGGGTAGAGCACTTCTACAAGTACCTCTACGGAAGAAAGTTTCTGCTGAGAACCGACCACGCCGCGCTCAAATGGCTCCTACAGTTCAAGAATCCGGAGGGTCAAGTTGCTCGTTGGATTGAGAGACGTCAAGAGTTCCACTTTGACACGGAACATCGAGCTGGATCCAGCCACAACAACGCTGATGCCCTATCCAGGAGACCTTGTCCAGAACAATGTAAGCACTGTCAAAGAGCCGAGGAAAAGGAGGCGAGCACTTGCAGGACGACTGTGGTGGATGATTCCTGGCAGTCTAAGGCGCTTCGCGAGGACCAGGAGAAAAATCCAGATCTGAAGCTTGTCATCGGATGGAAGCAGGCAGGCCAACGACCAACCTGGCAAGAAGTCGCGCGGTTCTCGACCACCGTGAAGTCTTACTGGGCTCAATGGGACTCGATGGATCTTGATGACGGCATCCTGAAGAGGCTGGTGAAGAATCTGGATGGCACGGAAGATCGGAGGCAGTCAGTCGTTCCTAGAAACAGACAGGCAGAGGTGATGAAAGAGGTCCATGATGGCGTCACGGGTGGACATTTGGGTGTAACCAAGACGCTGGGAAAGCTGCGAGAACGGTTTTACTGGGTCAACTGTCAAGCCGATGTGAACGAATGGTGCAGAAAATGTGCCGTATGTGCGGCAAGTAACGGACCCCAGAAACGGCCAAAAGCTCCTATGCGCCAATACAACGTGGGAAGCCCCTTTGAAAGGATCGCAATCGACGTGGCTGGACCGTTTCCTGGAACAGACAAAGGAAATAAATACATCTTGGTCGCCATGGATTACTTCAGCAAGTGGGCTGAAGCGTATGCCTTGCCAAACCAGGAGGCAGCTACCGTTGCCGATGTCTTGATTAAGGAATGGTTTTGCCGTTTCGGTGTCCCGTTGGAGCTGCATTCGGACCAGGGCAGGAACTTCGAATCGACGCTATTCCAGAACGTCTGCGATGTCTTGAAGATCAAGAAGACAAGGACAACGGCGTTACACCCACAATCGGATGGCATGGTGGAGCGAATGAACCGAACCATCAATCGACACTTGGCCAAAGTTGTCTCTGACCATCAAAGAGACTTGGATCAACATCTCCCCCTATTCCTCATGGCGTACAGGTCAGCAGTTCATGAATCGACGGGCGAAACACCTGCCAAGATCATCATGGGTCGTGAACTCCGGCTGCCCTGCGATTTGAAGTTTGGCTGTCCACCTGGAGAGGATGTCGCTGGGGAAGACTACGCAAGTGATCTTCGTAGAAAAATGGACGATATCCATCAACGGGTCCGACTAAACATCCAAAGTGCCAGCGACAGGATGAAAGAAGCGTACGACGTGAAGGCCGAAGAAGGAGGGTTCCAGGTTAGGGATTTGGTTTGGCTTCACAACCCACAGAGGCGACGTGGATTCTGCCCAAAACTGCAAAGTTCTTGGGAGGGCCCGTATGAGATTCTGGAGCGAATCAATGACGTCGTCTACAGAATTCGAAAGCCACCACGAGGAAAACAGAGAGTTGTTCACTTCAATCGTTTAGCTCGGTATGCTGGGAACCACGACGATCAGGACGCTGAAGTGAGGCAGATCAGGTTACCCAAGAAAGACATGTCATTGGAAACTTTCATGTCTCTACACTCCAATGGCCAGAAAGTCCAGAATGGCGTTGTCCAAGAAAGGCAGCTGGATTTGTTCAAAGCACCGACCGAATATTCGTTGGCTCACTGGGTCACTGAAGACCTTGGTATGAGGAGTGGTCTTGCTGCTGCTTTCAAGCGGAAATTTGGACAACTGGAACATCTACGACGACAAAAACCAGAGGTGGGGAGGTTACTGGAAATCATGGAAGGTACACGACATCTGTTCTACCTTGTGACGAAGAAGCTTCCACATCATCTGACCACCTACAGTGATGTCTGGAAAGCCCTCAGTCATCTTCGTGACTTGATGCTGTCACAGGACCTGACCCATCTGGCAATTCCGAAAATGACGAACGACCAACTGGACTGGAGAATAGTACGGAGCATGCTGGAGGTAATCTTCAAAGAAAGCGGCATTGACATCCTGGTGTGCTGCTATCCTTCCCGGAGGACGAACCAGAGGACAGTGGACTGCTACTTCCATAGGACATCAGGCTGCCGGTTTGGGGACAGTTGCCGATACCGACATGAAGGCAATTCGGGACGAATTGCCTTAAGAAGGAGGCAATGTGACGTTGCATGGTGAATGCGCCGCCGCAAGCCATCACCACATTGTCTAGAATTGTTTGGAATCGATTGGCTTCTGGTACATTCTAGCAAGGCTAGATGGCGTCAAACATTCTTCGCTTTTCTAAAAATATCTGGATTGTTCTCTCAATCCTGGCGAGGGTATATAATGAGATCCGTCATTTGAAGAAGTTAGTTCAGTTCTGAATACGTCGTGAAATATAAATTGTGAAACATAAATAAGCTGTGATTTTGTTTGTGAATAGTGAGTTCTGTACATAGTGACTTGTAAAATAGATTAATTAAAGCTGAACAGTGTTTTCTATAGCGAAACTTGTTACAATATGTTGAATATAATAAAAAAAGGTGTTGAGGTTTTAGTATTTTGAACGTATAAAAAGGTTACCAAAAGATCAATCAATCAAATCAATCCTCACCCTTCTCATAACCTTATCCCCACTACCCCACTCCTAACATTCTAACGCGTCGGTTCGCGCGTGGGATTTGGATTGTAAGCTGCACCGAATCTTATCATTTCAAGAGAATAGAGGAAGTGGCCATAAGTGGGGTAATGGCCATAGGTGGTCCCTTTGCCCTAACTTACCAGAAAAAGCAAACACATCTATGGCAGTCGCCGCGCCGTTGAATTGTAGAACACTTAGGTGCATTATTCTGATAAATTCCTTCTATCGTCTATCACACTTCCATTTTATTGATTTCTAAAAACTAAAGTCTGTTTTTTTTTCAAATGCCTGACATGTGCCAAAATTTGAGGTTAAAGGTTGGCGATCTTGTATAGATTACTCGCAATTTGAAATGGAAAAGGTGGAAGGGTAAGAATTTACCGAACACCCAACTTCACCTTGACTATGATAAGTCAAAATTTAATTAAATTTTGTCATGCCATACGGAAAGCATTCATCTGCAGAGATAAAAGCTGCGATTTACAATGCGTATCGGGCGTTTGGAGATATATTATGTATGGATCGAAATCACTGCATTATCAGATTATCAAGGACATTCAAGGTAATATTTATAGAAAAACGAGTAATATTGTTTTAATACTACTTTTTGATGTTTTTTGTCATTGATTTTCATTGCATCATAGAGCCGTGAGCCATTACTAAATCTCATTCTCATAGTTCGAATAATGTCTAGGCACCTGGCACTATAGAAATACATAATATGATAATATTACAGATTCTAGAGTCATCAGAAGACTATTTTAAAAATTCTTGAAGAAAAGGAAACAACCGCAGAGAAAAGAAGCGTGAAAAGGGGAATAAAAAAGAAAGGGCCATGGTTTAACCACATTTTTTCAAGGGAGGAAATTGGGAGATTTATTTTTAAAAGTTTGGAAGAGGGGATACATTTTGGTTTGTCAGATACTTATATTAGGTCACGTGCGGGAAAGTGGTTGATTTTGATGGATCGAGAAGTCTTCTGCACAAAATTATAAGGGATATGGGTTAAACAAATCGATGGACGGAAAATTTTATGCGAAATAAGCCATAAAAAACGTTTAAAAATTAGTTTTTCGCGAAAATATTTGAAATATGGAAACTCTCGTGAAAACGTGGTTTTTATTTTTTTGGACGAGACGTGTATCTACCGGACTGAAAGGCAGATTAGAAAGTGGGTGAAAGAAATGATCGGATGACTGATATCAAAATTTGCAGCGAGGGCTAAAAGTTCACAATTTTACATGCTGGATACAGGGGCGGGTTTTTTCCAAATTGCGGAATACTTTTTTCTAGTAAAAATAATGACAGGGATTATCATAAAGCATGAATGGAGTCATCTTTATGGACTGGGTTAAAAATAAATTAGTTCCGGATCTGGGCAAAATTAAAGAAAAATGTGTCATTGTGATGTACCAAAATGCAATTGTGGAATTTGACAGAGCCTTTAGCTGAAAACTCTTGTGGTGGAAAGTACGTAGTCGACGAGTTTCTTCAAATGCAAGGCTATGAAGTTCTTCGACTGCCCCCATATCATTGTCAGTATAACCGTATTGAAATGGTTAGGGCATTTTGTAAAACTTATTACAACAAGAACATTACAAATTCTAAATTAGTCGGTAGTGATCAAGGTTAATTGATATGTAGAGGTTGCGCCGTAACTAGGGAATCGGAAATCCACGAACGATAAACCGAATCGATCCCGTCAACGAGCTCCATTGTTGACATTCCTGTCATCGGTGTGTCATCTTGATGTCATAACATGTCCGTATTTCAGTGTCTTAAAACTTTTTTTACGGAGTGTCGGCCGTTTTTAAACGTTTTGAGGGTCAGTTATAACACAGCTTTTGGTATACAGTGAAATATCTTCTCATTATCAAGTGTGAACCATATTGTATCTTTTTTTTAAATGCGTATTTGAATTTCAGAACCGGATCGGAGCCGACTGACGTCATTTTAGTCTGAATTCTGATTCGTCCGAGACCCGAACGTATAACGACGCAACCTTACTACTATCAATTAACCTTGGGTAGTGATAAAGTTTTACAAGTGAGGTCCGAGTCATTATGCAAATTCAGTATATGTGGAATATTTGTGTTAACCATACAGAAAAATTAATTGGAGACGACAGGACAGAAGACATGGGTGTAACTAGTATTAACGAAGTCCCTCCTTTAATAATATCATTTGAAGAGGATTCATCATCTGATTCTGATAATGACTATTTATCTTCTGAAGATGAGAACTGATTTTCGAATGATATTATCGAAGATGTCTTTTGAAGTCATATCCTTGATATTTTTTATTTCATTATCAAAAGTGTTTTAACCAATGATAGAATGCTATAGATAACTATATAGTATTCTATAATGATTCAAGATGAATCATCTAAATTATTCTTTCACAATACAGGCCAAATGAAAAAAAAAGAAACAAAGAATTATATTTTTGGACTTTTCTCTTCAAACTCAAAAATAATTTATATATCTGTGGCGCTTGAGAAATTTTTCACTATATATCACATATATGAAACAGAAAAATCTCTTTGAAAGTAAAATATCAACCCTCAGATTGCAAATCGACTTTCTTTCAATCTGGTATTGGATGTACAATATCAGAACTAAATTCAATTATCATGTCTGAGGTATATAGCCGGACATATTTCATTTGTCAAAAAACATGCGATATTTAGCTTTTTTGTTATGTTGAGGCCATCAAAAAATTAATTATTCTCAGTGGGTACAATTTCAGAATAAAACTATACTTTTATGGTGTTGGTCAAAACAAAAAAGCTACCCATGATATAATAACACAACTTTTATAAAACCTTTTTATGATAAAATTGTTACACAGTACACGTTTTATAATTATTCCGTAGATGTTTATTAAACTGTCCGATGAAAGCTTTGGAAGCCATATCAAAACAAATCAAGCAATCAAATTGCTGCACAAAAGTGCGCCCTTTTTGTGTTTATAAGCTTTGTATAAACGTGTTCAGCGACACTGTTGTTTGATAAAATAGTTCTGCATTAACGTTCTTAGGGCATTCATAAAACAGATAATTGTTAGTTGGGTGGTTGACACGTTATACCGCATAGCTGTACGTCTTATCATAATGAATCACATTTTTCCTGGGAGTAATTCGAGTAGACACTCTGTGGTAATATCACATGAATACGCCGTCCTCCTCCCCACCAAGGGCCCCAGTCCACAAAGGCTCGCTGTTCAACCATCCATACAAGGACAGTCCATAGATGCTCGCTGGTCATACAGATCAAGTTAATTCTCAATGAAGCTACCAGTCAAACACAATGGCAGACAAGAACGAGCTCGACCGCCTTGCACTAGAACAAGAAAATGTGACGATGAACAACAGCAAAAAGACTCACAAACAAGAATCCTACTTCCAACATTTAGGAAAACACCTGGAAAAATGATGGCAAGTGGTTGACGATCTGACCATAGTAGATAAGCAATGAGAGTTCTGGAAAAATTTCGACCATTTTTACATGTAAATCCCCATAAGAAAATCGCAGGTCGGTTCTATCATTTTTTTGTACCGGCGACGCATGCGCACAGCGGCGCCTTGTGTCGGGAAAAATTTTCAGCATCTGATGGGATTCGATCCTGTGACACTATGATTATGAGGGAGACGCTTTAACCGTTGCGCCACGAAGGCTATTAATTAATTAAGGATTATGAGAAGTAGAATTGGTACTTTTATTGGATTGGGGAATTTTGGTTGATGCGATGTTCTTGAGTGTTGATGGATTTATTTGTGGTTTGAGTGGTATTTTGATGTCTTGTTTAGGATATCCAGCGATGTCATTATTATTTTGTAATATTATAGATTTAGAAAAATTAAGTTTCATATGTTTTCGGGTCGTGGGTGGGGTGTGGGGGGTCGAGGGTAGGGGTTGGGGTTGTGGGCTGGGGATGTGGATGACGGATGCGGATATCAGTATGCCGGATGCCTTTGATTGTTGAGCTCAGTGACACATGCGCACCGCGACGCCGAACGTCGGGGAAATTTTTTTGTTGAGGTGTATGGCGTACCATCGTTTTTTCATGCGGTATTTGATACTGAAAACATTTCAATGATGTTTCGATGTATAGGTAGTGAGATTTTGGAAATTAGCATAGGTTCTATAATAATGCGAAGATTATCATTTTTCGAGGTGTATATGTATGTTATGTTACTCATCCGCGGTATTCGAATTGAGGGATGTAGAATATTCAAAAAGGAGAGCGCGATGTACCTAGATATTTTACAGTCAATGATCGTGAAATTTTTATAAGAAAGGAATCACAACAAAAGACTATTATGAGATCATGATTTAGTAGATCATTTTAATTTTTATGGTTATAGAAGTTAGCACCAGTATTGGTACGAATAAAGAAATTTTAAAATCATATTCAACGTTTAAAGACAATGAAAAATATTTATGAAAATTGTATCATTTATTTCAACATCTGAATAGATTTGATCTATGAAACAAATAGACGCATACTTACCTTATAAAATGCACATCCAATCAAATAAAAATTTAAATTTCGAATAATATATATTTATTCATTCATCAAAAGATAATCATTTGCATTATACACACATAAATCCCTGAAGAGGTAAATCACACTATTTACCATGGGTATAGGGGATTGGGGCATAAAAAGGAACTAAAAATAGGACAAATACATGCATTTTCTACTAACTATCTACCTACATTACACAATATAAACAGAGAAAACTAATTTTATTATACCTAATGAGAAATACAAAAACTTATCTAATAAAATAATTATTACGCACAATATATTAATCCATTATAGAATGATGTCCATGAGGGAGAGTTAGGACAGAATCTTTCAACAGATGTCTCTTATCATCATACGGACTTAAGGCTATTTTTGTTTGTTTAATAGTATATAAATCATGTTTGCTTGCACGAATTAGATTTTGATCAACTGCTTTCTCAATATTTGACTCTAAACACTCTCTATAATCTTCAAAACTGATTTTATTTTCAATAACACTTTTCTTAACCCCTTTTATTTTTTTTGTTGTATGCACCTCCCCTTTTTCAATGTTAGTTTTGTTCTTTTCTAATTCCTCACCAGTGTAAAATAGTTTTACTGCGTACATTTTTGATCGGAGTCCGATAAAGTCTGTCATAATCTGCCCATTGTTTTCATCTTTCATCATACCCAAAACCTTTTTATTCACTAAGGGAATATTATAAATATTATCCTTAGGATAATCAGAGGTGTCAAAATGTTGTTCACAATCTTGTCTGATGACGTCATAGACATTGGAATCTGCTATTTCATAAATTAAAGAGTCAGTATCAGTGTAAAGCACAGTACATTTTTCAAAACGATTTTTCATGTAATCATAATGAAATTTGTAAATAGTAGTCTTAGCCAAATCTAAAATACACATTCCAGCATATATTGGCTTATTGAAAAATATTTCTGATTTTGCCAACTCAATTATTACAAGATTCTCATTGATTATTGTACTACTTTTAAACTCAGGTTTTGAAATTAAAGCCTCAGCTCCATATCGACCTTCCCATTTAGTAACAAGCTTGACCGAAGAATGTTTTCGAACATTTTCCATAGTTTTTCCAAAAACAGCGTTGTTCATGAGTTTGAATAGATTTTTCTCAAAGTCATTTTTGGAAGCTTGTCTGAGACGAGTATTCAAATCAATATAGGATTTTAACCACGGAGACTGATTAAATGAAATTGCTCTGTGGATTTTTGATAGTTTAACACCCAATACCTGCTTTAAGTTTCTGTAATGGATAACATATTTTTCTTTATTGAAGAGTGTTGCCATTAGCTTGATGTTCTTAGAACCAGGAGGTGTCTTATGTTCGGGACAAGGGGGCAAATCAGAAAATAGATCGTGTAACTCATGAGGGATTTCCAAGTCTACCTCTAAAATAAAGCCTTTGTTAGAGGTATCATCAACATCTAAAACATTGAAAGAAGATAGTTCAGCATCACTCATCCACTTGAATCCATTAAAGGGCAGGTGTTGAGACATCGCCCACCCATATTGATTGTTGATATCAAAATACATGAGATATGTTTCTTCTCTAGAAGGATCGTATGAAGGAATATACTTATTATTGCATTCAGCATGCCTTTTAGAACACTGACTTAGACCTCCTCGTATACCCCTTTCAATGAACATGACCATATCTAAATCAGTCAAAAGTTCAAGCCTAGGATGATCAGATTTAAAGAGATGATACAGCATACATTGCCAAGAATAACCAGGGAGAGTAAACGAATGAGCAGGGTCTAATCCATAAGTGTTATGAGCTGCTGATCTAAATTGCTCAAACACGTCCGCCAATAACAAAATATCAGTTTTCATGTAAAGTTCGGAATAATCACGCATTGTTCGACATGATAATGTATTCCAGACTTTTTGCGCATGTGCGTACTCACGATCTGAAATACATTTATCTTCCAATCTGCTATAGAATTCTGACTTGGGGGGTAATTGACACTCATTGATTTTAGACCAATCATCCATAAAGTCATATGGAAATATACCTTTTCGAGTGAGCAATTTGAAATGCTCAACACTCAGACTCCTGAATTCGGACTCTAAAATGGGAAAATCTGAAAAATAAGATGCGAGTTTATCTAAACTGGAAGCCATAAAACGAAAACTATCCAAAAATCTGAACTGAATACGACTCTCAGGGATATGCTTTGAAAAGGAGATATATTTCTCTTTGTTTACAGGAAGAACATCGATTGGCCCATCCACTTCAGCTAAAGCTTTGATAAGCAAATGTCCATCATATGAACTAAGACAATGAAATAAAACAGGAATAATATGGCTATCTTGGAAATTCAAATTACATTTTTCTTATGCAGGTCCTCTATATATACCGGTTAAGTGACAATGATCACGAACCCTTTTATCTTCTGCTTGGAAAACCTTTTCACATACATGACAACAACTCGCCTTGAAAAATTGTTTAACTTGTCCAGATGTAAGCTTCTCCATTGGAAGAGGACATTGGAAGACTGTCATCACATTTTCAGCAAAGTCGAAAAGTTCCTTAACAAACCATTGAATACAATCGACCCCCGTATAAGACTTATAAAACGATAATGAGTCATCATAAGAACATTTAACATAATATCCAATGCAAAATGGAACATGTGATTGATATTTTTGACTATTTTTAGAAATATCATCTTCAACAGGAGTCAAGAGACACTCGGAATCAGCATATATAACAAAAGGTGCTTTTGTTTTGAAAGAAAAGTTAGTAAACTCAACAAACCTTCGATTTTTCTCAGGAAGCTTTGGAAGAGGACCATTATTCAGATTTTCGCAGTCTTGCAGATGATTTTCCAGTTTTCCAACATCATAAAAGTAATGAAGACAGCGATCACAAATATACTTAGCACCATTATTTTTACTCAGCTGTGATGAAACAAGACGAGATAAGTACATAATTTACTACTAACATGCTGAATAAAATTTCAATTGGTTTAGATGAAATAAGTTGAAAATGTGAATTTTATAAGTATGTAATAAAAAGATCCAACGCTTTATGCAGACGAAAAAATATGATCAATTTTTATACAAGAACTATGAAATGTAAAACAAATTTTCGTCTAGTACCTAGTCTAGACGCCGTTTATCAGTTGACACTTAATGGTATAGAGATGTAAGTGGTCTCTATAATTATCCCTCTGTTGAGGCATTCATAGTTGTGAAACCTTAACTTTATTGGGTTTCGTTTAGACTTTCCCACCCTCCCTAGTCTGGTTCGGTTGATTAGATCAAGAAAAAAAAGTCAGTTCAGTTCTTTATAAATAGTTGAACTCGATACATGGTTCGATTTTTTAAGGTTCTTCGCAATTCTCTAAATATATCCAATACCTGCACATTTGAATTTGAATAAGGTAAGCTACATTCTCATAAGTAAAATTTTGATTATTTTTCAATGTATATTATTTTTAGTGAAAAAAGTTATACAAATCTATTAATTCGGATTAAATTGACTGATAAGGATTTCCCCCCACGACTGTGGTGCCCTTAAGCTATTCATCGAAAGAGTACGCAACTTGAATAGAAGAAAAAATTATTTTTTCATATAAGGTGAGTCATCTATTTATTCATGTTATTTTACTTTTTTTTTTTTCAATCAACGTTTTCGCCAAAATAATTGCTCACTTTATTATATATTCGAAAACAGTGCAATCATATTGTTTTGTTTAATAAATCTTGTGTGATAATAAATAATAACTAATGGCTACATTCACTAATAATTATCATCAATGATAAAAGTCTGATGCAAAATGATTATTTTGTATCTAGAAATATAATATGTTGAATAGCACAAACACAATTTTTTATAATATTTTGAAGTAAATAAAAAAAACAACTATTTCCTTGTATATTGTGATAATTTGGGTAGGAGAATTTTACCCAAATTAAGTACCTGCCTAGTAGAGTCTATGGATGATGTTATAATAATTTTAATTTGATTTTTTTTCTTTTTTTTTTTTTGAAAAAATCGGTTGGAGGTGAAATTAGTGTTTTTTAATATTTTAAGTCGAAAAATGCTGTATAATTCGAGCTTATTATAACCAAAAATATGAATTGAGGGTTCTGGGGTTGTGTTTTGTGAGAAAATAATTGTTGTATGTGCAAGTAAAGCTATTTCTTCTGTTACTTAGATCAACGCTTACCTGATCACTTCATTGCAAAAATTGGATGCCTACATTTGAAGACTGCTTGAATTAATAGCAAATCCCTGAGATTGAAGGTACGTAAAGTCGTTAAAATTATATCGCGGAAAATAAATCATATATTTCTCATAGGATCTCCAAATATTCAATTTGGGATTGGAAAAATTGCAGTAGTGGAAGGAAAAAGATTGTCAAAAAGAGGAGCTTCAAGAGGTGTCCAGCACTGTTGTAGAAACATCTGCATCAGCAAAGTTCTTTTTTAAGTTAGATTTGGGTGAGTTATAATATTAGTATCAGATTGTTTTTTGAATTGTTCGGACGTGTTCCGGTTCTTAGCAACATTTTAAATTATTGTCTTTTTTTTTTCATTATATTGAGAGTGAGCTATTTACATCAGTCTTAGATTGTCTCTTGGAGTGTTCGGACGTGTTTTGCTATTCTATTTAGTGGCAATTTTAGAGTAACATTATTTAACAAAATCATATTGAGGTTGAGGTACTTCGATCAGTCTAAGATTGTCGCTTGAAGTGTTCTGACGTGTTCTGCTAATCTTAGTGACAATTTTTGAGTATAGCTATTTTAAAGAATCATATTGAGGTTGAGGTACTTCGATCAGTCTAAGATTGTCTCTTGAAGTGTTCAGACGTGTTCTGCTATTCTTCTTAGTGACAATTTTTGAGTATAGCTATTTTAAAAAATCATATTGAGGGTGAGTTACTTTCATCAGTCTTAGATTGTCTCTTGAAGTGTTTGGACGTGTTTTCCTATTTTTTTTTTCTTAATTGTATCAGTTTTCGCGAATCATGTTTGCTATTATTGCGAATGCGATCAAAAATATTGCTGCACTACTTGGAATATTTCGGGTTGAGTCTTCCGAAGAACTTCTTCGAGAAGGCTTGATTGAGTGTGCTCGAGTAGTCAGAAAAATCAATAAATCTTTGAAAACTGCTCGTTCAATAGGCGAAAAACAACATTTACAAGCAGCAATGGTTAATGTTAAAAGTTTAAGACAACAGTTTAAAATACTTCTAAAAAAGGGGGGGTGGGATCCAGAAAAAAGAAACGGCATGTCACCGTGTAAAATGGGAAGATCTGAGTACAGCTTTTGAATCTAGAGTTCGAACGGGTGTCTTGATTAATCTTTACCATAAAGACATCATTGGATATTTATTGGATTGTAGGGTTATATTTGAAAGAAGAGCTCAAAATATTTTAAAAAATAGACATGCTGTCAAAGTTAACACTGTATTTTGTGGTGAGTTCATTGTTAATAAAGCGAATATAACCTTGACGGAAAATAAATGTTTAAATACCCAAAATGCCCCTTTATATCAGGATTCCAATTTAGAAAATATCAAAATCCCCCTGCTTAGTGAATTAGAGGAGTTTCAGGAAAAAGATAGTGGTTGGGCCTTATCTAAAATACTAAATTTAGCCATTAATATAAATAAGTTTAATCCGATTAAAGCCGGTTCATATATTGATCTACCCCAGCAAATAAAAAGTAAAAAAGCTTGTGTTAATATTCAAAATTCTGATAATTTATGTTTTGCCTGGGCTGTGGCATTTGCATTGTTTCCTGTTGATCGTGGGTTTGCTAAATGGACTTCTTCTTATCCTCATCCTCAGACAGTTTTAAATTTGAATGGAATTCAGTTTCCTATGTCGTTACCTCAAGTTCCTTGATTTGAAAAGCAAAATGATATTTCTATAAACGTCTATAGATTGGAGAAATCGGGTAAGTCTTTCAAGGTTATACCGGCCTATATCACCAAAAAAAAAGTTGAGTACCATATAAATCTTCTAATGGTACAAGACAATTATCAAAGTGGTGAAGAGGAGGTGATTCTTCCAATCAAAACTCACTTTGTTTGGATAAAAAATTTATCTCGTCTTGTTTCATCACAGCTGAGTAAAAATAATGGTGCTAAGTATATTTGTGATCGCTGTCTTCATTACTTTTATGATGTTGGAAAACTGGAAAATCATCTGCAAGACTGCGAAAATCTGAATAATGGTCCTCTTCCAAAGCTTCCTGAGAAAAATCGAAGGTTTGTTGAGTTTACTAACTTTTCTTTCAAAACAAAAGCACCTTTTGTTATATATGCTGATTCCGAGTGTCTCTTGACTCCTGTTGAAGATGATATTTCTAAAAATAGTCAAAAATATCAATCACATGTTCCATTTTGCATTGGATATTATGTTAAATGTTCTTATGATGACTCATTATCGTTTTATAAGTCTTATACGGGGGTCGATTGTATTCAATGGTTTGTTAAGGAACTTTTCGACTTTGCTGAAAATGTGATGACAGTCTTCCAATGTCCTCTTCCAATGGAGAAGCTTACATCTGGACAAGTTAAACAATTTTTCAAGGCGAGTTGTTGTCATGTATGTGAAAAGGTTTTCCAAGCAGAAGATAAAAGGGTTCGTGATCATTGTCACTTAACCGGTATATATAGAGGACCTGCACATGAAAAATGTAATTTGAATTTCCAAGATAGCCATATTATTCCTGTTTTATTTCATTGTCTTAGTTCATATGATGGACATTTGCTTATCAAAGCTTTAGCTGGAGTGGATGGGCCAATCGATGTTCTTCCTGTAAACAAAGAGAAATATATCTCCTTTTCAAAGCATATCCCTGAGAGTCGTATTCAGTTCAGATTTTTGGATAGTTTTCGTTTTATGGCTTCCAGTTTAGATAAACTCGCATCTTATTTTTCAGATTTTCCCATTTTAGAGTCCGAATTCAGGAGTCTGAGTGTTGAGCATTTCAAATTGCTCACTCGAAAAGGTATATTTCCATATGACTTTATGGATGATTGGTCTAAAATCAATGAGTGTCAATTACCCCCCAAGTCAGAATTCTATAGCAGATTGGAAGATAAATGTATTTCAGATCGTGAGTACGCACATGCGCAAAAAGTCTGGAATACATTATCATGTCGAACAATGCGTGATTATTCCGAACTTTACATGAAAACTGATATTTTGTTATTGGCGGACGTGTTTGAGCAATTTAGATCAGCAGCTCATAACACTTATGGATTAGACCCTGCTCATTCGTTTACTCTCCCTGGCTATTCTTGGCAATGTATGCTGTATCATCTCTTTAAATCTGATCATCCTAGGCTTGAACTTTTGACTGATTTAGATATGGTCATGTTCATTGAAAGGGGTATACGAGGAGGTCTAAGTCAGTGTTCTAAAAGGCATGCTGAATGCAATAATAAGTATATTCCTTCATACGATCCTTCTAGAGAAGAAACATATCTCATGTATTTTGATATCAACAATCAATATGGGTGGGCGATGTCTCAACACCTGCCCTTTAATGGATTCAAGTGGATGAGTGATGCTGAACTATCTTCTTTCAATGTTTTAGATGTTGATGATACCTCTAACAAAGGCTTTATTTTAGAGGTAGACTTGGAAATCCCTCATGAGTTACACGATCTATTTTCTGATTTGCCCCCTTGTCCCGAACATAAGACACCTCCTGGTTCTAAGAACATCAAGCTAATGGCAACACTCTTCAATAAAGAAAAATATGTTATCCATTACAGAAACTTAAAGCAGGTATTGGGTGTTAAACTATCAAAAATCCACAGAGCAATTTCATTTAATCAGTCTCCGTGGTTAAAATCCTATATTGATTTGAATACTCGTCTCAGACAAGCTTCCAAAAATGACTTTGAGAAAAATCTATTCAAACTCATGAACAACGCTGTTTTTGGAAAAACTATGGAAAATGTTCGAAAACATTCTTCGGTCAAGCTTGTTACTAAATGGGAAGGTCGATATGGAGCTGAGGCTTTAATTTCAAAACCTGAGTTTAAAAGTAGTACAATAATCAATGAGAATCTTGTAATAATTGAGTTGGCAAAATCAGAAATATTTTTCAATAAGCCAATATATGCTGGAATGTGTATTTTAGATTTGGCTAAGACTACTATTTACAAATTTCATTATGATTACATGAAAAATCGTTTTGAAAAATGTACTGTGCTTTACACTGATACTGACTCTTTAATTTATGAAATAGCAGATTCCAATGTCTATGACGTCATCAGACAAGATTGTGAACAACATTTTGACACCTCTGATTATCCTAAGGATAATATTTATAATATTCCCTTAGTGAATAAAAAGGTTTTGGGTATGATGAAAGATGAAAACAATGGGCAGATTATGACAGACTTTATCGGACTCCGATCAAAAATGTACGCAGTAAAACTATTTTACACTGGTGAGGAATTAGAAAAGAACAAAACTAACATTGAAAAAGGGGAGGTGCATACAACAAAAAAAATAAAAGGGGTTAAGAAAAGTGTTATTGAAAATAAAATCAGTTTTGAAGATTATAGAGAGTGTTTAGAGTCAAATATTGAGAAAGCAGTTGATCAAAATCTAATTCGTGCAAGCAAACATGATTTATATACTATTAAACAAACAAAAATAGCCTTAAGTCCGTATGATGATAAGAGACATCTGTTGAAAGATTCTGTCCTAACTCTCCCTCATGGACATCATTCTATAATGGATTAATATATTGTGCGTAATAATTATTTTATTAGATAAGTTTTTGTATTTCTCATTAGGTATAATAAAATTAGTTTTCTCTGTTTATATTGTGTAATGTAGGTAGATAGTTAGTAGAAAATGCATGTATTTGTCCTATTTTTAGTTCCTTTTTATGCCCCAATCTCCTATACCCATGGTAAATAGTGTGATTTACCTCTTCAGGGATTTATGTGTGTATAATGCAATTGATTATCTTTTGATGAATGAATAAATATATATTATTCGAAATTTAAATTTTTATTTGATTGGACGTGCATTTTATAAGGTAAGTATGCGTCTATTTGTTTCATAGATCAAATCTATTCAGATGTTGAAATAAATGATACAATTTTCAAAAATATTTTTCATTGTCTTTAAACGTTGAATATGATTTTAAAATTTCTTTATTCGTACCAATACTGGTGCTAACTTCTATAACCATAAAAATTAAAATGATCTACTAAATCATGATCTCATAATAGTCTTTTGTTGTGATTCCTTTCTTATAAATCATCATTGACTGTAAAATATCTAGGTACATCGCGCTCTCCTTTTTGAATATTCTACATTCCTTAATTCGAATACCGCGGATGAGTAACATAACATACATATACACCTCGAAAAATGATAATCTTCGCATTATTATAGAACCTATGCTAATTTCCAAAATCTCACTACCTATACATCGAAACATCATTGAAATGTTTTCAGTATCAAATACCGCATGAAAAAACGATGGTACGCCATACACCTCAACAAAAAAATTTCCCCGACGTTCGGCGTCGCGGTGCGCATGTGTCACTGAGCTCAACAATCAAAGGCATCCGGCATACTGATATCCGCATCCGTCATCCACATCCCCAGCCCACAACCCCAACCCCTACCCTCGACCCCCCACACCCCACCCACGACCCCTCAACCCCCGACCCCCACCCCCCACATACCACGAGTCGAACTTTCCCGATAATCTCATATAACTTCTGTACATCTCAACAATTAATAATCTAAAAACATATGAAACTTAATTTTTCTAAATCTATAATATTACAAAATAATAATGACATCGCTGGATATCCTAAACAAGACATCAAAATACCACTCAAACCACAAATAAATCCATCAACACTCAAGAACATCGCATCAACCAAAATTCCCCAATCCAATAAAAGTACCAATTCTACTTCTCATAATCCTTAATTAATTAATAGCCTTCGGGGCGCAACGGTTAAAGCGTCTCCCTCATAATCATAGTGTCACAGGATCGAATCCCATCAGATGCTAAAAATTTTTCCCGACACAAGGCGTCGCTGTGCGCATGCGTCGCCGGTACAAAAAATGATAGAATCGACCTGCGATTTTCTTATGGAGATTTACATGTAAAAATGGTCGAAATTTTTCCAGAACTCTCATTGCTTATCTACTGACCATCAAACTCCAGCAAAACGTCATAGCCCCGATTCAACAAGTACCACTTAATCAACCCCAACAGCATCTACAGATTCCAAATTTCGACGTGAGATATGATTTGTGAAATTCAAAAAAAAAATCATCCATGAAAAATCTGCATTGACTAGAATAGACAAAATGAATTACTTGAAGACTTGTGGACCTGGTACCTATCAGACGAGTACACCGCAGTCGATCATGACACTCAATTATATTTTCAGCTTCAAGAAAGTGAACTCCATCAGTGAACCCACTCCATCCGCAAAAGCTCGTCTGCTCTTCTGTCTCCATACGAAGATTGATGAAGATGAAGATGTGGTATTGAATAAAACCGGAAAAATCCAAATACCCCAAGAATGCATCATCCAGACAAAGCCAAACGTCTTGACACCCAAAAGAAGCGGAACCGTTCCTGTTATAGGCAGTTACTCCAAAACACTGTTCATCATCTTCAATGGCAGCATGAGCAACCAAAAAACCTCCATACCAAGTCATCGAGTCCATCAGGCAAACAGTTAGCTTTGGAGAGTTGATACAAGAAGAAATGGACCTCTAAGATCGTCTCCATCAAACGGTATATGGCGTAGCGTTCATCAGCCAGTATTACGACGATAGCCTTGATCCTAGGATGGCATGAAGTGAAGCTGATCATCAGGAAAAGACAGAAGTGACGAAACCAGAAAGCGGACAAACAAAAAGGCCAAAACGAAGGCATGATGTCTCTACGTTCGTCCATTAATTGTGGAGAGGTGGCAGAATGTTTAATTGCAACAATCATACATCAAATTATTCTTACTATTACATAAAACATCACTGAATGCATGTTTCTTTACTCAGTATTATATTACAATTCAAGCGAAAAAAAAGTTTATTGTTGAAATCGTTGGAAAACCCTGAATAAAATTATCACTATAAAGCCTTCCGGTTCACCTGGTACACACACGATGCAGATCATTTCATTTTTCGAGTACGTTATTAGTATCAGTAGTGCCAATACTTCAACACTAAAATTGACGTATGTCAGGCATTTAAAAAAAAAACGGAGTTTATTTAAATTCAAAAGGTGACAACTAATTTGTGATGCCAACCAACGTCATTGTACGTCAGATTGACAATTTAATTTCGATCGACTTAACGACTTGGTGAGAAACATTTGTTGTTCTACAGCATAGAATAATGTTTAAGGGCTATACGTGTGCGCACAGCATGACAATAACAATGTTCAGAAAAAATCATTGAACACTGTAACAAGTTATAAATAAATGTGAAATGTTGTAGTACCTAACGCCATCTATCGGTAGAATTTGTCAATCTTAAGGATGGAGCTCCCATCAATCTATGACTGACTGACGTAGACCTATAGCCATGCTGATGAGTCCTAGTAGGACGAAACGTACATGGATTGGTTATGGTCAGACTGAGGAAACAGTTTCAAGATTTTCCTTCCGTTATAAATAAACGTAACAAAATGCTTTAATCATCACGTAATTTACCTACATTCCTACGTGAAAAATAAATAATGTGTTACTGAATATTGAAAATGTTCTTTATTCTTGTACATTCATCATAGTTTTGATGAATATACAAGTATTAATAAAGAACATTTATTTTTAAGGGGCATAATCGTATTGTGACGAAACCTGCCCAGTGGTTCGAAATTCCAAGGCAGCTGGCAGCGGAAACAATGTTCCGACCATAATGTTTCATCATAACACATCGAATCTTGTCCCTATTGTCACAAAGTCGGTCCACTGTGAGAATTTTCGAGAGGTTTCTCTGCCATACCAGAAGCTTCGCCTTCTATCGGGGTCTCTTTCTCACAATTCTAGGGTATTCTTTCAGTTTCGGCGAAGGGGCCTGGGTTATATAAATAAGTCTTCGCAGCCGCGTGTTAGATCAGTTTAGATTTTGATCGCGAAACATAAATAACCTCTGATTGTGAACATGAATATTTTGTGGTGTTGTGATTGTTTCTTTAGTGATTTTAAATAAATACATCAAAACTGGACAAGTGTTTTCTATAGCGAAACTTGCTACATTGGTGTCAAAAGTGGGATTCATTGTATGCTATAGAAACGGACATAAATATTCGCTGATATGGCTGCGAAACCAGTGTTTTTAACCAGATTGAAGGTTGCCGAGTTAAAGAGGGAGCTGGAGGAGCGTGACCTGGATGCAAGCGGGGAAAAAGCTGATCCACAACAAAGGCTTCGTGAGGCATAATGGGAGAAGGCATGGATCCCGATACGTTCCAATTCGAGATTCCTGATCCCAACGCAGTTGAGAAATTGTCCAGAGGAATAAAAGAGAATTCTAGAAAGTTGGAAGAGAAGTTTGTAGAATCTTCTAGAATTATGGAGGCGAAAATCAAGGAACAGCTGACGGACAACTACAATTGCTGGAAGGATCAGGTAACGGAAGAAATTGAGAACCTTCAGCAACTATTTGAAACAAAGTTGGAGATACTGTGAAAACTTTGGAAGAAGAAATCGAGGAAGTGCGAAGGCAAGTAGTAGGGCTTCGCGAGACCACAAGACTAGTCTTGGTCTTGGTGACAAGACCGAGACATGTATGTTTTCCACAAATAGACGTCTTGTAGTCATTAAATAGACGAAAGAAATGGCGTAGTAGGATACGCATATGGAAACTGTTGCCGTCGTTTATTTTCAAATTTTTGGGGTAACTCCAACCTGCTATATGAAGATATTTGGTGACATCAGTAACATAACAAAGATATCCCGGCATCAAGCTTACGATGCCGGGATTCTTAACATGCTCCATCTCAATTCCATTTAATTCGTAGGTGATTGAGTCAAACCGGAATCCACCTGCATTATTAACCAGTTGAACTGTCCCTGTTCCTGCAGAATTTTCCAGCACTTTTTCTTTGATGATCAGAGCAGCATCGTACATCTAACCCAAACTAACCCAAACGTCATTCCTGTTGATTGTTATCTCAACATTAGTCATTGTTTAAAAATGATTTCACAAACGGTAGATATGTTCGCGTTTCAATTTGGTTAATTGAATCGTCATCCTGGGATGTCCTATAGACGCCGAGAAGTCGTTTTGATAACATAGCCAAGCGTTTGTAGAAAGTGCTCATTTGCGCTGGTTAAATGTCCACACAATTTCCTGCGCGCGAGCTTCTTACTTGTTTAGAATGATCTCAACCCTGACTCCGTTTGTGTGGAAATGTTTGTTTTATAGACTCCAATCACAAGGACCATTTTTTCAGCTACAATCTGATAATTCCGAAAATCCACAGGTTCAAAATTCTGATCTAAAATTTTCAGCCTAATGTTATCTATTTTATCTGTGGTAACTGGCAGATAAATCAAATTTCTTGGTATTAGCAAATCCAGGATCGACACTTATGGGGAACTCATACAATGTGTGATGGTCTGTCGTAATACGCTCCACTGGTTATACTAGTATCAATATGGATAGTTCGGACTTTCACGATATTCACAGGTAGATCTGATTCGTGCACGATATTGGCTTCCAAAGTACGACTTGAAAACCCCAATAGCTTTGAAAGCGAGTTTTATTCAGAAAAATGGAAGGGAAAATCTCGATGAAAAATTTCACACCTTAAAGTACTATTGTTGGGTCGTAGGAAGAACACGTCTTCTATACTGGTATTTTTGTTCAAAGATATTTTCAATTCACTTTTCAAATAGTTTTCTATATCTGTGATTTCGTAAGAACTTGGGGGTATTTTGATAGATTTTAATCCGTTTAATCCGTTGCAACTATCATAAAAGTAGAATCGACCACTGTCATCAATGTTCGGAATCGAGTTGTATGAGTGTAATCCAATCAAAGCTAATCCGTATTAATAATTTGGATCCAATCGAATGGGGTAACTGAAATCAGTAGAAGGAATAGACTCATGACCCTTCCACGTGAAAGTCACTGACATGACTGATGATGAATTCACTGTCTCAAGCTGTTTTTATAGAGAAAGTCAATGCATAAAAAATGTCCACAGTTGTTTGAATTGAATTTTTGATATCGTTCTCGGGTATAGGTGATTTTGACATTTTCACCCAAATAGTTCACAAGTTCTTTAGAGGGTTTCAAATCACCAAAACTGTCAAAGTATAGCACGTTAGCAGCACGCTTGAAGATGAGTTCCAGTATTTTCGTTTGTATCCAAATTGACTACAGCGCTCTCCTTAGATCTAGATCTGTTTGGAAGAGTGTCTCTCATGAATACGCCCCGAAAATATGGTACATTTAATTAATTTACAAATTTATCCACTTCATAATTATACAATGCTCTATTGGGTAGCTTTACTGGTAGTTTTTTGGCTGCTGCTTCTTTAAAAATAATCCAAATCCACCGTGCTTATTTTTTTTCAAGAACAATCCAGATTCGTTTCGTCCAAGCTCTTCCATTGCTTGATTATGTCGGTGATCTTCGTCAAACTTTTTCTTTGCAGTTTGTACATCTACTATTGTCTTAGCTATAGCTGGAGCACCCCCAGCAAACGATCCTAGAGCTCCCAATGTAGAGAAAATCGGTATCAGTGGTAAAATTCCACCCGATCTAGCTTGGATGGGTATAATTCTGGGAATTTTGATTTTTCGACGTCCACCAGCTTTTTTCTCTGCTGACCGTGCCGCCCGCAACGCCAACAAACTTCTTTTTCGCAAATTATTTTCATCACCAATATTCTTCAGAGATCTGATAACAGGCTTTACCACATTGTTGTTGAATGTGATGGGATGACGTGATTGCTGCACCCTCATTCCTATTTTCTTTTTTGCACTCATTCCGGTAGTGACAAACCAAGCAGCTGTTTTCTTACCAAAACTGGAATCTTTAGCTTTGACTCGTTCCCAAAGCTCGATTTTCCAACTCTAAATCAGCCCTATGTCTGTCAGATAACGAGGAGTTTTTAGAATAGGCTATATCGTGTTGTTTACAGGCAGCGTCGAGTGGGTTGATTCCAGCGTCTCCTCGTTGTAGACGCTTCTCCAATTTTGTACCAGGTCCACAATATTGATATCCCGGTATATGCACTTCGGATGGTATTCTATTTATGAGAGAGTTGACTACACCTCGAACGCTATGCTCGAAAGTCAAAATGAGACTGATTTCCAAATTTCTGCGAAGACCTTCTTTATCATGTAAATTTCTATAAATAGTACGCGTGATCACCACAAAGGACAATAACTGTTTCGTCCTCCCACAGTATGCAGGTAGAAGCGCAAAGCCTCAGAGTCCCTGTGGAAAACTTCGATACAGTTCAAAAAGAGGCAAACAGCAAACATAGCAAATTATTACCAAATTATATTCGAGTGATTATTTGTGGCCCAAGTGGTTGTGGGAAGACCAACAGTCTTTTGGCACTTTTATTCGGTAGAAATGGCTTGCGATTTGAAAAAAATGTCTACGTGTATTCGAAATTCCTCTTTCAACCCAAATACAAGCTTTTGGAGGACGTTTTGAAGAGTGTGAAGGGTAAGGGATTCTATCCGTATGGTGACAATGATTTGATTGAAGATCCCACGTCAGCAAGAAAAATTCAGTTTTCATATTTGATGATCGATTGAGATTCGATCCTATTTTTGCATGGGTAGACATAGAGATATTGATGTTTATGTATGTCAGACCTACTCAAAAATCCCCAAACAACTGATACGAGATAATTGTAACACAATTGTACTATTCAAACAGGATGACATCAATCTGAAGCATGTATACGATGAACATATGTAACACCTGACATCGTAGGACATCGATGCATTTAAAATGATGTGTAGCTAATGTTGGAATGAAAATAAATTTAGTGAACCAGTGGTTGTGAAGGATTTTGACTATAATCATGGTCATTATCGTAGAGGGTTTGATGAGTATATAAGGGTTGTAGACTAAAGTCATTAACTCACTAACACACGCTTGCAATGAAGGTTCTTAGCGTGGATGACATGAACCGCAAGTCGAAAGTAACAAGTTTAGCTAGAGATGATCGAAAAAAATATCTTGCACTCAAGCTGAATAGGGCTGAAAAGGATGAGTTACTGAACCGGATTCTCAAACCCGTTACAACTTCTCTTGAACGACTTGTCAAACAACAAGTTCAACAGAAAAAACACCAAATACAGCCCACGCCAATGTCCATAAACCCAGATGATTATGATGACACATCAGCGGACAACGTGAAGACGGCAGAAAAAGAGGTTCCGTTTCTTCCTCTACATGAAATTGTAGCGATGGATGATTCTGTCATTGATGATGATGATGTTTTTGAAGAAGCAAACCAACATGCAGAGGAAGATGTGACGCTGCCAGAGGATTAAGTTGATCAATATCCTCAAATTGTGAGGGAGTACATAGTAGATTATCATTAGGGCTCGGATAATTTAGACCGAAGTCATGGTCCTTGATATGATAAATAAATAAATAAGGAGCATTTTCCAGGGACGCAAGGACTATAAGAACGGCTCTTTTACAGGAACCCTAACAATTATACTGACAAAGATCTACCTATTTTCAAAGAAGTTAAACGAAAAACCAATATACATATATCAAACCGGAAATACAGCAGATAGTCGGCTTAAAGGAAATTCAGGATTTAAATAAACGAACATTGTCCAAAAACTTCTAGCGGAGTCTCCACGTAGAAAATCACAATCTGGGTTAACGACAGCAAAAAAAGCATGGTCTCAGCTAACCCATAGTAGAAGAAGTGGAGGTACAAAAAGAAGGACTGGTATGAAATATGATACAAATCCCATTGAATATGTTTATTGGGATGATGTGAATGAATTGATTGATTGGCTCAGGCTACTAGTCGCTTCTAAACAAGCTGGAAATATGTCACACGATAATAAAATCTAATCGCTTATCGAGGAGCTTCGAAAAGCGAAAATTATATATCAAGCTTGACCTAGCCTGTGTGTGACTCATTTACAAGATGAGTCTCGACAAGTTTGGTCGCTGACATCACTTTGTAGCAGCAACTTCAACCTATTCGGGGCCAACACAGACGTTATGTCACACAGCTGACGGTGATATTGATGTTGAAAACGTGAAAATTTGTAACTTGAAATCACCAACCGACGATTTTGATGCATTTAACAAAAAATATACCGACAAGGCTCTGACTAATCTCAAATCGAATCTTGAATCTGAGATGAGAATTCATGCTGCCGGAAGTGTAAAGGAGCTGAATGAGTTAAAAAAATATATCGAGGTCAGGATAAAATCTGTTTTTGTTAACGACGTGACAACAGTGCAAGCAGTGAAGATGACGTCCCCTTCCAACGAAAAAGTTCAAACGAGTTTTGATAATGCAAAAAGCAAAATCGTTTTTAAAAATTTATTTTCAACTCAACTTGATGGCTTATGTGAATAGGAATACCTAAGTTTTAACTTGACCAAGCTTATATAAACTAAAGAATGCTGATCTGTAAATCTAGGAAATCTAATATTAGAACTGTTGAATATACATTTCATAGAAAGTAACTCCTCCCGCCGAAAGATGAAAACATATCCTCTTAGGGGTGTGTTTTCACTGATCAAATATATTTTGATCGATCGTTGAATTATTCGGTTTCTTGACTGGTTTCTTAAATTTGCTTATAAATAATTTGATTAATAAGTAAACTAAAGATAAGGCAATTAAGATGTACAATAAAATGGTCCATAGGCTGGCTCTATCAATATACACATTTGTATTCATGGATTCGAGGTCTTCTTTTTGTTTTTGGAGGTTCTTTTGGATCTCATCGACATTATGTTGATCGATTGACTTCATATCGATCACGGGTGGATTGAATACTGGTCTCGTCTGAGTGATCATGGACCAATTGAGTGAAGGTAGGCTGATATCGTCAAAGTGCAGATGGATGGGTTGGTAATTTTCCAAAATTACCGCATTCATTTGAGTTTTGCATCCTTGTGGGATTTCAATGAGGTAGGAACCATGAAGAGGGATATTTTCTTCTAAGTTTTGGCAACTTGTTTTGACAATTGTTTTCTTGGGAAGGGTCACTAACCAAACACCATTCGTTACTTTGGTGACTTGAGTTTCATGCATTTGGACTTCAAAGTGGTGGCAAGTGGTAACATTTGCTTGGTGACGAAGAATTTGCACAGCACATGGGGGATGATCGTCTATAGTTTGACTATGGGTTCCTTTGCAGATGAATTGACTTGGTTGAACTTCTAAGCATTTGCTTTCTTCATATGCGAACTTCGAGTTGCTAAGTGCCAGGTAGGGTTTATACGGAATGTTAAATTGGAACTTTGAGTTGTTAGTTGGTATTGGAAGGGGATGTAGATTGTAATATTGATAATTTTCTATTTCTACTAATGGAAGTTCCAAGATGAAAGTTATTTCTTTGTCTTTAATAAAGCTTTTTATTTCTATAAGCTTTTCTATCAGTAATAGATTATTGAGTTCGACCTCTACAGGTATTTGATTCGTCTGTAGGTGTGTTTCAAGTTCTTTGATTTTTGAAAAGAATTCTTTTGGTTCAATGATCGAATTATGTAACACATTGATTTTTGAGAATGTTATTGCAACTTCGATTTTATTCAATATATTGTAGATGGTTTGATACAATAATGTTATTTGATTTATCACATTAAATATGTGTTGAGTTTCGTGAAGTTGAGCATTATGTAAGTCATTTTCTTTGATAGAGCTTTCGATCTGCGTGATACGTGTTTTTAAGATCATTTGATTGTGGGTGATGTTTGACATTGAGTCTTTGAATTTATTTATTGTTTGGTCCAATAATGATATTTGATTGATCGAATCAATTCTTAATTTATTTTGATTTTCTTGAAGACTCTTGATCTTTTGATCGAATATTTCGGCATCATGTTGATCTAAGTTGCCTGTGATGCATTTTATTAATGAGCCTAATGGATTAAGTAAACCTCTTTTACTTTTACTTATTCTAGAAGGTAATATTTGATTAATGAGATTATCAATACGGTTTTCTACACTATACAATGGGATTATGGAATTATAATATTCATTATAATACTCACTATTATTACTTAAATGTAGGTTGAGTTGAAAGGTGTGGTTTTTCAAGTTGTTGAATTCTTTGATTAGGGGTTTGAGGTCAAAGGTCTGAACAAAGTTCCACTGATTGGAAACAATTTTTGCAGTTCCCAATTTAAATGGAAGTATACCAGGATAGTTGTTTAGGTTGTTGAATTTTACAGCAGATGCATTGCTGTATTGGATTGTGCAAATCCATCTGGAACAATTGATTTTATTTTACATTCATTTATGTGAATTATTTCTTTCTTTTTTGTTTTTGGGTGTTCTATTTCAATTTTGTTGTTTTCTAAAATGTTAATTAGAATGAAAGGTCCTAAATATCGATTTTTAATTTTACTAGATCGTTGATCGGATTTCTTATAGATTCGGCAAACTATTTCTAATTTTTGTTCCGATTTATTTTGGTTAATTTTGTCGATTATTTTTTGTTTTCTTTCTTTAGATTCATCCGAAATTTTCTCATAAAGAGCTTGTGTTTTATTTCTATGATTTTCCAAGTATTCTGTGAAAACATGAGAAGTCACAAGATTCATTGGATCTCTGGAATCAGTGTGTCCTAAAATTAATTCGAATGGAGTAAAATTTGTGCTAGAATGTATTGTGCTGTTGTATGCAATGATGGCATAAGGCATAAGATCAATTATTTCTGCGTTTGGGTCTTTGTCTCTTAATAATCGAAGGTGTTCGATTAGAGTTGAATGTAGTCTTTCCACTGGTGAATTAGATTCATGATGAAAAGGGGTCGTGAAATGTATTTTTATGTCATGTGACTTTAGGAGTCCCTGAACTATTTCATTTTTGAATTCTGAGCCGTTATCAGATATTATACACTTGGGTATTCCAAAAAATGAGAAAAATTTCACAAGTTGTTCGCTACAAGAAATTGCGTTACCAAAATAAGGAAGTGCTTGTCCTAATTTTGAGAATTTATCCAAAAATAATAGGAATTTCTGTTTTCCTACTATGAAGGTGTCGATGTGAATTATTTCGAATGGTTTACTGGGTGTTTCGGTCAAAACTAAAGGTTGATTGGGTGGTTTTCGATTATATTTTGTGCGTTGGCAGACTTCACAATTATTTATGAAATTTGTGACATCGTTTTTTAACGACTTCCAGTAATAATTCGCTTTGAGAAATTTGAGGGTCTCCTCTATACCTCGATGATTTGTTTTACCTTCGTGTTTGTATTGGATTAGTAGTTGTCTCTCATTCTCTTGTACGTTATTTATTAGTTTTGAACATTCTATTAATTTGTATTTTTGAAAGTGATTTGATATTGCTTGATGAAAATAAGTTCTCATTTCTTTTGAAAGGAAATATATGTACATTGTTGTATCTGATAGATATTCTCTAAGGAATTCTATTATCTTTGTCATATTTAGGGGAATAGTCGCGTGTATTATTTTATTTCCATCAAAATTTTCACGTTCTATTTTGATGTAGGTGTCATATGGGGATTTCTTAATGATTATTTGTTTGGATTTATTATTAATTATATCATCAAGTAGTGACATGGATTCGTGATTGTGATCATTATAAGTACTGTGAACAGTATTATTTGACATTGTTAACTGGGTATTTCTGAAATTTGGAGGTTTTATTTGGATATCGGAAATGATATTGATCTTTGAGCTTCTGGGTTGTTCAATGTTTTGAAGTACTTCTGTGACTGTTTCAGTTTGGAGAGAATTGGGGTCGAAATTTTCATTTAGAAACTTAGCTATTTCTTGATCGATATCACCTGGATAGTTAGTGATTGATTCTGTCTCTAATGCGTTAAGTTGAATTCGTGAGAGAGCATCAGCATTAGTATTCTGTTTAACTTTCTTATAGATGATGTCGTATTCATATTCGGCTAATTTCATTTTCCAACGAATGAATTTGTTATTGGGTTCTTTCAAATTATCAAGCCAAACAAGAGGACGATGATCTGTATAAATTTTGAATTTTCTGCCATACAAATACGGACGAAAATATTTACAGGCCCATACGATACCTAGAAGTTCTTTTTCTATTGTCGAATATTTTTGTTCTGTCTCATTAAGTGTTCGGGAAGCATAAGCGATTGGTTGATCGTTCGGAGGGTTCCCTTGTGATAAAACGGCACCAAGAGCAATGTTTGAAGCGTCAGTTGTCAGTACAAATGTCTGACTAAAGTCTGGATATTTTAGTATTGGAGCATTGATTAGAAGATGTTTGAGATGATTAAAAGATTTTATGAAAGAGGGTGAATGATCGACTTTTGCACCTTTTTTTAAACATAAAGTGAGAGGTTTGGTAATTTTTGCAAAGTCTTTAATGAAGCGTCTGTAATAACCGGCTAAACCCAAGAATGATTTAATTTCCTTTTGACTCCTAGGGAGAGGGAAATTTTTGACGGCTTCGACTTTATCTGGATTTGGTTTGACTCCTTCACTGGTTATTTTATGACCAAGATATGCTACTTCTTTATGTAGAAACTCACTTTTATCCAACTGGATTTTGAAGTTGGCTTGCCTTAGTCGCTCGAATACTGATTTTAGTCTTTCTATATGCTCTTGCAAGGAAGTGGAAAAAATAATAATATCATCTAGATATACAAGACATATTTCGTTCTGGAAACCACGCAATACATTATTCATCACACGCTGGAATGTTGAAGGGGCGTTTTTTAAACCGAAGGGCATACGTTTAAATTCATAGTGTCCTGTATCAGTTGAAAAAGCAGTTTTTTGGATGTCAACCTTATTCATTTCTATTTGGTGGAATCCATTCGCAAGGTCCAAAGTTGTAAAGTATTGCGCTTTGCCTAATTTGTCAAGTATTTCTGAAATGTTGGGAAGTGGGAATTTATCGTCGATCGTTTTTTCGTTTAGTTTTCTATAATCTATGACTATTCGCCATTTCTTTTTGCCTGAGGCGTCTAATTTTTTGGGGACTATCCATATTGGGCTACTCCAAGGAGATATAGACTCTTGAATGATATTATTTTGTAGCATTTTTGAAATTTGATTGTTTACCTCTTGCTTATGTACGTAAGGATATCTATACGATTTTGTAAAGATTGGTGATTCGTCAGTTAGATTAATTTGGTGTTTAATTTGATTTGTAAATGTTAGAGGTGTATTTTCGCAGTAGAAAATATCTCTGTACTCATAACATAATCTCTTGATTTTATCATATTCTTCTTTATTACAGTGTTTCAGCGTTAGATGTTTTAGATTTTGTTTTTGTAAAGTATCAAAGTGATTAGTATCATAATTATTTTCCGAAATTTCCGAAAATTGGTCTGAAATGAAATTCGTTTCGGATTCATTGATTAAGTGGTTCGAAGATTTGGACTTTCACTGGATTTTCTTGTGTATTTGTTATCATTGTGGTGGCAAAATTGTCAGTTATTTCTACTAATGCTTCTGGCATTTCTGCTTTTCCAAAATCTATATAATTTAATATTCCAATACCGCTCTTTTGATTAACTGGGATTTTTACTTTTTGTGAAATTCTAGGTGGAATCAAGATTTCATAAGGTGATTGAGATTGAATGTAATTGTTTTTTTCTTTTGTGGTTTTCTGATATTCCAGAGGAATAATGGAATAATCTGTTTCTAGACATGAATCCCGCAAATTTATGCTTGCACCGATGTTTTGTAGAAAGTCAATACCTAGTAATCCATCGCATTTTGGTGAAAAATCAAAAATGTAAAATTTGTGATCACCGTGTAAATTAAATGAATCAAATATAGGTAAATGAACTACTTCATCGTGAAATGATGTTGCGTGAGCTGTTGTTACGTAGAAAAGTTCATTAGCCACTGACTGAGGCGAAATTTGATAAGCTAGGTCGGGTCTTATAAAACTACGGCCACTACCTGTGTCAATTAAAAATTGAGAATCTATTTCGGGTAAATAGATTACGGGCAGGTTTGTATTTACATAGTTGTTTAATGTTATATTTTCACATTTTGATCGGAAATTTGGGAAAAATTTCCGTCTTGAACTTCTTGAGGATTGTTGAAGTCATATTCATATGGATTTTCAATGTTGTCGGAGTCATAGCTCTCGAAATATTCATTAGTGGACTGTTCTTGTTTGAATCAGGTCAAGGTTTGGGTTGAAGGATATTTGAGAAAAGTTATTATCATCATATTGTTGAAAATTATTTTGATGACAATATGGAGAATTTTGATCGGTTTGATCTTCAATGTTATTGACAGACTGATTGAACAATTCTTGAGATTGGAAACGTTTTTGGGGAACATTTCTATTGATTATGGTGTTTCCTGATGATGTATCCATGGGTTCAACTTGTCTTGAAATTCCTGAGTTAGGGCGAGGACGTTTGAAATTTTGGTTGTAGCCTTGATATTGTGGTCTGGATGGACCGAATTGTCGATTTTGATTTTGGGGATTTTGAAAATTTTGATTGAAGAATTGAGGTCTGAAAGGTGGTCTTTGAAAGTTGGGGTTTCGATATTGAGTGAATCCTGAAAATTGATTTCCGCTTGACATTGGAAAAGGAGAATTTTGTTGGCTTGGGAAAAAAGGATTTCTTCGTTGTATAAATGCATTTTGATGATAACCATTTGAATTAGTCGTTTGATTCATTACAGGGGTTTTTTGTTTATTTTGTATGTTAGGCGTAGTTCTTGTATCTGAATTTCCGCGATTTTTGTAGTACAAAAAATTTTCTTCTTCCTCAGCATATGCCATCGCTTGTTCAAGTGTATTAGGATTTTCAAGTCTTACTACCAATTGCATATGATAAGATAGGCCATTGATAAACGTCTTTAGTACTAGATTCTCATATTCATTAATTTTGAGATTCTTAATTTCTCTAGAGTCGTTACTTAAATTAATTTTTGAAAATAACAAGCTTCTTATGTCTTGTAACCTAATGCCAAAATTTTGGGAATTTTCTCCTTTTTCTGGTTTTAGAGTAATAATGTCTTGAATAACACAATCAATTGATCTTTTGTCGGAAAAAGTTGCGACAATAGCTGCTTTTATTAGATCCCAATTATGCAATTCGACACGTGAGGCGATTATATCGGCAGCTCTACCAACTAATTTGTTTAATATTGTTTCAAAAAGGCATGTGTTTAAAGCAGTGTTCTCTAATGTTCTATGAGCGTTATAAAAACTGTCACATGCATTTATGAAGCGGTTTATTTGTTTAGCGTTTCCGTCAAACAGAGGAATATTTTCTGCTTGGTATCTTATTAGCAAAAGATTTGGATTTGTCGTCATGATTCTCTTATTAATATTCAAATCGATTTTATAAAAACTACTTATTAAATCTTCCAGTTTGTTTCAACAGAAAATTACCAATAATTGCAATTCTTATGATAAGGAGATTAAAGAAAGGATTGCACTTACAGTATTATTTTGAAAATCTTCATCTAGCCAATATGAGGTCTGGGACGATGCTGTTCCCTTGCTCGCACCAATAGGACGCTGTTTAGGACGATTCTTGTTCCTGATGTTCCCTGGTCAGTTGACTGCTACTCACACCATCAATTGAGAAGTTCGTGTGTCCAACAATGCACGATGCACTGGAGTTGGCTAATCACGAAAACACAATTGTCCGATTTACCACTTGGAAATCTTGAAATTGCCAAAATTTTTGTTCGATAAGTCGTTGATCGTAGAAACGAAACGAGTTAGTTGATGCACGATGCACTACTTTTTCGTCGACTAATCCTACCGACTGCGCCAGTTTTGATAATGCAAAAAGCAAAATCGTTTTTAAAAATTTATTTTCAACTCAACTTGATGGCTTATGTGAATAGGAATACCTAAGTTTTAACTTGACCAAGCTTATATAAACTAAATAATGCTGATCTGTAAATCTAGGAAATCTAATATTAGAACTGTTGAATATACATTTCATAGAATGTAACTAACGACGTGACTACAGTAAAAGCAGTCAAGTGAAGATGACGTCACCTTCCCAAGAAAAAGTTCAACTCATCACCAAACCAATTGGTTCAAACCAATAAGATTGAATTTTCCCCGTCGCCGTACAATTATCAAGGGATTGGATGACTTGTGGCAAGTTGATTTGGAGCAAATGGATTTGTATGCGAAAGATAACAGAGGCTACAAATATTTTCTCATCATCATAGACTGTTTTTCAAAATTTGTGTGGACTGAACCATTAAAAAGCCAGTGAGGTGACGAGGTAACCCGAGCCTTTGCGAAAATTCTCAAACAATCACATCGTAGTCAAAAAATTTGCAATCAGATCAAGGAAAGGAATTCTACAATGGACATTTTCAACGATTGATGAGTCAATATAGCATAAACCACTATAATACCTATACAGATAAAAAAGCGGCCATGGTTAAGCGTTCCATACGAACGATTAAAGAAAAACTATTCCAGTATTTCAGTTTGCATGGGAGTTATAAGTGGGTGGATATTTTACAGGATATTGTGAAAAGCTATAATTCACAAAAACATAGTGAGACCAAAATGAGGCCTCATGATGTGGCAAAAAACATGAAAAGGGTCTGCTCAATACTGTTTACAGTCACATTAAAATATCTACAAATCGTCGAAAATTTCATATTGACGATATGGTGCGCATAAGTAAAGCAAAGCACGTATTTAAAAAGGGATATACTCCGAAATGGACAACTGATCTATTCAAGATTAATGATGTTAAAATTACTAATCCAGTGACATATCTGCCTGAAGATATAAATGGTCATCCGATAAAAGGATCATTCTACGAGCAAGAATTACAAAATACAAAACAAGAGGATGTTTATTTGGTGTAAAAAGTGTTACGTAAAAAAGGGAAAAAAGTATATGTCAAGTGGCTTGTATTTGATAATTCTCACAACAGTTGAATAAGTTTCAGCAATATTTTATGGGTGTGAAACGTCGTTGCACATGCCTATCTGTAATAAAGATGTTCTTTCTAATTCCACAATCAGTAAACTTTGGGTATTGAAGGTGTATGGTTGTCGTCGTCATCATCAATCAAGTGAAATGGCTACAGCAACACAGTCAATACATCAACTGCTGGCAAAAATCGAGAATGATCTAGCTCAGGAAGCGCAACATCTGGAGATAGGCGAAAATGAGAAGGTTGAGATCACAGAAGCACCGGAAGTTGTAGCCGAATATCCGTTGAGCACAATGTCCTACTCAACCAGCAGCAACATCGTGATGTATGTGGAATTGAACAGAATTTTTGAACCCATCATCCGGATATCTGTTAGTGATCAAAATATGTTGATTTTTGAAGAATTTGATTAGTCATCTAAAGTGGATGCTGATGGGATATTTCAAGTGTAGGGAGATCGCTTATCCGCGATTCATTTCCAGTGAAGATATTATCATCAGCGAAGTTCAAGCCGAGAACCAGTTCAAACTTGTTTCAATAACAAAACAATCTCAAACCTTATACCTGACGGAAAATAACATCCAAGACCTGTGCACCTCAAACGAACATTTTGTGAAAAAAAGACTGCATGATCTGGAAGAACTGAACTTTCCTGCATACTATTCTACTGTTATTGGCATTATTCATGAATTACTTAGAGATCAGATTGAACATATCAATATTGTTGATGTAATTTCACCTCTTTATAGCAGAACTTCATGCATAGAAACCCAATGTTTGAAGGAAATTATGTACTATGAACCCAATAGAATTAGTAATGATTTAGATCAAATTTACCGAAAAATGTTCTATTATTTCTTGTAAACAAGCTCTCATTGTGCTGATAGCTGCATTTTGCAATGGAATCACAAATACAATGCACCATTGTTCTTTGAATCTGATTATAGTTGTACGGTTTGTAGTTTGCTTTGGAATGCTACCGATAAGGATGTATTTCTATTAGCCAACTAAACATTCAGTTCATGTTTTGTGAATCAGTCCATGCGATTCATACGAAGCGTTCAGCGTCGTCAGACGTCGTCGTAAGAACAGCACTTGTGATCATTTTGTGTGACTGTGTGTGGCAAAGGTAAATACTCCTTTAAATAATTGAAAATTTTCTTATCATAGAATCTTTCTGCAATTGGGGTGGTTGGCTATTTTACAATGTGAATTTTATTTTTTATGTAATTGCACTAGACAAAATTTCACATAAATCCACAAAGCAATCGGAGTTGGTTCCTCGCGACGAGTTGATTGCGAAACTTTTCGAAGAAACAACATCAATTGGAACTACAACTCAGAATTCGTCGTTTGAAATTAAATCAGGTAAAAATAAACTTTACGTTTATCCAATTTTGATGATATTTCATCAATGCACATATCGTTTTTATTTTATATCCAAGTAAACAAAACTTACTGTCTTTCAATAAACAACAAACCGGATTTGGTGGTTATTCTACTCAGAGGGCTGCACACAGAACATCACTAACCCAAACTAACCCAAACCACCACCACATCAACGACGTTGAATAGTTGTGAGTTGATTTTTTCCATCAATATGTCTTCCTCATACAAGGTGTTGTTGAGAAAAGCAGAAAATACACTTTCATTTTTGAAGAAAATGAAAAAATTTCTGTTCGACGCGCCTTGTGAGAGAACGACAAGCCATTGGATTCGTAGAATAAGTAGATTAATCGGCAGAGTTAATAATTTAGTGTTACACGGTAATTTACCCAGAAACAATCTTCGATTGATTAAGACTAATTTGCAACATGTTAAAGTTATTAGAAGACAATTGATTTTGAAAAATAAGCGGGTTCGGATGGGGTTAGTTGAAGAATCCAAATTAAGCAATAGGGTTCAATGGGAAAAAATTGTTAATTGCTTCAAAGGAAGAGTATCAACCGGTTTAATAACCAATTTGGTTCATAAAGACGTCAATAGATTTATGAATGATGCGTTTATTTTGTATCAACGTGAATTAAAGGAAGTACTGAGATCTTTTAACATGGTTAAAGTGAACACGTCATTTTGCGGAGAGTTTATCAAAAAATCATCTGAACGTGAAATTGTAGATTCCAAATATTTCAACACCAAGAATGTGATTATTGATGTAGGAACGGATTTAAAAAGCTGGTTTTTTGAAAACGTTCGTGATGTAATTTTGAATAGTCTTTCGGAAGTCGAGGAACGCGATTCAGGATTTGCTCTTGCTAGAATAATTTATTTGAAAATTATTGTTAATAAATTTCAAATGGGTAATGGCTCCTCCTATATCGCACTACCAAAGGAAATTGCGAACAAACATGCATGTGTGAATGTTCAAAATAATGATACCGCCTGCTTTTACTGGGCTATTGTTAGTGCGCTTTATCCTGTTAACCAAATTAGCCATCGAATAACCTCTTATCCTCATCACAAATCAGTTTTGAAACTCAAAAACTTAGAATCCCCCATGCCGTTGAACCAAATTTCAGAACTTGAAAAAAACAATGATATTTCTGTAAATGTGTATGCTTTGGAACTGGTTTCAAAGTCAGATACGGATGATGGTGAACAAAATAAGTTCAATATTGTACCAGCTAGGCTCACCAATGAAAAATTAGTCAGACATGTTAATTTGCTGTTAATTCAATCATCATTAAATGATTACGAGCCACTGCCTACTAATGACACCGCTCTTGAGGATATGAAATATCATTATTGCTAGATTAAAAATCTTTCACGTTTATTATCCTCAAAAATTAGCAAATCACATGGTTCAATTTTTTTTTGTGCTCGGTGTCTTAATTATTTCACATCTGATGTAAAATTGACTGAACATGGAATGCTGTGTACAAAATTGAATGAATATAAAGTCTCATTTCCAAGCTAAAAACATGTCGAGTTCAAAAATTTCATTTACAAACAAAAATATCCCTTCATCATCTATGCTGACTATGAAAGCCAACTACAAGTGATCGATCAACACATTTCCATAAATACGCGAAAATATCAAAAACATATAGTTTACAGTGCCGGGTTCTATTTAAAATGTTCCTATGACAATTCTCTTTCATTTTTCAAGTGCTATCGTGGTACAGATTGTATGAAATGGTTCATCAACGAAATGGTTGAAATATCAAAAGTAATCCATTCAAAAATCGAAAATATTGTTCCTTTGATCAAAAAGAAAAGCATCTGCGGTGCAACAAATTGCCATATATGTGAAGAACCTTTTCACAAAAATGATAAGATCGATCGCGATCATGATCATTTCAATGGTGAATTCAGAGGTTTTGCACATGAAAATTGTAATCTTATTTTCAAAAAGCTTTATGTTGTGCCGATTGTTTTTCAAAATTTATCCGGTTGATAAAAGATCTTGCTTAACGGAGTCGCGTGAGTGTTCTTCCAACCAATGATGAAGTTTATATCTCTTTCACCCATTTCGTTGATGAAAACAATATAAGATTTAGGTTCATCGATTCATTCCCATTTTTAGGCGTTTCTCTCGATGATTAACTATCGACAATGAGAAAAACCGATTTTAAAATATTGAGAGAAGAATTTGCACATCTAGATAAGACAAAATTTCAATTGTTGACGCGAAAAGGTGTATTTTGTTATGATTATATTGATAGAATGATTCCAATTTATCAGTCGAAAATTATCAACATGCTGTGGGAAGCCTTTGAAATCCAAAATTTAGGTGAATATTCAGATTTTTATCTGAAGACCGATATTTTGGGTTTAGCAGATTTATTTGAGAGTTTTAGGCAAGTTGCATTCAGTCGCATAGATTAGATCCTGCATGGTATTATACGATGCCTGGCTGCACATTAGATTGTATGTTGAAGTTTACCGATTGTAAATTGGAACTTCTTCAAGATATTGACCAAATCATGTTCATTGAGCAGGGATTTCGTGAAGTTATTTCAACATGTGGTCATAGGTATTCTGAAGCTTATAACAAATACACCGATGATTACGATGCATCGAAACCTTCAACATTTTTGCTTCATCTAGATGTGAATAATCTGTATGGAAAAGCAGTGACTGAACCTCTCCCTTCAGGAGAGTTTGAGTGGATTAGCGATGTATCTAACTTTGATGTTTTGTCAATCTCGGATAATTCACCCAAAGGATATATATTGGAAGTTGATGTGAAATATCCCACCGTCACTCATGACTTACATAAAGATTTTCCATTTTCTCCTGAACATCGAGTACCACCCGGATCCAAATTATCAAAATTGATGGGGACTCTTTTCGATAAAGAAAATTATGTTGTTCACTATCTAAATTTGAAACAAGCGTTAAAGAATGGTTTGAGATTAAGTAAAATCCATAGAATTTTTAAATTCAGACAGTCGACATGGTTAAAACCATATATTGAACATAACAATCAATTAAGAACTAACGCGACAACAATATTTGAAAAAAATCTTTCCAAACTATTCAATAATGCTGTTTTTGGTAAAACGATGGAGAACATCAGAAATCATCGGGTTATCAAACTTGTGAATAAATGGGATGGACGATATGGAGCAAAAAATCTATTGCAAGTCATCGATTTCACAATCGAACCATTCTTGACGCCGAACACGACCTTATAGCTATTGAAATGAAAAAGTATGAATTAATTTTCAATAAACCTCTGTTTATTGGTATGTCCATTCTGGACATTTCCAAAACATACATGTTTGATTTTCATTACACATATATGCTACCGAAATTGGGTATTGATCGCTGTAAACTCATGTACGATGATACGGATAGCTTCATCTATGAAATTCGGTGAAATGATGTTTAAGAAGAGTTTATCAAGGCTGATTTACAAAAATACGACACCTCCGACTACTCTCCTAATAACCCTTATAAAATTCCGTTAGTCAACAAAAAAGTTCTAGGGCTAATGAAGGATGAAGCTAATGGGGAAATTATTACCCATTTCATTGGTCTTAGATCAAAAATATACACTTTCAAAATTCAACAAGGTCAAAAAGTTGTGAAAATGGCCAGAGGGGTCGTCAAATACAACGTTGTGAAAAATAAATTAACGTTTGATGACTACTGGAATTCTCTAAGACATTCAAAAATCATCACTGCTACTCAGAGTTGCATTCGTTCCTATGCGCACAATATTTACAGCATTGAACAAACTAAGGTTGCGTGGTAAAAAAAGTTATAACTATTTAAACGAGTGGAAAGATGTGTGAGTGGCATGTAAGACGCATACTAAGGTCAGATAGGAGTTTTGCGAGGAATTTTGCATGTCAATATATATATATATATATATATATAAGCAGAAGGGTAGCACGACTGGCTAGTTAAGAAAGAACTAGAGGTTAGTGGGGATGCAGTCTTGTAGATTCTTCTTTACGAAGTGGCCATGAGGTAAAAGAAAAACCCTTTGAGGTTATGTCAAGCTTTCGAGATTTATTTGGTCTCTTCTTCAGGACTACTACAAAAATTACTTAAATTAGTACTACTAAAAGAATATTATTTAGAATGAAACTCACCACACGTGGGTTATATAAATGAACTGGAAGACAAACTCCACATATCGGAAAAACCGTAAGAATTTGCAGGAGCAAATCTCACTCAAAGATGCTTCATTGCCCGTGGTTGTGTGTGAAAAGGACAAAAGATCGGTACCAGCTACCCAATTCAGAGAAGTACGCAGGCGGAAAACAGTTTTTTTGGTAACGCGTTAGTTTGCAAGTTGGTGTATGACATACGTTCTCATTAATTGGATGTGTGGTTCCGACCTGTTCCTGTGTAGGTGACTGAGATAGACAGTGATGATTCATGTTATGAATGGATCATATCGGAAAACGGGCAATTACGCATGTACAATGATTTATAAACTGCTCTAAGATTGAAAAACATTATTTGGTACCGAAAAGTGAATACAATTTTAAATTTTATATATTGTGACATAAGGTTGGGTGGTATTGATCTATTTTATTTTACACTATTAAAAGTTGAGGACAAATGTAGAGATTTTATTTTGAAGTTATTTTTATTTTAATATTTTTACATAGTACCCAGGGCACAAACACTACTCGTCTGGGGCAGGACGGTCCATCAGAGTTTTAAGGTTGTCTTTGCTAAGTTTTAATAAATAACTGTAGATAGTGCTGAGGCCTTGTGTGTCACTCTTTTTGTTTAGGGTGAGGGGTTGTTCGAGGTAAATGTGACACATTTCTAAAAATGTCCTCATGTAGTAGGACTTTGCTTTATCTACGATCTCAGCACCATCCCAGTTAATTTGGTGGTTAAGTGTTAAATGATGTTCCGCCAATGCACAAGATGACACTTCTCTGGCACAATCAGACTTGTGAGATGTAATTCTGCCTTTAATTGAACGTGACGTATGACCTATATACGACAGTGTACAACTGCTGCATGGAATCTTATATATTACACAAGTATTTTCTTGAAAGTTTAGTTTAGTTTTAGGTTGAGAGTATAAGAGTGAAATTGTTTTGGTTTGTTTGTTGGCAAATACTATGTCTTCATCTTTAAATACATTTTTTAGATTTTGAGTTAGGCCATTAATGAACGGTAGAGAAAAATATTTTATTTGGGTGGTTTTAGGGTTTTGTTGCGTAATTACTTGTGAATTTATGGGATTGTTATTATCTTCTGACACCTCCACGTTATCAACATTTTGTTGACTAGTTCTAAATAAAATTTTTTTGATTAGACTTTCTGGGTACGAATTGTCAAGAAAGATGTTTTTGAGTTTGTTTAAGGCTTGTTTTTTGGATGAGGGGTGAGAAAGTTTCGTCACTCTTGTTTTCATACCTTTGAGTAGGTTGATTTTGGTTTTTTTGGGGTGGTACGAGTTATAGCTGATGAATCGATTGGAACAGTACGGTTTTCTATACCAGGTTGTTTGTAATGAGTTATTTTGGGTCCTGGTTACTAGCATATCGAGAAAGGGGATACTATTCTCAGTTTCCTTTTCTGCAGTAAACTGGATATGCGTATTGTAACTGTTGAAAACCTGTAGAGCCGTTTCGACTTCACCTTCTGGTACCGCCAGTAACAAGTCATCAACATATCTCTTGACAAAAGAAATGTAAAAATTAATTTTATTGAGACACGCCTCCACCAAGACGTCGAGAACAAAATTGACTAAAATGGGTGAAATAGTGGATCCCATGGGTGTGCCGAAGATTAGTTTGAAATATAGGTCATAGAAGATTAGAAAGTTTGTTTGAAAAATGAATTCAATAATGTTTATAAAAGATTCGATGTCCAAAGTGCAGTGTTGTTGTATGGTGTTCCATTTTGTACGCAAAATGGTGCAGACCACATCACAAGGAAGGTTGGTGAACAGGGATACTACATCAAAACTCACTATTACATAGTTGTTAGGTGATTGATAGTCGTTGATGAAGTTGCTGAAGGCAAAAGAGTCCTTAATAAAAAATTCGTTGTTGGCATCATATGCATTAGTGAGGATTTGTGTCATATAAGCAGCGAGTGAGCCATTAGGACAGTTTATTGAAGATACTGTGACAAAAACATGGTGAATGCGCAAGCCACCACATTGTGTAGAATTGTTAGGAATCGATTGGCTTCTGGTACATTCTAGCAAGGCTAGATGGCGTCGAACATTCTTCGCTTTTCTAAAAATATCTGGATTGTTCTCTCAATCCTGGCAAGGGTATATAATGAGATCCGTCATTTCAAGGAGTTAGTTCAGTTCTGAATACGTCGTGATATATAAATCGTGAAACATAAATAAGCTGTGATTTTGTTTGTGAATAGTGAGTTCTGTACATAGTGACTTGTAAAATGAATTAATTAAAGCTGAACAGTGTTTTCTATAGCGAAACTTGCTACATTGGTGTCAAAAGTGGGATTTATTGTGTGCTATAGAAACGGACATAAATATTCGCTTTAATGGCTGCGAAACTAGTGTTTTTAACCGGATTGAAGGTCGCTGAGTTGAAGAGGGAGCTGGAGGAGCGTGACCTGGATGCAAGCGGAAAAAAAGCTGATCTACAACAACGGCTTCGTGAGGCTTTAATGGAAGAAGGCATGGATCCCGATACGTTCCAATTCGAGATTCCTGATCCCAATGCAGTTGAGAAATTGTCCAGAGCAGTGCAAGAGAATTCCAGATTATTGGAAGAAAAGTTTAATGAATCTTCTAGAGCCATGGAAGAGAACTCGAGGAAAATGGAGGAGAAGCTCGAAGAATCTTCCAGAGCTATGGAAGAAATCAAGGAGCAATTGGCGGATAACTACAACTGCTTGAAGGCTCATGTAGCAGAGGAAATCGGAAATCTGGAGAAACAACTAGGAGAGACTGCAAAGGCTCTGGAAGACGAAATCGACGAAGTGAGAAGGCAAGTGGCAGTAATCATGCAACAACCGGAAGTTACTTTCGGGAATCACGGTGCGAGTGCCAAGATGGAAGCTGATACCATCAGAATCCACATGAAAGCCCCACAGTTTGATGGCAAACTGTCCTGGAACAATTACCATCGCCAGTTCGAGGCAGCAGCAAGGGCAAATGGATGGACTGGACCGGAAAAAGCCCTGGCATTGACTCTGGCACTTCGCGGGGAAGCTACAGGAATCCTGCATACGCTCAACACCCAGGAACAGGAGGACTACGATGTACTAGTCAAGCATCTGGAACTGCGATATGGGCAAACTCACTTGGAGCACGTCTACCACTCTCAGTTGAAAAATCGCATTCAGAAGACCAACGAGACCTTGCAGGAGTTTGGAGCGGATGTTGCTCGCCTTGCACGACTGGCTTATCCAACCACGCCAGAGAACGTTATGGAGTGGCTTGCAGTTCAGGCCTTCTTGGATGGACTTCGAGACCAGGAGATTCGGCAGTCACTGATACTCCATCGACCCGACAGACTAGTCGACGCTCTGGCCAAAGCCTTGGAACTCGAAGCGGCGAAGCAGTGCTGCAAGCCTCCTACGCGTGTGCGAATGATGGAGGAGAAGGATCATCTGGAAGAAGACACCGTCGAAGCAACTGTGAGGAGAGTCCTCAAGGAAATGGAGGTATCTAAGCGGAAGGCGCTGCGATGCTGGAATTGTGGAGAGCTTGGGCATATGCGTGGCCGCTGTAGGAAAGAGATACGGGCACCTGCGTTGGCATGGGAAAAGAATGATCATCGAGCGAGATCAAGCCTCAAGATCTTGGATGGCTTGTCCAGGAGACCAGAGCTTTCTCACACAGCCGAGGAAAATGAAGCGAGCGTTCGCAGGACAACTGTAGTGGATGATTCCTGGCAGTCTAAGGCGCTTCGCGAGGACCAGGAGAAAGATCCAGATCTGAAGCATGTCATCGGATGGAAACAGGCAGGCCTACGATCAACCTGGCAAGAAGTCGCGCGGTTCTCGACCACCGTGAAGTCCTACTGGGCTCAATGGGACTCGATGGTTCTTGATGACGGCATCCTGAAGAGGCTGGTGAAGAATCTGGATGGCACGGAAGATCGGAGGCAGTTAGTCGTTCCTGGAAACAGACAGGCAGAGGTGATGAGAGAGGTCCATGATGGCGTCACGGGTGGACATCTGGGTGTAACCAAGACGCTGGGAAAGCTGCGAGAACGGTTTTACTGGGTCAACTGTCAAGCCGATGTGAAGGAATGGTGCAGAAAATGTGCCGTATGTGCGGCAAGTAACGGACCCCAGAAACGGCCAAAAGCTCCTATGCGCCAATACAACGTGGGAAGCCCCTTTGAAAGGATCGCAATCGACGTGGCTGGACCGTTCCCTGAAACGGACAAAGGAAATAAATACATCTTGGTCGCAATGGATTACTTCAGCAAGTGGGCTGAAGCGTATGCCTTGCCAAACCAGGAGGCGGCTACCGTTGCCGATGTCTTGGTTAAGGAATGGTTTTGCCGTTTCGGTGTCCCGTTGGAGCTGCATTCGGACCAGGGCAGGAACTTCGAATCGACGCTATTCCAGAACGTCTGCGATGTCTTGAAGATCAAGAAGACAAGGACAACGGCGTTACACCCACAATCGGATGGCATGGTGGAGCGAATGAACCGAACCATCAATCGACACTTGGCCAAAGTTGTCTCTGACCATCAAAGAGACTGGGATCAACATCTCCCCCTATTCCTCATGGCGTACAGGTCAGCAGTTCATGAATCGACGGGCGAAACACCTGCCAAGATCATCATGGGTCGTGAACTCCGGCTGCCCTGCGATTTGAAGTTTGGCTGTCCACCTGGTGAGGATGTCGCTGGGGAAGACTACGCAAGTGATCTTCGTAGAAAAATGGACGATATACATCAACGAGTCCGACTAAACATCCAAAGTGCCAGCGACAGGATGAAGGAGGCGTACGACGTGAAGGCCGAAGAAGGAGGGCACAGAGGCGACGTGGATTCTCCCCAAAACTGCAAAGTTCTTGGGAGGGCCCGTATGAGATTCTGGAGCGAATCAATGACGTCGTCTACAGGATTCGAAAGCCACCACGAGGAAAACCGAGGGTTGTTCACTTCAATCGTTTAGCTCGGTATGCTGGGAACCACGACGATCAGGACGCTGAAGTGAGGCAGATCAGGTCAGCCAAGGAAGACATGTCATTGGAAACTTTCATGTCTCTACACTCCAATGGCCAGAAAGTCCAGAATGGCGTTGTCCAAGAGAGGCAGCTGGATTTGTTTGAAGCACCGGCCGAATACTCGTTGGCTCACTGGGTCACTGAAGACCTCAGTATGAGGAGTGGACTTGCTGCAGCTTTTAAACGAAAATTTGGACGAGTGGACCATCTGCGACGACAAAAGCCAGAGGTAGGGAAGCCGCTCCAAATCTCGAATGGGACACGACACCTGTTCTACCTTGTGACGAAGAAGCTCCCACAACATCTGAGCACCTACAGTGAAGTCTGGAAAGCCCTCAGTCATCTTCGTGACTTGATGCAGTCACAGGACCTGACTCATTTGGCAATTCCAAAGATGACTAATGACCGAGTGGACTGGCGAGTGGTGAGAAGCATGCTGGAGGTGATCTTCAAAGAAAGCGGTATTGACATCCTGGTGTACTGCTATCCTTCCCGGAGGACGAACCAGAGGACAGTGGACTGCTACTTCCATAGGACATCAGGCTGCCGGTTTGGGGACAGTTGTCGATACCGACATGAAGGCAACTCGGGACGAATTGCCTTAAGAAGGGGGCAATGTGACAAAAACATGGTGAATGCGCAAGCCACCACATTGTGTAGAATTGTTAGGAATCGATTGGCTTCTGGTACATTCTAGCAAGGCTAGATGGCGTCGAACATTCTTCGCTTTTCTAAAAATATCTGGATTGTTCTCTCAATCCTGGCAAGGGTATATAATGAGATCCGTCATTTCAAGGAGTTACTTCAGTTCTGAATACGTCGTGAAATATAAATCGTGAAACATAAATAAGCTGTGATTTTGTTTGTGAATAGTGAGTTCTGTACATAGTGACTTGTAAAATAAATTAATTAAAGCTGAACAGTGTTTTCTATAGCGAAACTTGCTACAATATGATAGGTCTCATAGCCAATTCGGGCTTGTGTATTTTAGGCTGTGTGTAGAATCTGGAGGCTATTGTGTCATAGCTATAAAGTTTCGAAGCCTTTTCTTGGTCTATGAAACCTTTGTCCTTCAATTCTTTGATGAGTTTATTCGCTTTTAGTTGCACTGTGTAAGTAGGATTTCTTGTTATTGGAGTGTAATATTTTGGATCATTTAATAGCTGAAGGCTTTTGTTTATGTACTCTTTCTTATACATTGCAACTGTTACGTTTCCCTTGTCACTAGTAACTATGTAAATTTCAGGGTGTTGTTTAAGAAAAATTTTGGCCTTGATAAATAATTCGTTAAGGAAAGGAGAATCTGCATGATTTTTATGGATAAAATTAGTTACAATGTTTGTAAATTGAGCCCTGTAGCAATCCCTTTGTGAGTCTCTACACTGTGACAAAACAGCCTCCAAACTTGCTATTAAATGGATTAAATTAATTTCTTTAGATGGTGGGCATAAACTGAATTTGGGGCCTAGTGATAGAAGCTTTAAAACGTCTTCTGGAAAAACTACATCAGTTAGGTTTTTGAACCAATTTGGTTTGGTTTTAATGGATTGAAGTCTGTTCAGTCTCAGTGTATTTAGTTTGTTGACATTGGTACGTTTAATAGTGACAAAAATCTTTTTTTATCTAACTTGTTGTTTTCTGTCAAATTCGATGATAATATAAGGTGGTAAAAGAAGGGTTAGTTGTTGTTTGATTTTTTGAAGGTTACTGTTAAGTTTTGAGAGTTCACAAAAGGTTGCACTAATCTCTAGATTTAATATGTCCTTTCCTAACCTGTTGTTGTAGTTTTGTATTCTGGTACCTACGGGTCCATTGCTGTGGTGGAGGAGATGGTGGATGCAGTTTGTCCCTCTGCTGATGTGGTTGGGGACTAAATGCTCTTGACGGCATTTTGTTAAAAATATCTTCCGATTAGTGAGAGCTGCCTGTGTTCTGGTGTTGTGGGCCATGGATTTGAGGAGGTCCACTGCGGGAGTTCCATATTGTCTTTGGATGTTATTGAAAAACCCCATTTCTGTAATAAGCAGAAGGGTAGCACGACTGGCTAGTTAAGAAAGAACTAGAGGTTAGTGGGGATGCAGTCTTGTGAATTCTTCTTTACGAAGTGGCCATGAGGTAAAAGAAAAACCCTTTGAGGTTATGTCAAGCTTTCGAGATTTATTTGGTCTCTTCTTCAGGACTACTACAAAAATTACTTAAATTAGTACTACTAAAAGAATATTATTTAGAATGAAACTCACCACACGTGGGTTATATAAATGAACTGGAAGACAAACTCCACATATCGGAAAAACCGTAAGAATTTGCAGGAGCAAATCTCACTCAAAGATGCTTCATTGCCCGTGGTTGTGTGTAAAAAGGACAAAGGATCGGTACCAGCTACCCAATTCAGAGAAGTACGCAGGCGGAAACAGTTTTTTTGGTAACGCGTTAGTTTGCAAGTTGGTGTATGACATACGTTCTCATTAATTGGATGTGTGGTTCCGACCTGTTCCTGTGTAGGTGACTGAGATAGACAGTGATGATTCATGTTATGAATGGATCATATCGGAAAACGGGCAATTACGCATGTACAATGATTTATAAACTGCTCTAAGATTGAAAAACATTATTTGGTACCGAAAAGTGAATACAATTTTAAATTTTATATATGGTGACATAAGGTTGGGTGGTATTGATCTATTTTATTTTACACTATTAAAAGTTGAGGACAAATGTAGAGATTTTATTTTGAAGTTATTTTTATTTTAATATTTTTACATAGTACCCAGGGCACAAACACTACTCGTCTGGGGCAGGACGGTCCATCAGAGTTTTAAGGTTGTCTTTGCTAAGTTTTAATAAATAACTGTAGATAGTGCTGAGGCCTTGTGTGTCACTCTTTTTGTTAAGGGTGAGGGGTTGTTCGAGGTAAATGTGACACATTTCTAAAAATGTCCTCATGTAGTAGGACTTTGCTTTATCTACGATCTCAGCACCATCCCAGTTAATTTGGTGGTTAAGTATGTTAAATGATGTTCCGCCAATGCACAAGATGACACTTCTCTGGCACAATCAGACTTGTGAGATGTAATTCTGCCTTTAATTGAACGTGACGTATGACCTATATACGACAGTGTACAACTGCTGCATGGAATCTTATATATTACACAAGTATTTTCTTGAAAGTTGAGTTTAGTTTTAGGTTAAGAGTATAAGAGTGAAATTGTTTTGGTTTGTTTGTTGGCAAATACTATGTCTTCATCTTTAAATACATTTTTTAGATTTTGAGCTAGGCCATTAATGAACGGTAGAGAAAAATATTTTATTTGGGTGGTTTTAGGGTTTTGTTGCGTAATTACTTGTGAATTTATGGGATTGTTATTATCTTCTGACACCTCCACGTTATCAACATTTTGTTGACTAGTACTAAATAAAATTTTGTTGATTAGACTTTCTGGGTACGAGTTGTCAAGAAAGATGTTTTTGAGTTTGTTTAAGGCTTGTTTTTTGGATGAGGGGTGAGAAAGTTTCGTCACTCTTGTTTTCATACCTTTGAGTAGGTTGATTTTGGTTTTTTTGGGGTGGTACGAGTTATAGCTGATGAATCGATTGGAACAGTACGGTTTTCTATACCAGGTTGTTTGTAATGAGTTATTTTGGGTCCTGGTTACTAGCATATCGAGAAAGGGGATACTATTCTCAGTTTCCTTTTCTGCAGTAAACTGGATATGCCTATTGTAACTGTTGAAAACCTGTAGAGCCGTTTCGACTTCACCTTCTGGTACCGCCAGTAACAAGTCATCTATCTCAGTCACCTACACAGGAACAGGTCGGAACCACACATCCAATTAATGAGAACGTATGTCATACACCAACTTGCAAACTAACGCGTTACCAAAAAAACTGTTTCCGCCTGCGTACTTCTCTGAATTGGGTAGCTGGTACCGATCCTTTGTCCTTTTCACACACAACCACGGGCAATGAAGCATCTTTGAGTGAGATTTGCTCCTGCAAATTCTTACGGTTTTTCCGATATGTGGAGTTTGTCTTCCAGTTCATTTATATAACCCACGTGTGGTGAGTTTCATTCTAAATAATATTCTTTTAGTAGTACTAATTTAAGTAATTTTTGTAGTAGTCCTGAAGAAGAGACCAAATAAATCTCGAAAGCTTGACATAACCTCAAAGGGTTTTTCTTTTACCTCATGGCCACTTCGTAAAGAAGAATCTACAAGACTGCATCCCCACTAACCTCTAGTTCTTTATATATATATATATATATATATATATATATATATATTATCAAAAAACCCCATACTGTACCATTTGAAATGGTGTCGGGTGTATACATGTCTACATTTTTTTTTTTCTCAATTTACATTAATTGTGCACGAATCTGGCCCATTCCTTCTTATTTCTGGTCAATGCTTTAGCCTCATTCCATGATTCTTCTCTTTTCTCCAGTGCCTCCCCTACAGTCTGGTTCCATGTTTTTTTTGGTCTTCCTCTCATCCTTCTTCCTCCCGCTCTTGCTTCCCAGATTTGTTTCACCTGCCTATTGCTCCCCATTCTTTGTAAATGTCCCCACCAGCTCAATTTTCTCTTTTCAATAAATTCTAGGATTGATTCTATATCCATTTTTTCCCTGATGTCGTTGTTCTTGATCTTGTCCATCCTTGTTACCCCCATTACTTTTCTTAAGTATTTAATTTCCATGGCCTGTATTTTGCTTTCTTGTCTCTGAGATAGTATCCATGATTCACATCCATATGTCAGTACTGGTATGTAGATAGTTTTGAATACTTTCATCTTTGTGTTTTTGGATATTTCTTTTCTGTTTATTATTTTTTTGTTTATTGCATAGTAAAGTTTTGTTGAGGTCTCTATTCGTCTGTTGACTTCTGGTTCTGTTGTTCCTAATTGGTCCAGTTCCAGCCCTAAGTATTTATAAGTTTTGACCTGCTCTTTTCTCTCTCCTTCCACTTGAATGTTCATTTGATGAATGTTTTTTCCAACTATCATAACTTTTGTTTTGGTTTTGTTGATTTGCATTCCATATTCTTTTGTCACCTGACTCCATATGTTGATGTTACTGTTAAGGTCTCTTTTATTTTCTGCAAATAATACAATGTCGTCTGCATGTCAAACAACCCCCATATTCAAAATTTCATCAAAATAACTTGATATCTCAAAAGTTATTTGAAAAAATCAAAATTGAAACCTTGTATCTTCCTGATTTCTTGGGTGTTTCGCCACACCCTATCAAAAAACATCAAACTAGTGTTAATATACCGGATCTTCTATATTACCTGAAAAAATCTATTGGAATACAATAAAACCTATCATTATCAAACGTTTCAGAAGCGAATCTGCTTCCGTCGTCAGTGGAACCTAAAAAAAAAAACAATTAATTCAAATTCAAAAAATATTTTTTGTCTTTTTGTGAGTTTCGCTGTAAAAATTGGCTTTTTTTGTGTTTTTGGCACAAAATGTCACTTTTACTGACATTGAAGTGTTTGGTGTTGAATGTTTAACTCTATATATGTTCAGTATTTATGATTCACTTTTTTGGGCTATGTTCAATTTCCTAATAAAGGTAACCATGTGTTACTCAGATTTACACAACAAGTTGCTACACATTCGTTAGAATTTAACTTAATATATGCACTTTTTTTAAGTTTACGTTATTAGAACATGGCTCTATGAAATTCACTTTTTTAAGGGTGGTGAGGTCTCTCCAATATAAAATTTATTACATTCACAAGGAATTGTATAAGTTACATTTTTAGTGGACTCATTAATATTATTTGGTCTAGTATTTGTTAAATTAGAGCGAAGAGTGTTATTACTTTTGAAAATGGTCCGTATATTATGTTTGACCTTAACGTTACAGTTCATGAGAAATTCCAGGTATGTATGGAATATTTAAATCAGTTATAGGTAAGTATATTCTGTTCTCGTTGTCTAGGTTGTTCAAATATATCAAAATATCAAAAATATATTAATTATTTTTTGACAAAACATCTCTTATGATAACTTTTTTGGATTCAAAATTGTCATTATCACAAATTATTTTCACTCTTTCATATAGGCCTTGATATTAACTTTCGGTATAGACAAGTTCAGGTCGATCGCAATATTTTTGTGTGCGGAATCTGCTGTTACCGTATATCCCATTATTTTAGGACCACCCTGTATATGCACACCATTGTTGAAGGTATTTGAATGAAATATTCAAAATACGAACCTGAAAATCCTGGCATCGCCTAAAACCAAGTAGTAGAAATAATCAGCAGAGGCCGCCACGTCGCGGCTAGTAAAAATGCACTCGTAAGGGTTTCGAAATCTGGCTATATCTCAGCAACGGCTTCATTTTTGTTCAAAAATGTTTGACGATCTGTGAAATAAAGGATGCCACAATGTCCATAAATATTTATAAAGACGATTACAGACATATTATTACTCTTCGACGCCGTTCAAATATTGGCTATTTTTCATCAAGAAATTCATAGTTTTCTGGGCACTTCCAGAAATTTTAATATATTCAGACATGTGTCGATCTTTTATGTAAAAAATAAAAAAAAAGTCAAAAATTGCAACGGTTGTCAAGTCACACCCGGATTTCTAAACCTCTGAAATACTATTTTCGCGCGACCTCGAAGCGGAGCCTCTGCGTGCAGCCTCCCACGCAGAATAGCGAAAGTCTGGGAAGGGATGGAGAAAATCCTGCGATGGGAACTCGTCTGCTCCCTCAAAAATATTCTCCCTCAAGTTCGAGAGAGCGTTGTTCCCCAACTCGAGGATGGGGCCCCAGGGTGAGCGGCGAGCGGTTGGTGGAGCCGACGATGCGTACTATGTCCGGGTAATTTAACTGTTTCAGCGCCAGCAGATTCAAATTCTCGGAAATGTCTTAGCATACCTACCCGATCTAGGAGTCAAGCATATTCCGCGTAACGTTTTCGGCCATCAACTTGCTTATTGTTTATTGTTGCCAGTACACTACAGAATAAAATAGTTCCAAATGGTACATACTGAATAGAATTGGTAAAAAAAAACAGAATAATATAATATAGTAAAATAAAGGAAGATAAAACTAATCATTATCATTAAAAATGCAAAAATGCGACGAGTCAGAACAGTGTGACGGATAACGAAGACGAACAGACCATTGAACACACATCAAAAACGGTATCTCAAATACAATTTCACAAACGATAAGCTGTTGTGAAAAAAATCTCAGTCGGAAGATGTTTTATTCTACGAGCTTTGTAGCCTATTGGATAAATGGGTGAGTCCATAATTTGTTTTGTGGGAGAGCTCGGAAAACAGGACGTTCCAGCTGGTGCGTCTCGCCAGGACCCAAACTGATATTGTCTTGAGTAGCCCGGTACAATCCGTGAATCCATTTAGCAACTTGTTCAAGAACATAAGCATGGGATCCTCTCTTCTGTCCTCAACTCCTCAGCCCACACAGCTGCAAGCTGGTCTCGTATGTCCAATCCTTTTGGAAAAAGTTGTGCTTGTACAGCAGAAACTTGGTGAATTCACGCTCAAGTCTTGAAGAATGGATGATGTAAAAAGGTGACCAAATGATTGAGCAGTATTCCAGAGCGTATATTTTTTCTTTTCAATGAACGGTACAACTATTCACTACGGCTGAGTCTGCTAGTGACCACACTCAGAAATATTGTTGGTAGATACACATTTTGTATAAAGGCAAAGTTCATGTATCCTACTTATATATTATGAAGGATTTGCTCATAACAGGGTGACCCAGTTTTATTTGGCAGTATTTCAAGCTTTAGAAAATGGGGTATGTTGGGGTAGGTTTGTGCATTTATGCAGTTAGTCTTTTCTGATATAAATACCGGCAAATGCTCATCTTCTGTTAGTTATTTGACGGCACAATGTCACGGTTATTTTTTGTGAACCTAAACAGAATAATAAAGCAACAATACTATCCAATTCAGAACTCACCTTTCCAAAGACAAATTGAACGTTGAGACGAGACGTCTTGGCACACAACTTGGTATCGACTTCAAACCTATCGAGATCTCGATAACTTACCAAAATATAGAAGCCATTCAAAGAAAATCACAAAACACATTTTTCAGATGTTTATATCAATAAGCTCATCTATTCTTAAAAATGAATACTTCTTAGTTGGAGACTATCTTTGAAAATTATATCTATAGAAAATATCCTTCTTGTTGACTTCTTTGATCAAATACAATCCGTTTCACGATTCTAGTGAAGTATTTGATAAATGGAAAGCAAATCCATATGAAGGCATTGAAGTAATATGACATGGCACCAAAAAAAAGTGACTCATTTAAATTAAACCTATAAAAATATAAAATATAATAAGTAACTAATATACATATTGCTGAAAGCACTTCTAACGTGCCTTGTACCAAGTACCATGGTCTCATTCCAATGGACATCTTAAATACTATTTTCTCAGTATAAGTGATAATTCCATATCCAAATCCAAAGAGAAGAGTGCTGATTGTTATAATTTCATTGTTTGGTTTTCCACATAGAACTAAAATGAAAAAGGAGGAGATTATTAGCAATATTTTCACTTTTTGATAAAATTTGTTGAATAGATTTTGCTCGGATTTTGATTATTTTGGAACAAGTTATTATGAAAGGTAATCATTCTGAAACTAACCGATCTATCGTCGCATTTGAAAATATTAGGGTGATAGCCTAGGGGGTTTGAGGGTTGAAGTAGCACCTTTCAATGTTTCGTTAAAAACCATAATTTCCACTTTGATTTCACATATTATGTATTTCTGTAGATTATGAAGTGGTTCGTCTTCAAGTCTTCAAATATGGATAAAAAATGGAATAAACCAACTCACAGTGAGATGATCAGAAAAACAATAAGGTATCAGCATGGATAATAACCATTGAACTCGATACTACCGTACCTGGAAGGGACCCATCCGTGCTGTTTACATCGAGTTGACTGAAGACAAATTTTCGACTAGAAAGAGATAGAGACAGAAAGGGGTGTCTATCTTTGTCATATCTGTTGACATAATATATTAGCTGTGTTTGTTATGCACCACTAGTGCACACTTTTTTACACTGCAACACTCAGTGTGCCTTTGTTTGTGAAATGTTTGTCTGTTTTTTTGGATAGAATCTTAGTACGTTTCGTAAAGATATTCTATCCTAAAAACCAGACAAACATTTCACGAAGAAAGCCACACTGAGTGTTGCAGCTAATATTATGTTCAATCAATATGTACTTTCTATAGTTTGGGTGCCAAACAAAATGGTTAATTTCTGCAGTGCATTTGGGTGTGGTAATAAATACACTCCAGAAAAGCAGATTTCATTTTTTGGCTAAAGCAGGATTCATAGATTAGGTAAGACGTAAGGCGTATGCCGTAACGTAAGCCGCAACAAGAATAGCGGCGTTAATTTTCAGGTGTCGATTTATAGTATACGTAAGGCGTAAGGTTCGCGCTCCCGTATTGCGTTATTCGAGTATCAAAATATCAATCAGCCGGAATCAGCAATAATCAGCATAACCTCAATTACTTTTGTTTTGCTCTTGTATTAATGTATATTATGGAATTATGGTGTGTATTCTGAATGTCCATGTGCTTACAAGTAATTTCGAGAAGAGTTGAAATGCTTTCCCAAGCATTGCACTATTTATAATTGCCTTTGAAGTCCTTCGAACTCTTGTATCTTATCATAATGAAGTAGGCACTGCTGAATCAACTCAATCAAAGATCATTCTTTTGAGTGATCCATTGTCCATTTTACTGATAATTTCCACAAATACACAACACAAGATCTCACGTAAAAGGTTGGAATCATAATGAATATACATACCTATCTCAAATTTCGAATGATATGCTTTTTATCGGAAATATACCCAGGAAAATACCAAATGCCAGGTAGTAATTATTACGAGCACAAAATTCAGGTAAACAAAACAAAGGGGATATTTCGTGCAAAACAGAATGTTGTCATTGTTGTCTGTCTGTAGCTAGGATCGGTTATTGAGAATATCATTGGACAGTTGGACACGCATGCCCCTGCGTAACGCGGTAAGGCGTAAGGACATAAGAAATGAAATGAACCATTTCCTTATGTCTTACGTTTTAGCGATACGTCGTTGCGTCGAGTATAAATGGAAATACGGTTGTTTGAATGTTGATATGATGCGGCTTACGTTACGGCATACGCCTTACGTCTTACCGAATCTATAAATCCAGCTTAAGTGATATAACTCCAATCATCAAGGACAAGGGCATGCACCTTAAGTATACCTACACGAAATTGTCCTAGTTAAAAGGGCCCTACTCACACTTCTAAGGCAGGGGCAATCTAGGCCTGCCGCAGGAGAAACTTCCTTGTAAAGTACGTTTTGTTTTGAAAATGTGACAATTTCACATCCTGTTCGAGTTCGTTGGTACTACTAACATCATTTCCAAAGTTTGTTTTCTCATATCTTGCTTGAAATAATGCTAGGAAGGTATGAAGGGGCCCTTACCGCCCTGCTTAGAAGGCGATCTAGGAAATTGCCCCAATCGCCCTGCCTCCTAGATTGCCCCTGCTGCAGGCGTGTGAGTAGGGTCCTTTAGGAATTGACGATGGTAAACACTCCAAGAAATGCAAAAGTTCTATTCGGACATTCCTCAAGCCCCCTATCAAAAAACACCATATTTATTAGTTTTAATGTGACCTCAAAAATAAAAGTATTTTCATTTTTATTTTAAGCTATTATAGTTTTCCAAGTTTATACCTTATTACCTTTACTTTACTCAATACACAGGTTAAACATATAAATCACCCTGCACCTACTACCTACCCTTTATTTTCTCAACTATTTAATCGAATTACGGATCATCTAAGTATACTTCATTATTTACTAATTTGTTTCATTTTGCATTTTTCCTGATAGTTATTTGAAATATATAGATCCATCATATCATGATAATTAAGACTACTAAGTATGCACAGAATTGTAGTCATGTTTTCCAAGCAAATCAACCGCTTTTTCAATTTATCTTCAAACTATTTGAAAACCTCCGACTTCGCATAAGGACAATGAGTGTGACAAAGATAGCATCCCCTTTTTAGTCCAATCAAAATATACCTATGCGCCAAACAAATACGACTAAAATTGCCTCAGTTGTCGACACGACAGGGGCCCTTCCAGTTACGTAGTATCGAGTTCAATGATAATAACACACTAGTGTCTTATTAGACACCTTACTTGTCCAAAATGATATCAATAATGACACCTCTAACTAACATGCGTTAGATAAATACTTTTATTCACGACGTAAGTTTTATACTTGTAAACTTTCAAGTACAATGCCAAACATTATTCTATGACAACCGTTGCGAAGGATTAGAAAACCACGATTATATCATTTGCATACTATGGAGGACTAGTCCTCCATATTGCAGACCAAAAACAAATCTTCCCCAAATAAAAAACCATGGAAACTCATTAATCCACGATTGTAGAACGCAGCCACAAAATCTCTTCGATTAATTCTATGGAAACATATCAACAAACAAAGGGTAATGGTGAGGGGTTTATGTATTTGTATTGAGATGAAAATATCATTGAATATTCCACTCATGTACAAAAAATCCCATAAAAGCAGTGGAATTCTCGGAGGCTTACAGCGAATATTCCACTCATGTACAAAAAATCCCATAAGAGCATTTGAATTTTCGGAAACTTACAGCGAATATTCCACTCATGTACAAAAAATCCCATAAGAGCAGTTGAATTTTCGGAAGCTTACAGCGATAACACTTAATCGATAATACCACTCTGTCATGGCAACACAAATAAACACGTTCTCAGAGCAATCGATATGGCAACGACAATTTTTTGACACAGATAACCACGTTGTGAAAATCAACATGAAAACGCAAATTTGGTAAAGTTATATTCTAGAATTCGTGAAATATTCTTCTAAATACCATTCGTGCTTTAAAATCAACCGGTAAAATTTTCGCTCATGCGTGTTTTCCCCACAAATTTCACTCGACCTTTGGTCTCGTGAAATTTTGAGAAAACACGCATTCGTGAAAATGTATCGGTAATTTTCAAGCACTGGTGGTATTACCTCCGATAACACCAAATCGATAATACCACTTTGTCATGGCAACACAAATTTGTTTATTATGTATTGTGAATGACAATTTTTTGACACAAATAACCAGGTTGTCAGGGCAATCAATATGGCAACGCAATTTTATTGAAGTTATACTCTATAATTCGTGAAATATCAATCTAAATACCATTCGTGCTTTAAAATTGACCGGATTGATGTTCGCTCATGCGTGCTTTCTCTACAACACGCATTCGAAAACATTTATCGGTGATTTTTGAGCACCCCCGATAACACCAAATCGATAATACCACCGCAACAAAAACTGTGTTTATAAGGTGTGTTTGTTATGCTCCACTAGTGCACACTTTTCTACACTACAACACTCAGTGTGGCTTTGTTTGTGAAATGTTTGTCTGTATTTCAGGATAGAATATCTTCACTAAACTAGTAAAGATATTCTATACTGAAAAACAGACAAACATTTCAGAAACAAAGCCACACTGAGAGTTATAGTGTAGAAAAGTATGCACTAGTGGAGCATAACAAACACACCTATTATGTATTGTCAGTGACAATTTTTGGACACAAATAACCACGTTGTGTGGGCAATCAACATGGCAACGCAAATTTAGTGAAGTTATATTCTAGAATTCGTGAAATATTCTTATAAATACCATTCGTGCTTTAAAATTAATCGGATACATTTTCGCTCATGCGTCTTTTCTCTACAAATTTCACTAGACCTTCCGTCTTGTGAAATTTTGAGAAAACACGCATTCGTGAAAATTTATCGGTAATCTTTAAGCATTCGTGGTATTACCCCCGATAACACCAAATCGATAATACCACTTTGTCATGGCAACAAAAATGTGTTTATTATGTATCGTCAGTGATATGTTCGAGCTGTATCTATCGACCATGGAATGAAGAGACATTGTTTTACGGTTTTCCGTTGTTAAACGTAAAGGTTGGTACAGAACCGGAACAAATGTCTATAGTTACATCCATGTGAGTAGTGCCTGAGAAAAAAATAACAATGAGAAGCGGCAACACTTTTCCCGCCAAAAACTTTGGGTGGGGGATCTATTGCTATCTGTCATGGGATTTGTCAGCTGTTTATTAGTCCGCGTGTTCAATCAGTTTCGACTGTCGAATTTCACGTTAACCATGGTTACCATATAATTTGGTTTATCGTTAGCCCCGGTCTATCAGTCGATCAATCATTTGTGATTTGAACTACATAGGTACTCTGATTACGTGAACATTTTGATAAAAGTGGAACGTAAAAAAAAGATATTGCGCTATCTTGAAAACAAATGAATATCGGTTAAGAACATATGGGTTTTTTTACATTGTTTTCGCTTGTAAAATACACTCTGTATCAAAATAAAGGGCATTCCATTCGGAAGAGTTGAACTTTTTCACATTTTTCCAATTTCCAATAGTGATATGTTTTTTCTCTTGATTATCATGAAATCTTCAGGAAAAATCATGCACTTCCATTTGATCATTTTTCTTGTATCTCTGTTGATAAGGGTTCTCAAGGGGTGGCAAATATTAAGGAAAAACCCTGTACACATGAGTTAATATTTTTGATTGACAAATAAACGTTTGATTTTTCAATCATGCTTTATGTTTGATTTTGTTGAATGTTTTTGAGTATCTGGTATTAAAAAACATATCATGCACCTATTCTACATCTTATTTTTGTTAATGCATCAAAAATTCCATCTGTACAAAACTTCAGAATATCTCACTATTATTATTCTGCGCCCGGACGCTCGGACTATAAGTATTATTTATCCTCGTTGTCCCGCGTTTGACAACCTCCTTTGTATCCAATATAACTTGGATAAGATAAAAGTTGTCAAAAATTTTAATTTCAAGGCCAAATAAATGTGTTATCATTAAACTAATGGGGAAAACCAGTTTTTGTCGTATCTCATTGTGTTCTCTGTAAGTGCCCTTCTTATACCGGTTTTATCCATAATATGGAATCACCAGTGAGGCAGCATGGTACCACTCACACCCATGATACTAAAACAAACAAGATATGATCACGCGCAGGTTTCGCTGACGTCATTGTGAGCCCAAACCTCAAAATTCATAGGTTACCTAGGTAACTGGTTAACCATGATACTAAAAAAAAACAAGATAAACACACGCCATAATACAATAACTCTCGCACATCCCCCTCAGTTGTCATTTCGTGACCTACCTCAAACCTATACAATCAATGTCACGTTGGGACGTCATGCGTGAGCCAGTTCAAATTTCAATTAGCAAATGGTTACTAGGTTATGGTATTGATGTTTTACATCCAACCTCACTTTGGGCTTGCAGTGACGACATGCGCGGCTTGGTTCTAATTTCGTCCAGCAATCGATCATATCTTGTTTGTTTTAGTATCATGACTCACACAAATGCACAAATGTTACTCTAGGCACAATACCCTAATCTGGGTATATGTGCAGCGACTGTTTTGGACATTCACTGCCATCTATTAGCTCGCAAATCAGCGAACGCGAATAGATGTGGGGTATGTTCGAGCTGTACCTCTCGACCATGGAATAAAGAGACATTGTTCCACGGTTATCGGATGTTATACGGAAAGGTTGGTACAGAACCGTAACAAATGTCTAGAGTTTAATCCATGCGAAAAGTGCCCTGCTTAAACCGGTTTTATCTTGAGTATGGAATTATCAGTAAGGCAGCATGGCACCACTCACACTAATGTAACTATAGGCACAATACCTATATCCGGGTATATGTGCAGCAGGTGTTTTGGACAACCACTGCCATCTATTGGCTCGAAAATCAGCGAACGCGAATAGATGTTAGGTATGTACAAGCTGTACCTCCCGACCATTGAATAAAGAGACATTGTTTCACGGTTATCCGATGTTAAACGGAAAAGCTGGTACAGAACCGTGACAAATGTCTAGAGTTACATCCGGTCGAGTGGTCTCCTTCTTATACCGGTTCCATCCCAAATATAGAACCATCAGTGAGGCAGCATGTCACCAAAAAAAGCAGCTGCACATATACCCAGATTAGGGTCTTGTGCCTAGAGTTACATTGGTGTGAGGGGTGCCATGCAGCCTTACTGATGCTTACATTTTCGGGATGAAACCGGTATAAGGAGGTCACTACTCACATGGGCGTAACTCTACACATTTGTTACGGTTCTGTACCGACCTTTCCGTTTAACATCGGATAACCGTAAAACAATGTCTTTTTATTCCACGGTCAAGATGTACATCTCGAACATACCCCACATCTATTCGCGTTCGCTGATTTGCGAGCCAATACGCGAGGTTTTTGAAAACGTCACAGGCACCATCTGATTGGTCGTGGCCGAATTTGGTATCCAAACAAGCTTTTGTCCCAGCTAGCAAAATAGTCCCATAGATTTGGAGTTATAGGATATTTATGTTCTGTTAATGTTCTATAGTTGCGTATAGTACAGTAAATTGTTGTATAGTGGACGAATATGACACTATTTTGCTCTCAGCAACTAATTTGTTGTTTTAACCTATCGTAAGAACGTTTTTGCAGCATAATTATAGAGCAGTTACAGAATATGTTCCAATATAGTTCTATAAGTGCTGCATGATAACACTTTTTTGCAACCACTGTGCTTACACAATCAAATTGCTCTAAAAGCGATGCACAATAATATCTTATTGGAACTATATTATGTCCAGTGAAACTCTTATACAACTGTTCTGTAATGTCTCATGAAGTTTTCTTATAGAATTATTGTACAAAGGGTTCTTACTGATACAATTGTGCTGCGGAGAGCAAATAACTGACATGGAAGCAGTTATCGAATAAGGTAAACTGGCGCATCTTTAACGCAGTCACAAACTATTCCAATTCAGGTGTTATGAAACCTTTATAGAATAAATAGGCATAAATACCAATATTTTGTTCTATGAAAACCACTATAGAACTACTATAACAACGACGCCATGCCATATTTTTTAGATTATTAAACTTTTATGGAGTTTGTGACTTTATCTTGCTTTAAAATGTCTTATTCGTTTTTATTTTAATGGAGAAAGGTGAAAAAGTGGAGCGTTTTCGAAAAGTAACAACATTTACGAAAACCTTTAGCATTTTATTAGATAAAAGAACCCCTCTGACAAATGGTTTTTGAAATGATTTCATTAGAGTCACCAGGATAATGCGGAAAAGTAAAAAATAATTTGATAGATCCTGGTTAACTAAAAAAAAATAAACATAATACACACAATAAACGGGGGCACTAATACATAGTTCCCAAAACTCTAGTATTTTCCATACATTTCAAGTCAAAACATCTTTTGTGGCTCGTAACAGAGACGTCTTTTAGTTTAAATAATTTTTTTTTCGTAAAATTGATTAAAAATTCTAAATAAATAAGCCAGTCTCATTGTTCATGAAATATTTTAAGATATGACAACACTGAATGAAATGGCATTGCTCTATAATCATTGCAAAAGACACAAACATACGTATTAATACGTATTAGTATTAGGTTTCCATATTGGATAGTATTAATAATACAAAGATTCCATTCTTTTCTGCGGCCATATTGTCTAGAAATAAAAGAAAACAAATTTGAAAGCATAAGCAATAATACCAAATGAAATAATCTGAATAATATCGACCACGATAGTGTGTCTGATTATTTTATATAAAATTTAGGGGTAAATTCACGAATTTTTGGAAAACATTTTTTTCATAAACTTTTAGTCATAGTGGAAATTTAGGCCAAACGGAGGGAGCATCAAAAAATTCCCATAATGTAATATATGTTTCACAATAAATCTTCTTCCGCAAGTTAATTTACTGCAAATAACCAACTCAGTAAATTATTAAGTATATACCCATATTCCTATTTCTACAGAGTAGGTTAATTATCATGAAATCAGCATCTTTCATCGTCATGTTTTGTCACAGAATCAATTTGCTTCTAAAATACAACACTAAACAGTCTAAAAGTTCTTTAAATATCACACAATGCATTAAAATTGTTGCATAATGAGACATTTTGCGATTCTATGCCATAATTGTATTAGAGTTCTTTAGTAGTTGTATTCTACAAAAGCTTTTGCTCTGTTACGGTGATACAAATGTTCTTTAAAAGCTCTAAGAACGTTTATGCAACAATTCTATAATTGTTTTGCGGAGGCTTTACACAACATTTTATAGAAGTAAAAAGCTGTATAGTATGGTGCCCATTTTGATTGTTTAAGAGTTGTAAGAACGTTTTAAAAATGTACTTAGAAAAATATTGCTCTATAAAAATTAGTTCTAAAAACGTTCTCACGACATTTATAGAACAAGAAAATGTTAGCTGGGGTGACATGTGGTTTTGTCTTGTGTGAGTTTGAAATCAGTGTTTGTGTTTAATTTGGACTTCTTTGAACTATATTTTTTGGGTGTATTACATATATCGTGTGTCCCGTTAGTGCGTATATGATTAGCCGAGTGAAAAGTCAGCTTTTGAGGTAATAAAAAATAGTTTGTTTGGATATTTCCGTCTGACAGCTGACGTCATGACGTCACAGAAACGTAGCGTATAGATGGAGTAGTTGTTCAAAACAGCTGCTGCGCATATACCCAGATAGGGGTATTGTGCCCATGGTAGAAAGAGACAAGGTATGCCAACGCGCATCTCACTGTGAAGTCAAATTCTTCAAAGATACAGTGTTGCTATATTCGCGTTTTATCGCAATTGGACTACTTCTAGGAACCACAATTCAAGACAAAATCTCAAGAAAAATCGGTAAGCGGCTCTTTAACTACTCACTTTGATTTGAAGCTATTTTCTGCTTTATCCTTTTTGCCCTGAATCAAACATAATTTTGTATTTAACCTATATTTTGCAAACGTCCATTCCGAGGTGTACAGTATTATTTGCAAGTTGGCAACGTTTACTGGATTGTCGAGGTGACAGGTGTCACGGAAACGAGTGGAACGAGTCTACATACAGCCAGTCCAGATTGATATTATTGATTTAAGTTTTGAATATTTAAAGGAATATTTCGTCTCATCTCTTATTGCTACGTTCGTGATTTTATTACCTAGTGACCTAGTCAGTTAAATCTGTCTCCAAACCTCGTCTGGTTTTTGATTGCTTGATATTAGGTGTGTTTGTTATCCTCCACTAGTGCACACGAAGCTACACTTTTCTACCCTGCGACGTTTGTTATGCTGTTAGTGCAAACAGTGTAGAGTGTTTGTTATATCAGGGTAGGTTGCCCATTACTGCACTCGTTACCCCAGGTCAAGAGGAGGTGTGACAGGTGTAGCGTAGTGTAGAATATGGTGGGGAGCTTATTTCGTGTATTTTTTTAACAAAGCATGTCTTAACCTAACCTTTAATGAAGATAAACAAACAAAAAGGAAAATTTGTAGTGAAGAATCAGTGTGGATCTTATCAAATAAATCGGAATGGGTGATGAAAATAGTGAAAGTGGATGTATACAGTTATACGATATAGACTCCGATCAAACATATCAAGTCTCTTTATCCACTCAAGATGCAAAAAGATGCGAATCTGGTAAGCTTGCCTGTTGAAACAATAGTTCTGGCAACCTTGTGAATGACACATGACACGATACGATGCAGACCGATGCAATCGAATGACAGTATTCAGTCTACTGCAGACGTTCGTCACCGATGACCCATATACGTATTATTAAAATATACCTCGGGCTCCTTATTTCATCAATGCGCGGCAAGTGGAGCCAATTTTTGGCCAATGAGAAAGACAGGAATAATCAAGCCTATACCAATACCAATGCCTTATAAGTGTATTTCATGTTTATCAGGAAAAGACTGCGATTGTGCTGAAAGCTGTTTCCTATAGGTTACTCGTGATTTTGAGCCGATCCCATGCTGCCGCTTTGGTGCAGATACTCCCGTTTTTATGGAAGATCCATACCATCAACACATATTTTTGTGATAGTTGAGCGTTTTCCTTGTGAGATACTTAACAGCCAAATCTATAATATGGTGAAATAGAATGCTGCTGTACGCGGAAACGTTCTTTTGAAATCGTAGTTATGATGGCTTCCGGTTTTCAATTCCAAATTCAACATTACGGCGATCTAGAGTCTTGGCGTTTTGAAATCTGGCAGCGCTGCTGCACGGTCTCCGTTCTAGATTCAAATAATCGATAACAGCAGATGACCGTACCTGCCTATTGGTTGCTTTCCAAAATTCGGACTAGGAATATAGCCGCCTACCGACTAATCCTGAAATTTTATATTGAGGCATGCTTATCGATATGTGAGTACACATGAAACATATTTATGGGAAATTAAAATTTTTGTCTTTTCCGATCTGGCTTCACTTTGGACGGACTACGGTGGGTATATTTAAATAATAAGTATATGCGATGACCTCTTATTTTTACCCCCTCCGTCTCCTACCTCAGGCGAAGTGAGGCATCCTCTTGTATACTGATCTTGGTCACCGCGAGCCTAAAGTGTGGTAAGATGTGAAACATCAATACCGTCACCTAGTAACCATTTGCTGATCGAAATTTGAACTGGCTCACGCTTGATCGTATAGGTTTGAGGGAGGTATCGTGATGACTGATGTGCGAGAGTTATCATATTATGGCATGAGTTTATCTTGTTTGTTCCAGTATCATGATAACCCAGTAACCAAGCTAACATATGAATTGAGAGGTTCGAGCTCAGAACGACGTCAGCGAAACCTGCGCGTGAGCCTATTTTGTTTGTTATAGTATCATAGATGTAACTGTAGACATTTATTACGGTTCTGTACCAATCTTTCCGTTTAACATCGGATAACCGTGAAACAATGTCTCCTTATTCCATGACCGAGAAGAACAGCTCGAATATACCCCACATCTATTCGCGTTCGCTGATTTGCGAGCCAATAGATGGCAGTGGTTGTACAAAACAGCCGCTGCACATATACCCAGATAAGAGTATTGTGCCTAGAGTAACATTGATGTGAGTGGTGACATGCTGCTTACTGAAGATTCCATAGTCGGGATAAAACCGGTATAAGGAGGACACTACTCACATGGATGTAACTCTAGACATTTGTTACGGTTCTGTACCAACCTTTTTGTGAGACATCATTTGTCGCCGATCCAACGTGGGATCTTGGCCACGGTTTCGGCGCGCGAGCGCGGTCAAAGCGTATCAATAATTCTTGATAATTCAACACTATTCATGTAGTTCCGGCGACGGAAACCGAGATTTCAAAAAAAGACTTCTCCATGGGATAGACGTTCAGTAAGTTTAGTACCATCATAACGTCGCCCCCTGTAACTTTTTTATCTCAATGGTTACTAGGTTACGGTATTGATGTCTCACATCTGACCTCACTTTAAGCTCGCAGTGACCAAGATCAGTACAAAAGAGGTTGCCTCACTTCGACTAAGGTAAGAGACGGAGGGGGTAGAAATAAGAGGTCATCGCATAAACTTTTTATTGAAATATACCCACCGTAGAACTTCCAAGGTGAAACCAAATTGAAAAAGACAAAAATAATAATTTACCATAAATCTATTTCATGTGTACTCACATATCAATTAGCATGCCTCAATATAAAATTTCAGGATAAGTCTGTAGGCGGCTATATTCCTAGTCCGAATTTGGAAAGCAACCAAAAGGCAGGTACGGTCATCCGCTGTTATCGATTATTTGAATCTAGAACGGACACCGTGCAGCAGCGCTGCCAGATTTTAAATCGCCAAGACTTAAGATCGCCGTAACGTTGAATTTGGAACTGAAAACTGGATGCCATCATAATTACGATTTCAAAAGAACGTTTCCGCGTACAGCAACATTCTATTTCACTATATTATAGATTTGACTGTCAAGTATCTCACAAGGAAAACGCTCAACTATCACAAAAATATGTGTTGATGGTATGGATCTACCATAAAAACGGGAGTATCGGCACCAAAGCGGCAGCATGAGATCGGACCAAAATCACGAGTAACCTATAGGAAACAACTTTTATCACAATAGCAGTCTTTTCCTGATACATATGGAATACACTTATAAGGCATTGGTATTGGTATAGGCTTGATTATTCCTGTCTTTCTCATCGGCCGAGAATTGGCTCCACTTGCCGCACATTGACGAAATAGGGACCCCGGGGTATGTTTTAATTATACGTATATGGGACATCGGTGCCGAACTTCTGCAAAAGACTGAATCCTGTCATTCGATTGCATCAGTCTGCATCGTATTGTGTCATGTGTCATTCACAAGATTGCCAGAACTATTGTTTCAACAGGAGATCCACTGATTTCGCTGATTTCGCCCATTCTGTTCTACTGATTTTGATAGGGATCATCACTTATCAGGCAACTGGACATAGATGACGTCATGACCGTGAAAGTGAGGCAACCTGTTATACCGTGCGTTTTTTCAAAGACGGAACGTAGGGATTCCCATGTTAAATTTTCAGACCCATGTTAGCAGTACTTCTATTCAAAGTAGACAGCTGAAACTTGCCGTAGATAAACTTTGGTGCCTGGAGATCATGTTATTTAATCAATTAGCACAGAATAGATTAAAGAAAGTTGAATAAAATGCTTTTAATAATTGGAAAGTAATACCTTTTTACTAGCCTTGTATATGCCATTGTCACCCAATAACTTATTTGTCAAATTGTGATAACATTTATTTCTGACAGTATAATACATGCGATAAAAAATCAAACAATATTTCTGGGATGACCTGTTCAAAGTTTCCTCTATTCACGTCCAAGCAGTATTCTTAACGGTCATAAAAATGTAAATGAATTTTTTTGGTTAAGAAAATTGACAATGAAGTTAGTCACGTCAGAAAATTTGTTGTCATCGTCATATACAAGGCACGTTGAAAGTATCACTTCCTGAGAAATTAAAGCATTTTTTAAGTCTTTTTCCTAGGTATTCTGGCGTATTTGATGAACTAACGCAATCTCGAAAAACCAAAGTTCATCTACGGCAAGTTTCAGCTGTGTACTACGAATGGAAGTACTGCTAACATGGGATTGAAAATTCAACATGGGAATCCCTATGTTCCGTCTTGAAAAAAACGCACTGTATACTGATCTTGCGTGGTGACGACATGCGTGGCTTGGTTCTTATTTCGTCCAGCAATCGATGATATATTTTGTGTTTTAGTATCATGAGTTACATCCATGTGAGTAGTGCCCTCCTTATACCGGTTTTGTCCCGAATATAGAATCATCAGTGAGGCAGCATGGCACCTCTCACCCCAATGTAACTCTAGGCACAATCATGGTAGAAAAAAACAAGGTATGTCAGATACTCGGTCAAAAATTGGCTCAAATTGCGCAATGACGTCATACGCTACAATTTTTGTTTAAAGTTACCAGGGTGACAAAGGAACGTAGCTTTTCACGAGTGCTTTCCAGAATAACAGATAAGTTGTTTCATTTACTGTGGTTATTATCTTAGTTATAAATACTTATACAGGGTTTTTCACTTAAAACTCCCCACGTCAATATCTCGGAAACGAATAGGAATATTTGATTTCTGTAAAAAGTAGTCAATGTATGGGGTCGAGTACTTATTTTTCACAGTTAAAAAAATTCGACGCCTACCAAGAGTAAAGCGTCGCGACGCATCGAAAATATTAATCGATTGCAGGAACTTTGAAATTACGCGCATGCAAAAGTACAAGTTATTCATAAACGTTTTTGTTATTCAGTCGAACTCATTTATTCTACTCAGTTTTGAGATATACAGTGTGTCCAAGATAAGAATGTCTATCATGGGGATCTTGAAAACCGTGAGAGAAACAAGGTCGGTTAAATGGAGGCAAAGTTGCGTATTTTGATGCTTAACAAAATGCCGTTTTGAAAGCCAAGAAATTCCGACTAAGTCCGAAATTATCCGAAAAAAACCGAAATTTTTCAAAATTGTTTTCATTTTTTTCTGACCACATTTGAAGAGATATTTTGAAATGAATGGAACTTCTTCATTGCCACTTTTTGCCCTTTACAAGATAGCGTTATTAAATTGAAGAACCGACGTTTCGTCTATGAGCAGCCATCATCAACTTTGTTTTTTTAAATACGGTCCTGGATTTTTTATCACGGATTTTGAGGGCCTCTTATGTTCCTAAGCCAACAATCATACTGGACATATTCCTGGCAAAAAATCTCCATCATAGTCAGGCCACGGTGGTGAATAACCTTTCATCGGACCACCTCCCGGTGATTCTGGACATACGCTGGATTTCATCCACTCATCAGCATCAAGCTTTTAAAAGAATCATCAATTGGGAGAAATTCAATAGTCTAGCTGACCTGCCCCCCCAGATTCCCCCCATTTTAACTCCGGAGAAACTAGACAAAGCAGTCATAACTCTCACTAACACCATCATTGAGGCAACAAGAAATGCGACCATTCTCACCAATAAAAAGCCTACAATTAAAAATAATATCCCATGGGAGCTGATAGCAGCCAAAAGACTTAGAAATCGCCTTTGTCGGATTGCAGTGAGAACAGGACATCCTTTTATGCGTAGAAAACTTAACCAGGCAAATAACACCCAAAAAACCTGTTCATCCTGGCTAGAAGATTCACCGAAGGAGCAAAGCACTCTTCCAAATCTGAAAACACCAAATGGAACGCTGTTGCTATACCCGGAAAAAAAAGTGGAGGCCTTAGCCGATCACTTTGAAATACAATTTACGAACAACACCACCACTGACCAGTCCTTTGAGGTTGAAATTACTGCTTCCAACATGAAACTCTTTGGAACTCACATCAATCAAGAAATCCACCCGAAAATTAGCCTGGGACAGATTGCTGGAATTACCACCTTCCTCAAAATTAAGAAGGCCCCTGGTGCTGATGGAGTGTCAAATATGGCAATTAGGAAGCTTCCTCGCCCAAGACAACCACAATTTTCCAGGCAACCCTGAATTTGGGCCACTTTCCCAACACATGGAAGAAAGCAAAGGTCATTATGATCAGAAAACCGGGGACCCATGGTACAAAGCCCAAGGATTTCTGACCAATCAGTCTCCTGCCCTCACTGTCGACGGTGGCTGAAAAAGTGATCAGAGAAGAACTCCAGAACGCTGCTGACTTGTTGAACATCATTCCAGAAGCCCAATCTGGGTTCAGGTCCGGTCATTCGGCCACCCACCAGACCACCAAAAAGACTGGAGCCATTTTCCTGGACATATCAAAAGCCTTCGACAGGGTGTGGCATGAGGGGCTGATCCACAAAATGTCACTGGCCGGTCTCCCTATTTATCTGGTGAAACTCATCCGCAGCTTCATTGCAAAAAGATCCATCCACATACACGCTGACGAGGTCAATTCCACTACTACATAGACCAATATTGGCTGGAGTACCCGAGCGCTCTCCCCTAGCTTCTCCACTATTCACCATCCATACGGCAGATATTCCACTGGACAAAGCTACAAACCTTCTTCTGTTTGAGGACGACACTGCCATTACAGCTTCCTCCAAATTTGCAAGAAGCATCGTGGTCCAACTTCAACGCCACATCAACAAATTGGAGAACTGGACTGAACCCCCAGAAAACATCAACGATAATCTTCTCCAAAAACAATAGAAGGTTAACAAATTCCCATCTCACCTGGGAGAAAACCAGATTGACATGGTCGAAAAAAGTCAAATACTTGGGTGTTTGGTTCGATAAAAAACTTACATTGAAGGATCACATCAGGTATGTAGCCAAAAAAGCAGTAGGACAATTCAGACTACACCCGTTCCTGAGGAGCAGAAAACTATCCACTGCCACAAAAGTCCGAATCTACTATACATATTAAATCAGACCCATTCTCACGCTTGCGGCTCCAACATGGTACACAGCAGCCCCTAGACACAGTAAGCAAATCAAACAATTCGAAAACGAACGAGTCACCGCTTTCTCACCACACGGACTGGTCCTCAGGGAATGCACACTAGATTCAATAGTTATTTAGAAATACCTTGTATTTAGATAAATCCATAAAGTCATGTTAAAAAAAACATTGATGTGGGTGAACTGCGAGGCTTGCGGAGGGAACGACCTTCACAAGCTGGCGCGGCTGCCCATCGTACATCTTCAGAACGAACCCCAAAAAAGGGAGAAGGAAGACAAAAGCAAACGCATTTTGGTCAAAGAGAGCCCAGGCTGCGTTTGAGTCTCGCGTCGATGCAAAAGTCAAGAAAAGTGTGCAAGCCCTTCAGGCTGCACAAAAAGACATCTAGACTACGATCCAGAGTTCACCGCAGCGAGAGCGTAGTTAGGACAAACACGTCGCAACCACGTATTCACCTCTGGTTGTCTCTCGAGATTTTTACCCCTTTTGATTTTTTTCTTTTCTTTTTCGTAACCACTAGTGCGGAGACACACGGGTAGGACGATTTGCCGCGATCCTTCCCTGTAAACAAGAAGCCTCAGGAAGGTAACCTGGTACCCTGACGGCCTGATGCGAAGGAGAGGTTTAGTGGGTAAGACCCCACACTACCCTATGGTCTCGGACCATAGGGTGTCTTGTTTCAAAATCCTCTCCAAGGGGCCGGAGACCCTGAACAAAAAAAAATTTGAATGAGTGGTGCCGTGCTGCCATACTGATGATTCCACATTCGGGATGAGACCGTTATAAGAAGGGCACTTCTCACATGGATGTAACTCTCCACATCTATTACGGTTCTGCACCAAACATTCCGATTCCCATTTGTTAACCTGTAATGTTCTGCTCAGGTTCATCATCATTTTTCCGGAATCTGAGGTCAGCTCGTTAAAAAATTGAAACATAATGTAAACGACATTTTTAAAAACTAAAAGTTTGGCAGGCTGTCCTATCCACACGGATGCGTTTAATCCTATAAAATTTTCACACAATAAACTACTCGATAAGACCTTTCGAATGATGTGTCACACGACCCCCCTTTCCATTTAAAAAAATGTTTCAAAATGGCGCCCAGCCGCCATCTTGAATACTAAAAGTACGTCAGTAACATCAAAAAGTAGTATTTCGACAGCAATTAAAGTATGTCAAGTTTCCAAATTTTTGCTGCTGACAAAAGGGGTGGAGGACCTTTTAGAGTCGCATTGTATATATTTGGAATCAGGAGGCAATTCTCAATCGAACTGTGATAAAATAAACAGGGTGTCCCATTTAAAAAACTCAAGAATCTCTCAAAATTTCCTATTTCCAATTCGATTTTGTCAAGTCATAGATGTATTTTACATCTTCTTTCTATTGTGTGTGACTTTTTTCTCATTACTCAATTGAAATGATCTAATCTCATAACTCCACTGTTTAAGAGCCAATCAGAACATTCGACAAAATGTCAACCTTCAAATACATCATTTTGAAACAGCCCATTTGACCATCCATACTTGTTTTATAGTCATTGTCACATTGTGTTGACAACCTAACCTTGATTTAAGTAGACTAGTTCTCAAAAAGTGCCTACATTTTCCGCTCTTTGAATAATATACTATTTTCTATGACTTCAAAAAAAGCTTTTTTCTGTGACTATTCAATAAAAGATGTATTATACATCCACTTTCTATTGGTTTATGTGACTGGTTACTCATACCAGTGACTTTTTTTTTCATTACTAAATTGTTTTCAACCAATGAAATGATCTAATGTCATTACTCCACTGTTTGAGAGCCAATCACAAAAATCGACAAAATGTCATCCTTCAAATCCATCATTTTGAAACAGCCCCTTTGACCGTCCATACTTTTTTCATAGACATCGTGTTAACAACCTTACCTCACTTTAAGTATAGTTGTCAAAAAGTGCCAACAAAATTAAATTTAATATTGCAATATTCGCTCTAATTATTATTGAATAATCATAGAAAAAGTATAGTATTCTACTCGCGGGAAATGGTACTCACTCAGATGATTACGTAAACTTCATCCTCGTGAATAATAGCCACAATTTCCCCCTCGTTGAATAATATTCTATTTAAAGTTTCAAATAAGATGAAATCAGAGTCGTATAAGTAATAATTCTTGGAGATGTCATTTAACTGGGTCGAAACGTCGACAATTGATGGTATTTGTGTAGTCATTAGAAAGGGGATGATAAAAAAAAACAGGTCCCTATTTCAAGAGATGAAGTTGATGGTGGTTACTCGAATACGAAACGTCGTACACACATTTCAAAGAAATCATATTGTCGAATAGAAAATACTATCAAACTTTCAAAACTAAACTCTGTCCCGAAAACAAATAAAAGTTCCAGAAATATTCAACAACATTAATTTGGACCATTTTCACAATTTACCCCCTACTGTATCTCACAAACTATGTAGAAATAACTTTGCGATTTGCGACACAGCGGATGGATCCTCGCTGTGCATCAAAAACGGAAACTTTTAGTCGACCTTGTACCACTTACTGCTTCGAAAATAGCAATAGTGAGTGTTACTTAATAAGTATTTTCTTTACTTACTCCACAGGCTTGTTCCGATCACCAGTAAACCAAAAGCAAACAGTATTCTGAGCTTGGCATAGTTCAGCTTCACTACTAGCGGTAACCCCACTAGAAAAAAACCCCATGAAAATGCCACATATGTTAAGAGAAACGTCACGTTCTCTGTACTAAATAACAAATTTTGCTTCCAAGAAACTTGAAGTGCCATAAATGGGGCTAGAGTGATGTATAATGTGGTTACCAGGTTTATAGTTATCTTCGTCATTAGTGAAGGATAAAAATAAATGTTTTTCACTGAATGATATAATGGACGAATAAAATTGTCATTGGAAAAGTCCTTTGCTATTCTGAGTCTTCTGGTCCATATATATCTTCTGTATGGAGAACACTGAAGCCAGCTTTTTGAATTTTGAAAACTCTTCAGCTCATGAAGAACGGATATCCTATTACGTTCTTGGAAATTTGGGATGTATTCAATTTCATTTATTGGTTCTGGTCTATTATCTTTAATGGCTTCGCTTATATCGAATACTTCCTTGATAGTATCTTGTCGGATTTGTTCATTCAGCTCCTCTAGGCGACTACTAATGATACTCAGTCGTTTAGGATCTATATAATTGATATTGTCACATTCCTCATCTTCTTCCGGAATATCTGGAATAATATTCTGCTCAGGTGCTTGAAATATGTACAGGGTGTCCCATATAAGATCCTCTACTACCTTATCTTGGAAGATATGCGATTTACGAAAAAAGTTGAAGATTGTCAAAATATAGGTTTATATAAAAAAATAACATTTCAATAATTGTTTCAACACAGGAAATTTCGTCATATTCAAAACATCCTCTGTTTAAATTATATTCTATAAAATCCACTGTTTCGTAATCCCTTGCGCTGCAATAATTAGCTAGTTCGATAATCGCAAGATTGCTGACTTTGCTAAGAGGTGTCGAGGTAAAGGAACAAGTAGAATTAGTCAGTGATATTTCGGTGCCGAACTAAAAAACATCCCTTGGCCATGAAGTGTACAGTGATAAGCAGTTTATATATTCCAATGTAAGTACCTTTTAGTATTGTTATGTGGAAATTGTAACTCGGCACTTTTATCGTATTGTTTAATAAATTGTATTGGAATTTGATAATTTGTGTTCATAATTAATTCGACCCAAACTCGACGTCCCTCGTTGCACCCTATACAAATTAGGGCGTGCCATTGTGGTGGATGCGCCGGGTACGACACTCTTAAAGAAAACTCATAACAACACCAGTCCTTATACACTACAATGCTGATAAACCATGTGAGTTAAGAACTGATGCATGCTGCCTTGGCATCGGAGCGGCCTTACTTCAAGAAGGAACTGATATGCAGCTTCATCCAGTGGCTTACGCCAGTAGAAGTCTTTCGAATGCCAAAAAAAATATACTATCACAGAGTTAGAAGGATTAGCAGCTATAAAGGATCCCACGGGTAGGCTTGCGAGATGGGCTATTAAACTCTCCGAATTCGAACATACAATTGTACATAAAAGTGGCGTGTCGCATAAAGATGCTGACTGCGTAAGCCGCTGCCCAGAATTACCGAAAATGCTGAAGAACTTGATGAGGTTCCCACATTTCTCATAGAGCCCGAAGACATTTCAAAGTTACAAGCAGAGGACGACGAAGTAAAAAACTTGATGGAAGCAACAGACAACCCTAGTGTGGTGCCAATAGGAGTGAGAAGACGAGCAAAAAACTTCAGGATTGAGAATGGAATTCTTTATAAAATAGACTCCAGTGGACATGGTAGAGAAAATCTTCTGGTTGTGCCCAGAAAACTAATTGGTGAAATTATGTATGCCAATCGTTCGGAACCTTTAAGCGGACACCTCGGTTCAACCAAAACGTTAAGCAAAACTAGACAAAGATTTTATTGGGAAGGAATCCAAAAGGACGTGTGAAAGTTTGTGAAAGGCTGTCCAGACTGCCAAGCAAGAAAAGGTCAGCTGAATAAGAAACCAATTGGCTTACTACATCCTATAGCAGTAGGAAAATCATTTGAAAATGTGGGAATTGACCTCCTAGGACCTCTCAGAAAAAGTGCTGATGGAAAAACAATGATCGTCGTAGCAACAGATACCGCAACAAGATGGGCCGAAACAGAAGCATTGCCGAGTGGAAAGGCAGGCCCAGTAGCTAAGTTTATTCTAAAGAAAATTATAACTCGTCATGGCGCACCCAAACATTTATTGAGTGAGAGAGGAAAATTGTTCCAATCTGAGCTTGTTAAGGAATTACTAAAAAAGATGAGTACTTCTAGCCAGTTCACCACATCATACCATCCTCAAACTAATGGCCTGACAGAGCGTCTTAATAAAACATTAGCAGATATGTTTATATGAACTTTTTACCTTAAAATCACTCAAAGAATCACCCTCTGAAGTCTGGCCAGATACTTAATTAACACCCTGTATATCCTCATTGGGTTCAACTTCTGACAACACCCTGTATAATTGGCAGCCATTCCAACCACCTGGAATGATGTAATATGATTTTGTGTGTAGAAAAAAAATGGCAGAGTCACGAAATACTAGGCACCTATATTTTTTTCACAACTTGAAATAAATGCAAAAAAAATAAAATCGCCATTATAGCCCAAACTATTAAAGATACGTCTAGGACATCCATTAAGGAGTAACCTTCATTTTTTATGTAGAATTTATTTCTAAAATAATATACAGTGTATTCCATTCAATTTTGAAAAGCTGGGTTCAGCACAGTGAAAACTGAGCATCCTGTATATGTCAAATATATATAATAATAAAGTTCCTTTTAAAACAATAAGACTTTTCATTGAACTCTTTTTCGTAAATCGCATATCTTCCGAGATAAGGTAGTAGAGGATCTTATATGAAACTGTACAGCAGCAATGGTATTTATTTTACGATGATTGCTAGTAACACGAAGCCAAAATCCTCATCTTCCTCCAGAAGAAAATTGAAATACTTATTTTCCGCATCATCAATCAAAAGGCGCAATGTATCAATCGGTATTGTTGAACATGCAGGCGGAAATTAATACAAGATTATAAAAATATTGCCATTGTATTATTATAATAATAAATACAGCGTGGGCAACTAAGAATGCGAGGTAGGTACTGTGCCTGGACAGCTATTCATCGTGAATGCTTGCGGTAAAAAAATTGACTACTAAAACGGTCAAGAGAAAAACCTGGAAAATATTTCAAAGTTTCTGAAATGGTCGCTAGGGGGCGTAACAACTAACGCCAAGTAGAAAAAAAAGATTTTTATAGAATTTTGCCCAATGAAAACATATCGATGATACTATTTTCATATTTACTGACTATTCACCTACACTTTTTGTCCAAAAAGTTTGTTTCTATCAAAATAAAGTGAAAGGGGAAGTTCAATTATTTTTTTAAACAAACGGAGATTTCTCCCGTTCCGCTTCACCGATTTTAACGAACTTGAGCTCATTTGAAAGAGCATAATCTGCTCTACAAAATGCTTATTTGGTTTTCAATTTGTTACGTTCGCCGTCGCCGCTGGATTGCGTTAGCTGAAATGGTAGCATATACATTTTTTTATTACATAATAAAAAAAAACAGTAATTCTATTTTTTTTTTATGGAAAAATGTATACTTTTTTAAAATATATGAAAATGAATATATCATAACATTTGATTTTTTGGAAAAAACTCAAAAATTTGCTACGATTTCAGTTAACGTCATCTAGTGGCGACGGCGAAAGTCAGAATCAATATCATCAATATATTTTTCATTGGGCTAAATTCTATAAAAATCCTATTACCTACTTGGTGTTGATTGTCACGCCCCCTAGCGACCATTTCAGAAACTCGAACATATTTTCCATGTTTTTCTCATGGCCGTTTTAGTAATACATTTTTCCACCGCAAGCTTCTACGATGGATAGAATACAGTACCTCGCATTCTTAGTTGCCCACCCTGTACACAGGGTGGCCACATATGCGAGGCTAGCGGGTGTATCTCAGAAAAAAAATGTTTCATTATAAGTTGCTTGAAGAATACCACCAATGTAATCATCGTCAAACTCTGCATCTTTTGGGTCTATCATTTTTGGTTGTGGGGCATCCGAGGGGGCATCAAATGAAGACATGGGAGAAGGGTGAATTCTGACTTATTGAAATGCCTTTAACTTTTGTTAGACTCATAATATTTGAACGAATAAGGTCTTGTTTGAGAGAGGAGGCCTTGTTTATCAAGAGCAAAATATATTCATGGAATATTGGTTAACGCTGCTCCCTGTAGAGGGCGCCAATGCAATGGTTTATAGTCTTTCTTTATTCCTTCCAAAATTTCAAATGGAATGATACAATTGATTTATCAAAAACAGAAAGTAGATGAAAATTACAAGAAGAAACCTTTTTACCGCATCTTGATAACTTGACGCGTTCAGAAGTTATTGCCAGAAGAGAGAAGAAGACACCATACACCATAAACCATACACTCACCAACAAAGATTTGACGTTCCTATCCAAGTTTGTTTTTGGTTTTCATATACTACCCATGTGAAATGGTATTCACGTAACCAGGCCGGAAAATGACTTATCAAAGTACGAGTCGGGATTTTTATTATTATCGGAATCTCTAGACGAGTAGTTCAATGACATTTCAGGGCTGTGTTTTTTACAATGCCTTATTTCATACAGTGACAATTTTTCTAAATCGGTTTTGAAGAGATAGTATACTTTCTGGTCAAACCACTCAATGAGAGGGCGGTAGTTCAGATTCCTACTATGAGATGACGCCAGCCAAATCATGTCACAACAACAAAGGTAATATAGATAACATCAGTATTTTACCAACATTCCATGTCAAGTTATTAATTATTACCATGAGATGGCGTCAGCGAAACCATACCACAATTGCCAAAGTTAGTTAGAATCATATTTTCTTCTTATAATTTTTATCGGCTCTGATGATGAGATGTGTCATTTGCCGAACTGTTTTGAGTCCGGTAAATGATACATCACAGTACAGTAAGACATAAGATTATAAAAACATACGTGTTCATCAGAAAAAGGCAAAAGCTCCTGAACGCGTGAAGTTATCGAGATGCGGTACTCAGGTTTTTTCATATAGATTTGATCTACTTTCGGTTTCTGTTGAAATAATTACATCATTCGATTTGAAATTTCAGAATAAAATTGAAAAAACTATTGATGTTGGCATTGGCGCCACCTAGAGGTAGCAGCGTGAACCAATGTCTCATGGCTATATTTGCTCTTGATAAACAAGGCCTCCTCTTTCAAACGAGACCTTATTCGTTCAAATATGTTGAGTCTAACTAAAGTTATAGACATTTGGATAAGTCCGACTTCAATCATTCAGCCGTCTTTATCTGATGCCCTACAATCAAAAATGGTAAATCAAAAGACGCAGATTTTCCCAAGGATATCAATATTTCTATCCGACCATAGCTATTACGCCCCGTAGCGGTGAAGGTTTGAACTCGAAAATTATTTCCAGTGTTTTTTTTGGCCACTTTAGTCATATAGTTTTTAACCGCAAGTCTCTACAATTTATGGTTTCTGAGATACAGCCGCTTACCTCGCTTATTTGGCCACCGTGTACATCGATTATGAAAAAAATTATGATTCACTCTAGAAAAAATTCAAAAGCTCTTTTTCGTTTATGGGTAAAAATAATTCTAATGATTAGAACCTACCTACCCTAGGGTTTCATAATGTCTGGTCACCATGTGGTAATGAGTTAACCCGGAGTTAAAGATGATAAACTTTCTCACATTCGATAGTGAAGCTTTCTATTGAAGTTAACGACTGGTTAAGTTGACCAGTGGAAAATTTATTGGTTAAGCCCTGGCTAGGGACAAACCAAAGGAACATAACCCAATGTTCCTTTTGACTATTTTGACATTTGCGTTCTGCTTCTTGAATACTATATAGAAGATTTTCACCAATCATATTAAATAAGCTCGAGTAGAGTGGTGTAAAATGGAATTATATGACATCAATGCATTCAGCGATGACGAAAAATATATAGTACGTCGTTCCAAAACCATCAGTTTGCGGACCAACTCAATAGCGAGAAATGGGAGAATGTATAATACAAATGAGGCTCATGTTGCCACACACAATTTCGTTCAAATAAACCAAAACTGTACCTTATAATGCAAACCGTCAAAATACAATCTAAACTACAACCAAATACAATCTTAACTACAACACCAAAGAAGAATTTCTGGAAAAATAGTTGAAATAAATTATTCGAATATTTAAAAACTTCAATCGTTTGTTGTTGCCCAAAATCTTCGAAACTGAAAATCCTGTAGTTAATTGACCAAAAAACATGTTTTCGCTGTGAAACGATACATGCCTTTACCATTGGTTACCGTGAAGGCATTTAGGTCACTAAAAAGGTGACCAGACATTGAGAAACTAGGCCTTAATAAGAATATTATCGCGTTGACTAACCAGGCAGTATATTAACACCATTGTTCAAATAGTATGTATGAACATTTCCTGCGCTCAAAAATGCCTCCGTCATCTGAATGTCACCTACACAATGTATATTCACATCAAAATTGCCATTGACATGATTATCCCGTTGGCATATTGAACCATTTTGTTCTGTTAGGTTGGTAGTGTTGTCGTTATTGTTTGAAACATTTGGGTAGTTCCCAATCTTGTCACTTACTGGGGCTTCATCCTCTTCTGATGTTGAGATGGAGTCATCTTTCACAATTTCGAAACGTTTCATTTCACTCAATTGATGTGTAAATCGGCTAAAATACATAAAGTAACAACATAATATATAATAATTGAGATCACATGAGTATCAACGCGGCTGTCCCAAGGAAAAACACAGTATATTATGCATTTTTTGTGAATATCGAGGTTTTATGATATTTGTACATACTGGTCTATGATCTATCTATTCCGATAGTCAAAACTTGAAATTACGACAAAATAACGAGTTAGTAGTTATTAAAAAGACACAGTATCTACAGTGGACTATAAACTTTCAATCTTCAAAAACACGGTGACTGCACAATCATCTTGATATGAAACACAGCACATGCACTGACCAATCAGAACTTACCAATTTGTCACGGGTTTGTAGATGCTGTGTTTTGACAAGCGTTTCTGAAATTAGTTTAAGATTGTTATGGCGGTCTAAACGTGTTGCTGCAGCCATCAATAATTTGATTATTTGAGCGGTTTGGATAACTTAAACAAAGTTGAAAATATAGTAATTACCTTCTAACTTACTTGAACAAACTAGGTTGGGCGGAAGCTTTCAATACCGCTACATTTGTCCTAAGTCGAACAGGACCAACTTAATCCAGAGTCCTAACGAGCTATGGTTTGGCAAGAAGGCTAGGATTGACAATCTGAAGGTGTTTGGTACAGAATATTTCGTACATGTTCTCTAAGAAAAGCGGAGAAAACTTGATCTGAAGGCTATCAAAGGAATATTTGTTGGATACCATGAAGAAGTTGAAGCATATTGTGTATGGATTCCGGAAAAACACGATGTAATCATTAGCCATGATGTCATTTTCAAAGAGGAAAAGTTGACGCCCACATTAGCCGAAGTAGAGGACAATCCTGAACAAGTCAAAGAAACTGAGACTCTCAGAAGATGTCGAGCAGCTGCCTACAGAAGAACCAAATACTTCACGTGTGCTCCGAGACAAAACTCAGCTGAAAAAAAAATTATTTCTTTGGTGTATCTGTTGCATGGATGGCTGGAAATGATGAATGAACCAATTGGTTTAGACGAAGCAATGCACTCTGAGGACTCAGAAAAGTGGGTTGAGGCTATGAAGGACGAAATAGATTCCTTGCATAAAAACGAAACATGAGTTCTGGTTGATCAGCCCTTAAGATAAAAAAGTAATTGGAGATCGTTGGGTCTACCGCCTGAAACAAGCGGCAGATGGAAAAACTGAGAGATACAAATCTCGTCTAGTAGTCAAGGGGTACACACAACAAAAAGGTATCGACTACCAGGAGACATCAAGTCCAGTAGGGCGATTCGAGAGTATTCGATCGGGGCTTGTGAGAAATTGAAAATATATCAGGTTGATATCAAAACGGCTTTTCTCTATGGTTCTCTTAAAGAAGATATCTATATGAAACAGCCACATGGATTTGAAGATGGAACATCTCGAGTATGCAAATTGATCAAAAAATTGTATGGATTGCAGCAAGCACCGAGGTGTTGGAACCAATCATTCAAACATTTCTTGCTTAGCTGTGGATTAAGGGAGACTGATGCAGATTCGTTTTTGATCAAAACTGATAGTGAGAGCAAACTAATTGTGCTACTATTCATAAAATATTATTTCGCTCACTGATCATTTTATAATTCAAACTGATATTTTTTCTGAAAGTAGGTATACATATTGGGAGGTTCGTGTGTAGCTTGAAATAGAGAGTTAGTAGCAGCGTTTTGTTATCTTTTGAAATATCAAAAATAAATAAGACTTGTTTTGGTATATTTTGATGATTCTCAGCCTTTTGACTTGATAGATAACATTGGTCTCAAATATACCAACTTGGTCACGCAACTGAATCTTGTATTATTTTTAGGATATTACAAGAGGCTTTTGCTGAACATGACCAGAAAGGAGAAACACCTGTTCCTTCTGCGGTAATACACAGTATCAGAGGAGAGTTGGATGATATAACAAGAGATTATTGAAACGGATCGCCAAATGTGCCAGTTGATATAGAAAACATGTCTGATGAAGAATATGCTGCCTAGTGTGTCTCAGAATCAGACTCAGATATTTCATCATACAGTGGAAATACTTTGTAGAGAAAAATGATAACGACATTGATATAAATACGTCACTGGGATTTGAAAAAAGTACTTTTAAAGAAATATCAGTAATTATCAAGGTAGTTACGGATGAAGAACAAAATGTAAATACCTTACAAGTTGTTGGAAATCAGACGACAAAATCCATAATAATGAATCCATTAGAAACAGTCTCAAATCTTCAAGTGATCCCTGTTCAAGACAAAACTCTCGAAGACCGTGACAATAATATTATTGATCTTGAAGTTGAGGATTTGGAAGTTATGACAACAGTTGTTGAGGACAATTATTTAGTGAATGCAGGAAGGAAAAGAAAAAGAAAGAATGCCATTGAAAAAATTGAGAGGGATAGGGAAAAGCACCCACAGCTCGGATGATGTCTATTGAAGTGCAAGGATAAAAGCTGTTCCAAAATAAGTGACGTGGATGGGACGAAAATTTGGGATGAATTCTGGAGCCTCCAATATTCCATCAGACGTCAGTGGTTGAGCCGACATGTGCGTATTATTTGTCAGAATTAAAAAAGAACTGTTCAACCTATACTTATAACAGTTACAGAAGACGATGCACATGAAAAAGAAAAACTGGTGGCATTTTTTTGAAGAATGAGTCAAGAGAATATTTTTTACCAGAACCAAGCGAGGAGTACAAACAAATCAAAGTTTGTAAAAAATTATCTCGTAGTACTATTGGATACACCAATGATTTAGTGATCACAGAACTTTCACATGCAATCAAAAAAACTAATGTTGGAGAGGCACGCACCTGCCAGTAACGTGGACCCCGCAAGATTATTATTGCACATATTGATAGCTTTGGCCCATCTCTAAGTCACTACAGACGACATGATGCTGCAAACTGCCGCTATTTATCAAGAAATTTGACTATCCAAATCAGGTTCGAAGAGTTTTTAACGAAATATCCAGATTTTTGTTAAGTAGAAACTTACAGAGGTACTGTGAAGTCCATGAATATTTCTCTAAAATGCCTAAAGGGGACCGCTGTGCTGACTGACTCATTTTATGGAGCAGAAACTAAGAAAGCCAAAAAAGAAGATAGACTAGTTGATCCTGACTTATTAGCGAAAAAGGAATTGAATGAGCCCAACACAAAGTAAGTCAATATAAGATTATATACAAATTTGATAAACTGAGAAGTCAAGAACTTGATGAAAGAATATACCCATGCGATGTCTTTTCAAAAGGAAATTCTATTGCCATTGATGCCTCAAATTAAGGGCAGTTTCTTTATAAGTCGTCTTGTCGTGTATAACGAATCCTACGCTACATTAAATAGTAACTACGCATATAAGAGTGTAGCTGTTGTTTGGCACGATGCGCTTCAAGGACACAACGCAGATTCTATTGTCGATACCCAATATAAACTTTTATGAATATGGATAATGAGGCGACTCCATATACCTTCTGGGCCAACAATTGCACGAGCCAGAATAAAAGCTGGATCATATGTATTCCTCCTTTGTCCATATGGTCAAGCAACAGACAGGACCACAACAAGTTATAATCAGATACTTAACCAAGGGCCATACTCATATGTCCATGGAAATATCAAAAAAGCTATGCGTGCAGCAGGTTCCATAGATAACTTTGATGAATTTGTGAGGGTAGTTCAAAGGTTAGGAGAACAACTACATGTTGAAAAGCAAGAACTATTTCGTGAATAGAAAAGCAAGAAAAAGGTAAATAGTAATGTCAAAAATTGATTGAAGGTGTTGATACGGAGCAGCCTGGACCAGCAGCTTCTAATGTACTTTTGCAAGACATGCTTCAAGTTAAATTGTTAAGGGAAAACGTGAACTGTTTTACAAGATCAATTTTGACTTTAACCAATACGAGGAGCTTGACTTTCTCCAGAAAAACTGTGAACCGAACCAGAACTCCCTCCAATAAAAGGTGCTTCTCGCGGTATGAATGCGGGAAAAAAAAGCTGTTATAAGTTATAATCAAAGCGGCGACCTAGTTTCCAAAATGCGAATTATCAATCATCGTGCATTTTGGCTCAATCTTCCTGAAAGCGAACAGTCACGTGATCCAAATAGAAAAAAAAAAAACTGTGTTCATGAAGATTAAATTTAGTTTTTGTTTTGTAATAAGGAGATTTTGTCTTATTTTCTTTTGAGATTTTTTTTTCTCAAAAACCATATTGGTTATGTTTCACTTGTATTACTATTTTACTTTTACTTGTGCAATGAACGTTCATTCAAAAAGCCTGAAGTATTTTTAATGTGTCATTAGTATCTGTTGAGTTTCATATACCTAGGCTGATTAAGCATAGTTAAAACACCGTTTGTACTTACTGTATTTTTTTGTATGGAATTATTGTCACCTTGAAAATTTTATCAGAAGTAAAACAAAGTATATATAAAAAACTAGCTAAGCATGATTGAATTGGTGCTCTTACATGTTTGGATTGAAGTTTTGTTAACTCGTTTCAAATAGAAAAACATATACAGGGTGCCACCGATTCGAGTGCATGCATAGGGATCTCAGTCATTATAAGAGATACAGGGTCGATTGAATGGATGCAAAGCTGCGCATTTTTATGCTCAACTGAATGCCATTTTGAAGTTTGAAAAATCCCGACTACTTCGTAAGATATTAAAAAAAAACAAATTTCGCAAAAACGTTTCTATTATTTCCTGAGTTTATTTGAGAAGATATTTAAAAATGAATTCTCCTTTCTCATTGCCGCTTTTCCTTCTCTATAATATGGCGGTGTCAAATTGAGAATCCGACGATTCGTTTTTGAGCGACCACCATCAAGTTCAATTTTTTTAAATACGGACCTGGATTTTTCATTTTATTTTTAGTTATCTTTTGACGTCCTTGAGGCATTGAGGTAATGCAACCGTCGAAAAAAAACCCATTCAAAAAATAATAGCGGAGAAAATTAGTTGGGCAACCACTTTGTCTCCCTAACACATAGTTTGGTTCATAAATCCATCTTTATTCGACACACACCCTGTATCTCTTTTAATAACTGAGATCTCCATGCATGCACGCTAATCTGTGGCACCCTGTATAATGTATTGAATGTAATCATCATAACAAAGCAACTTTGACCTTAATTTTCTCAATAAAATGTTTTTTTTATATGCTGTGTTTTCCTTGGGACATCTGAACGCTCGAAAGCGTTCTTGGTTTATTGAAAAATCGGTAGTGTCTGAGTCAGAATTTTTCTTCATATGCCAAGCAAAATACCTAGGACAATAATAAAGGTGTAGGCGGAATGGTTAGTGGAAAAAGGGAAAACATTTTGATCTCTTCATTTGGAAGTTAAAAAAGTTTTTTGAGGTTAATACCAATTTAATGCATATGCTAGATAAAACGTTGCCCTAACGTTTATTCCACTACCCGCCAAATCCGTCAGCAAGCCAGGTTCGGTTCATTAACTTGAAGATAATAATAACGAATAATGATTTTTTCTTAGTCCAAAAAACATTTTTTTTTGTTAGAAAACTATCGCAGTTTTTTATGTCGCATATTACCCAGGCAACGAAGGAAAAATAGGTGGCAAAATGGTGAAGTCGCCAAATTCGGCAAAAATGTAGGTGAAGGCGACTGGGGCGAGCGAATGGGTGCACAGGAAGATCTGACAAGAAATGAACAAAGCAAGCCACTTGGTACAGATGATGTTTATATCCAATAAATCGATGTGCTTTCGCGTCATATACAGCGCATAGTCTTCGAGACAACCGCAAAACGGTTAAGCTCCCTGCATCCTCGCCGATGTTTGCCAGAAGATGACCAAAAAGGCTTCCAGCTTCCCACCATGCCTCCAATTCCACTCGTCTGACTCTGGAGTCTGGAGGTCCCACTAATCTGTCCTGCTTGATATGCTTCTTTTGTTATTTGCTGCTTGAGAGATGCAGAGATGTATTAATAAATGGAAGCTATTTTCAAAGATATTTCCGGGCCCTGTTCACTCGTTCACTGATGCACTGTATATTTCTCCAGAATCTCAAATTCGCGCTGAATGTAGGGTGGACCTGAAGTCCTGAAGTACCCATAAATAGTCCAGGCGAAGCGTACATTGACTTTGCGTTAATGCCATCTTTTTATTTTGTTTTCAATCGAAGTTCCATGATTTGAAAAGCTTAAATTTTGCAACCTTGTGCGATTTTTTTCGCGAAGATATTCGCGAAAATGCGTTTTGATGCTTATCTCGGCATATAATTGTCGTAAAGTCAAAAACGACAAATCTATGAATTCGTTATAGAATAATGTATAACTTTTTCCTTTAACTTTATTCGTTTAAGGGGGACGTTTCGGGGTCACGTGCCAGCCATGCAATTTCGTGATTTTGGTGAAGACGTCAGCTCACAATTCACTTCGTGAGATGAAAATCATCGCACCCAACGCCAGCCCGTGATAATCCACGCAACTACTGACCGGCAAAGAAATTCTATGATTAGATATTTTTCAGGTACAGATTTTGTGGGGCTATGTATTGTGGGTATAGATTCTCGTGAAATTTATCCATATTTTATCTGCGGGTGCGGATATAGGATATACTTAGTATTGCACAAGACAAGAATTCTTGTCTTGAAAACTAGTTTCTTGTCTTGTCTTGAAATTCAAGACAAGAAATTTTCAAAGTCTTGTCTTGCACAAGTCTTGCATACTAAAGTCTTGTCTTGTCTTGCAAGACTCTTGAAATTTCTTGTCTTGCACATATTTGTTAATATTTTATATCCTAAAGTGAAAAAATGTCTATATTTTATTTCATAGAAAGAATCTTCGCCGTATAAAAAAAGTGATACGCTAATTTTAGCAAAAAAAATCCTAACGGAACAAGTTCTGTTTATTAAAATATGGAACATCCTCTGTGTATATTGATAACTCCATGCTTGAAGGTAGCCCATTTTATTCTAATCTCAAAATTGGATTCTTTTAACCTTTAACCCCGCCAGTATGGTACGCCCCTGATTAAAATTTTGAAATTCTGAGCTCAAATTCTCATTCAGCATTAAAAGTTTGTATGATGTATCAAATTTCATGATTTTTGTATGTAAGGTTTCGGAAATATTGAGGAAAAACCGTCTTCGGGGTGCCCTATTTAAAGGGGCGTAGCTCCCTTAGGAAGCATTTTTCGGCAAATGTTTATAGGAACTTTTTTTCATGAAAATACCCCAGGAATCACACAACGAATTTTTTACCAATCTTTAGGAAACACCCTGTATATCTATATCAAAGAATAATTTTATTCTTTTTCTATATAGTAATCGTAAAAAAAGTAATAACATAAAATAGGTAGATAGGTACGTACCTACGATAATTTTAAAAATATAATTCTAGTCAATATACCTATCAGGAGTAATATGTACCTATGTCAACAAATGAGAGACAATTTGACGGACTTTTTTCTCTGCTTACGCTATATCAGCAGGTATTAAAATGTTTTCAATTTTCATGATTAAAATTATGTTATTATGGCATATGTCAAGAAAACTGATCTAGAATTGATTGATATCAGAATAAAATAGAGGTTGATATATGCATTTATCAATGCTGTTCCATTTTAAAAAACCAAACTTGGTATTCGTATCCTTTCCAAAATGGCAGCCTTTTGGTTCGTTTATACTCAAGAAAAAATACAATAGTTTGTTTTTTTGGTTTGTCGTTCTATTTTTTAAAATAAAAAGGTTACTTCAAATAAAAATTTCATCAACATGAATTTACCACCCTGTTTTTTTAAATTCTTTAACGTTAAACAGCAAAATTCAAGTTAAGTTTTGTTGAGTGCATGGATAAAGGTGTTATATAGCATTCTTTCTACGGAGTTCCTTAAAAGTCTATGATTTTGTCATTAATCCTTTTTTCACATGAATGAAGATTTCATGTACCCATTCTTAATAGTACAGCAATAAAACTTCTAGATTAGCTATAAAGCTTAATACGTATACAAATAGAAGTTTCAATGCTGTTATATGAAAGAATGAGAATAGGGTGGCGTCAACCAATAAAAATAATCATATATAGCAACTCAGAGCTTATACAAACTTCAAAAAGACACAAAAGTGACAATTGAAACTATTACGTTGAAATAACGACATTTCCAGAAAGTTCCATAACTCGTAGAAAAACTTCAGAAAAATTATCGCACGGAACTATTATATGCCATAGGTTAGAAAAAAATATATATTCTCCGGGCTAAATTTCACGATTATCAAATAACAAGAATTCAAACCATGATGAACAGAGCCAAATGCAAACCATGGCAAATGCTACATAACGCTATGATGGTTGCATAGATTACGTTTATTTGACGTTGGACTTTACATTTGGCAACGCTGGACTATTTCTGCGGTCAGATGCTCCTGTTAACTTGCGCAAAGACTTTATTATATCACTTTTAAAAATTTATCATTTCCAACTTTCAAGAAATCTTGCAAGAATCTTGCAATTTCTTGCATATTAAAGACTTGTCTTGTCTTGCAGTGCAAGACAAGAAATTTTGAAAGTCTTGTTTTGAATTTCTTGCAAGAGTCTTGATCTTGCAAGACATTTTCAAGAGTCTTGTGCAACACTAGATATAATACTTAGGTAGTTTTTCTGAATTGATTTTTACGAACATTGGACTACTTTTTGTTGGTGCAAGTTTTTGAAAAAATAGGTTATCTACAGAGTGACCCATTTGAAAGCGGGCCACACTCATAACTTTTTAATTTATTGATCGATTTAGACGATTTTTTTTTTGAAATGTAGAGAGGAAGAAGGTGTATTTTGAGGCAATACGTCGCCCAGTTTTTTCCAAAAACCAACGCCTCCAAGAGCATATTTAAAGGCTGAAAAATCCAGAAAACATATTAGCGATTTTTTAAGAGAAAATCTGACTACGCCACTGGATTTTTCATCCCCTGAAATGGATATATACCAAATTTCTTAAAAAAATATTCAATTCAACAATATTATTTCTGTGTGTAATTTTTTTCTATTTTTTTTGTCAGTCTTGTTTGTCTGTTTTCATTGTATTTTGACATGAGAATATCTTTTGAATGTTTATATTTAATAATTTTTTTTGATAGACTTGCTATCGCAAGAGTATCGTGGTAAAAAATACTTCTTGTTGCATAATAAAATTAATCTTCAATTTTTAATATTTTTTCATGAAATTTGGTACAGATCCATTTCAGGGGATGAAAAATCCAGTGGCATAATCAGATTTTCTCTAAAAAAACCGCTAATATGTTTTCTGGATTTTTCAGCCTCTAAATATGCTCTGGTAGGCCTTGGTTTTTGTAAAAAACTGGGCGACGTATGGCCTCAAAATACACCTTTTCTCTCTCTACATTTAAAAAAAAAAAATCGTCAAAATCGATCAATAAATTAAAAAGTTATGGGGGTGGCCCGCTTCCAAATGGGTGACTCTGTGGATAGGTACCATAATATAAACTATAATCCGAGCTATCATCAATATATTTTATATTTTATTCATTACATATTATGTACAAGATCTTTGATCATATTCACGCAGCTCATAGAGCGAGTTACATCCCCAATTCCTGCAACCTAGACAAGTAAAACGTCGACTCAGCACTCCAACCATATAAAACCAAACGGAGCCTCTCGCACTAGCTCAGCAGTTCAGCACGAATTCAGACGTAAAGATATTCAGATCAAATCTAATGTTCATCAGTTCCATATTTAATCAATGTATTTGTTAGTTTGTCGAAATAAATAGTTTTTTTAAAAACCCACCGCTTAGCTACGGCGAGTTAACTGGCGCAGTCGGTAGGATAATTTTCCTACGAAAATTGGAAAAACGGATCTTCGTGAGATCGTGTTTATAGTGAATTTCGGGACTAATAGACATCTATTGGACTAACCGGAGTGAACCATAAATCTAGTTAAGTTAATTAAGTGTTTGTTGAACAATTTGGAGCGGCTATCAAGAAATCGATAAACCCATCCATCGTGGACCAAATTTGGACAATAATCGAATTTTCAATCAATATTGGAAATTGCGAGTACTGGACCTTTCGGAGTGGAGAAACATTGCCAACCAGAACCAGTCACCTCATAAGATGATAAGCAAGATAATGTTTTCAATGTAAGTGCAATTTTATTATGCATGTGCAATTTTATGATTTTTAATGTCGAATATTGATGACATAACGGAAGAATTACAAAAAGTAAACATTTCTTCGAATAGTGAAGACAAGAATAATTTAACGAAACTGAGTGAACAATTTTTTGAATTAATAGACAAAACTGATCTGAACCAATCAATACTAAAAATACAACACTTATCCAATAATCAAAGCACAATGTTTAAATCTGAATATCTGAATTGTATTCCAAATTTTGACGGAAACCCAAATGAATTAAACCGTTATTTGGCTATTTGTCAAAGTATCATTGACAATTTCTATAACCGCACTGAACCGAATAACTTCCAAAATGTCTTTTTATTAAATTCAATAATTGGAAAACTAAATGGAAATGCCAAGGTAGTATTGGGAACCCAGAACGTCACTACCTGGGAGGAATTAAAAAACATATTGAATAGACATTTTGCCAATCAACGTGACGAAGCATGCTTAAATCGCGACCTCGTTATGCTAAGACAAACGAATGAAAAACCAGGAGAATTTTATGATAAAGTTATGCATATCTTGAATTTGCTATGTTCGTATGTAGATATTCATGAAGTGAATAATGATGCGAAAAATTTGAAAAGGAACCTATATAATGATTTAGCTCTAAAAACGTTTTTAAGTGGATTAAAAGAACCACTTGGTACAACGATCCGTTGTATGCGACCAAAAGATTTACCAGAGGCTCTTCAATTTGTAGTTTCAGAAAATAATACACATTATTTTCAACATTTGAATAGACCACAGTTTAATAACAATCCTCCTAATAGATCAAATCACAATTATAATAATAACAATAATAGATTCAATAATAATCGAAGATTTGAAAATAACTATGGTAATAATTTTAATTATTCCAAACCTAATTTCGGAAATTTCCAATTTCAAAATGGAAATCGATTTGGAAACCAGAACCCATTTAATAGACAACAGTCGAATGTTTTTCGAAGTGATCCAAACAAGCAACTTCCAAAGCCTACTCCTATGAGTGGTATCTCTACTCAAACATTCCATAAACAACCATCTCAAATCAACCGATCACAAAACAACAGACCCTTCCAAAAATATAATCATTTCCAAAACAATCAACCGAAAAATTTCATAAGTGAAGAATTGTTTAATACTCAAGCTTACAATGAAGAAGCAATACATTTAGATAATGCTATACCAAGCACATCTCGTCAAGAAACTAATGCATTCCATGAACCACAAGTTCAACATCCTGATTATGAAGCAAATTTTCAACAGGACAGAGGACCCTTAGACGCAACGTAGTTGGAAACACAATATCCTTTAATAATGCAGCGTTGAATAATAGCGAACTGCCTTACATTATTTTACCTGAAAATAATGTCAAACTTTTAATCGATAGTGGATCAACTAAGTCATTTATCGACCCTAATTTCGTATTTAAACATTATCCTAATAACGTATTTGACGACCCATTTATTGTAAATACTGTCTTCCAGTCGTCAGCCCATAAGTATAGTGCTTTAATACCTACTTCAGAAATCTTTAAGATTCCCCATGAGAAAAAAATGAAATTTCATCTGTTCAAGTTTCATAATATTTTCGACGGACTAATAGGCCTCGATAACCTGAAAGAATTACAAATCAATATTGATTTCCAAAAAAGTATGTTAATAACCCCTCATGCAAGAATACCTTTGAAATTTCAGAAAATAAATAATCAAATACATAACATAGTTATTTCTGCAAGAACAGAACAGGTCATAAGAATAAAAACCAATATTCAAAACGGTGATATCTTAATACCTTATCAAAACTGCATAATTGTGAAATTCCTAACTGCTTAAGTACAGCAAAAGATGGTTATGCGTTAACCACAATAATAAACAACACAAATCACCCTATAACACTCGATACATCAAATGCTTTTCAAGTCGAATCATTTAATGAAAATGAAATTGAAGAAATTAATATGAATAATGTAAATTCCATTTCATTGAATGAAAAACCATTATTTGATCCCAGTTTATTGAGAACAGACCATTTAAACGTTGAGGAAAGACATATGATTATAAATCTTTGTAAAGACTTTTCTGACATATTTTATAGAGAAAATATGCCTTTATCATTCACCAATGAAATAAAACACTCAATCAACACCAAAGATGAACTCCCTGTTTACACAAAGTCTTATAGATACCCATTTATTTACAGACACGAAGTCGCTTATCTTGGTCATATTGTCACACCGGACGGTGTTCGTCCAAATCCAGAAAAAATCAAAGCGATAAAAAATTACCCAATACCCAAAACCACGAAAGAGATAAAAGGATTTTTAGGTTTGTTAGGTTACTATCGTAAATTCATTGACAGTTTTGCAAAATTGACAAAACCAATGACCAGCTGTTTAAAAAAAGGTGCAAAAATAATTCACGACAAAGAATTTACGGATTGTTTTGAAAAATGTAAAAATATACTCTCAAATCAACCTTTACTGCAATATCCGGACTTTTCAAAAGAATTTAATCTCACATGCGACGCGAGTAATGTAGCAATTGGAGCCGTACTTTCGCAAGGAAAAATAGGCGAAGACCTTCCAATCGCATATGCTTCTAGAACCTTAAACAAATCAGAATTAAACTATTCCACGATTGAAAAAGAATGTCTAGGTCTTGTATGGGCTACAAAATATTTTAGACCATACTTATATGGCAGAAAATTCAATATTATCACTGACCATAAGCCTCTGCAATGGTTATTCAATTTAAAAGACCCTGCTTCTAGATTATTAAGATGGCGTATAAAACTTGAAGAATACGACTATAAAATAATATACAAGAAAGGTAAACTTAACACGAATGCAGATGCATTAAGCAGAGTGGAAATTCACACAAAGGAAACAACTGATGGCGACATTTCAAACCTCATCGAATATATTAACGAATTTAATGAAAAAATAGAAAACCCCAATAACGATGACAATGATCTTTTATCAACACAAGTAATTCCCGACGATAATATGTCACAAGAAGCTATTGAAAATAATTCAGATAATAACACTGTTCATACTAACAATGAGCAGGACCCTATCGTAGGAATCCCCATTTTAGAAACCACCCCTGTTAATTTCGGAGCAAACCAGATACTCATAACTAAAGTTTTACACTCACCTGCAAAATCAAGAAGAATTATTCTTTTTGAACAAAAACGTAGATTTTTAGTACAACTTTCTGAAAATAACTTCGAAACAGACTTAATGAACTTTATACGAGAATATGTGGTACCCGAGAAACAATACTTCCTTTATTTCGAAAACCCTGATGAATGCTTCGAGCCTTTTTGCGAAATAGTCCGCAAAAACTTCAGATGGCCCTCTTTAAAATTCAAACGATGTCTCAAAAAATTAATCGACGTGGAAGATAAAAATGATATACCAGAATTAATCAAAAATTACCACGAAAGTAAAACCAACCACCGAGGAATCGACGAGACAGAACAAAGACTCAAGGACAAATATTACTGGCCTAATCTTAAGAAATCAGTTCAAACATACATCAATCACTGCGAAATTTGCCAACGGAGTAAATACGAAAGAAATCCAATCCAGATGGAAATGAACGTCACACCTACGGCAACCAAACCCTTCGAAACCCTTCATGTAGATACATATATCCTAGAAAAATCAAAGTTCCTAACCATCATTGATAGTGTTCCTAAGTATGCTCAAGCATACCCTCTAATCTCTACAACCGCCCCTGACATCGCAGATAACCTTATAACTTTCTTCACCCATCATGGTGTACCAAGAAAAATAATTGCGGATAACGGAACAGAGTTCAAGAATGTTGTAGTTACCGAGTTATTACAACTACATAAAGTAGATATTCACTTCTGCTCACCTAATCATCCACAATCAAATGGACTCGTAGAACGATTACATTCGACCCTATCGGAACACATACAATTACTAAATAATCAAGGTTATTATCAAACATCGATTAACCAGAAAATCAAATATGCAATCTTAGCATATAACCACACAATACATTCGTCAACAAAAATGAAGCCGATAGACATAATAAATGGACACATTAGCTCGAACGATCCCTTTAATCTTAAACTAGATCAATTATTCTTATCAGATTACATACAAGAACATAGGGACCGAACTAAATTACTTTACTCAAAATTAAATGAAAAGCTCATTGACCAAAAAGAGAAACTTATTGCTAAGTTGAACGAAAACCGTGATAAACCCGAATTCTTTTACCCCCAACAAGAATCGTATTTAAAGAAAAACACTAGTCGACAAAAGCTAGGTGAAAGATTTACGCCTATTACGATCAACACAGTAGACCCAGCAATGAAAACTGTAACCACCGAAAATTTAGGTAAAATCCACATGGATAACCTGAAGCGACCCTTGAAGAATACTTATACTTTTAAAAATAAATAAAATAAGTATTCACAATAACATATACTATAATTAATTATTAATCCCCGCTTTCGCTTATAACGCATAGTATTTACTTTCAGCTTAATCGCACTCGCTTCCGGAACGGATGAACGCATAGAAATAAGAAAACTAGATGATAATCCAGGTATCATACCCGTAGATTTAGGACACGCAAAAGTAATTGACTATGTACATACAATGATACATTTCTTTGATCTTAACCCTATAGTAACAGAAATAGAAAAGTTAAGAATCAAAACAACAAATTTGATAACAACAATCAACAATGATAACGCTTATAGCGAAGACGCATCAAATTATGTCAAACTACTCAAAATAACCCGAGATCGAGTCGAAACTAAAATCCGAGAAATATTACCCCAACCAAATAGACAGAAACGAGGACTTATAAACGGAATAGGTTCAATTTTCAAATCTGTCACTGGAAACTTAGACGCCTCAGACGGAGAGCGCTACGAAAAACTAATTCAAGAATTGCAAAACAACCAAATCAAGTTAAGATCATCAATCAGCAATCAATACTCGCTATCACTCTCAGTCATAGAAAAATTCAATGATATCATCAAACAAATAAACCATAACGAGAAAGTTTTGGAGAATAAACTAAATCAAATAGCTTTGATTGTAGGAAAAGTAACTAATTTTCAAAACTCTCTATACGTTAAAGATATTTTAAATCAATCAATCAACATCTATGAAATAATTGATTCCATTCTACAAGACATAGAAAATTCACTAACATTCTCAAAATTGAAGATTATGCATCCAAGCATAATAAAAGTTGAGGACCTTTTCTCTGAGTTGAATAAACTTAAAATTAAACTTGGTCCAGAACAAATGCCCATTCCTCTAACTCTAGAAAACACTCCCATTTTTGAGAAGCTCATAAAAATAGAATCATTCGTATGGAATAACAAAATCACTTATATTTTGCAAATTCCAATCACTCAATCAGAAACCTTTGAATATTTTCATATTCACTCAATCCCAGTCTATCACAAAAATATGTTTAAAGTGGTTCTTCCGAACAATAAATATTTGATAAAAAACAAATTGCACTTTGCATATTATGAAAACAAATGCCAAGAAGTCCAGCAAGATCTCCATTTATGCGATATTGCCGACCTCAAGGAAACTCAAGATGACAGCCCTTGTATGATACAACTACTCGAATCCAAACCCAACAAATCAAATTGTAAACAAACCGAAGTCAAAATTAGCCAACCAATAATCCATCAACTGGATCAGACAAATCAGTGGATATTGGTATTCCCGAACAAAAGTTCAGTAAAACTGAAATGCTACAATCAAGAAGAAGTCCAAAGTTTGATTGGAACCTTCCTCACAACAATTCCAAATAAGTGTCAGATCATCACCAATCTGAAACTAATCATCAATGACCAGCAAATCATCGAGACCAATGATCAACCAATATTATTTCCCGATTTTGACAATACCATCACCAAACTTCCAATTTTAAATCTCACTACTCACTTGGACGATTTGAAGCTAGATGACCTTCATAAACTGAAGAACGAAGCCCTAGAAAATAATCCCCAATTGACTTTTAGTGATATTTCAACAGCACCCAGTATTTGGACCATTCTAATATATTTTGCAGTCCTTTGCTGTTGTACCTATTTTGCCTACAAGAAGTTCTCCCAACTGAGAAGAAGAAAACTCACAATTCCGGGAGAAGACATTCAACTACCCCTATAGTTGAATCCTAAGGAGGGAGGAGTTACATCCCCAATTCCTGCAACCTAGACAAGTAAAACGTCGACTCAGCACTCCAACCATATAAAACCAAACGGAGCCTCTCGCACTAGCTCAGCAGTTCAGCACGAATTCAGACGTAAAGATATTCAGATCAAATCTAATGTTCATCAGTTCCATATTTAATCAATGTATTTGTTAGTTTGTCGAAATAAATAGTTTTTTTAAAAACCCACCGCTTAGCTACGGCGAGTTAACTAGCGTTTATTTTTTAATATGGAAAAAAATGTTTTATATGAAAGTTGTAGGTTTTTTCCTATGTTATCTTCTGCAGTTTTCAAAAAAATGTGACATCGATAAGTAAATGGAAAAATCTAGACAACTTCAATTTTTTAAAATGGAACAGTCAGATAATATTCACGGTTATTAATGCACTTCCTCGAAATTCAATTACAATAATTGAACAAAGGAAAGCTATAAAATTTTACCTGGCAAAAATTACCAACATTTTATAGCTAGACTATGTATTGTTTTCTTCAATCTATATTTCTAAATGAGCTTGTCCTGACTGCGTCATCAACGTCGATCCAAAACTATTATAGATAGTGCCATGAAATTTTGAGGAGATGTTCTGCTAAATATTTCTAGGTGTGCTAAGAAAGGATTTTGCGAAATTTTATCCCTTAGGGGGTGAAAAGGGTGGGGGTACAAAGGTGAAAAATTATGTATTTTTGGTCACATCGACTTCATATTCATAATCTTGAATGAAATCATTTATTAATAATCTTGAATGAAATCAATTGAATACATGTTTCGTCGTTTTCCGAAATTCAACCCTTAAGGATGTGAAAGGGGTGGGGGTGTGAAAATCATAAATCAATAAAAACTGTATTTTTGATCACATCGACTTGAAACTTCATATAAATAATCTTGAATGAAATCAATGAAATACATGTTTCGTCGTTTTCCAAAATTCAACCCTCAAGGATGTGAAAGGGGTGGAGGTGTGAAAATCATAAATCAATAAAAAACTGTATTTTTGATCACATCGACTTGAAACTTCATATTAATAATCTTGAATGAAATCAATGAAATACGTGTTTCGTCGTTTTTCAAAATTCAACCCTTAAGGAGGTGAAAGGGGTGGGTTGTGTGAAATCATAAATCAATAAAAAAACTGTCTTTTTGATCACATCGACTCTAAACTTCATTATGATGATCCTATTGAATTTAATAAAACATGTATTTCGTCGTTTTCCAAAATTCAACCCTTAAGGGGGTGGAAGGGGCGGGGGTGTGATAAATAATATCATCAACGCCGAGCCAAAACTATTATAGATAGACCCATGAAATTTTGAAGAGATGTTCTGCTTAATATTTCTAGGTGTGCTAAGAAAGGACTAAGCTAAAAATGAAAAATTATGTATTTTTGGTCACATCGACTTGAAACTTCATAATAATATTCTTGAATGAAATCAATGAAATACGTGTTTCGTCGTTTTCCAAAATTCAACCCTTAGAGAGGTGAAAGGGGTGGGGGTGTGAAAAATCATAAATCAATAAAAAACTGAATTTTTGGCCACATCGACTTAAAACTTCATATTAATAATCTTGAATGAAATCAATGAAAAATGTGTTTAATCGTTTTCCAAAATTCAACCCTTAGGAAGGTGAAAGGGGTGGGGGTGTGAAAAATCATAAATCAATAGAAAAATGTATTTTTGATCACATCGACTTAAAACTCAATTATGATGATCCTTAGTGAATTTAATAAAACATATGTTTCGTCGTTTTCCAAAATTCAACCCTTAAGGGAGTGGAAGGGGCGGGGGTGTGATAAATGATCTATCATCAACGCCGAGCCAAAGATATTATTGATAGAGCCATGAGATTTTGAAGAGATGTTCCGCTAAATATTTCTAGGTGTGCTAAGAGAGGATTTTGCGGAATTTTACTCCTAAGGGGGTGAAAAGGGTGGGGGTAGGAAAAATCATATATTGATGAAAAATTATGTGTTTGTGGTCACATCAACTTGAAAAACTTGATTGAACACATCGTATAAATAATCTCAAATGAAATTAATTACATGCTTGTTACGTTATTTTGCAAAATTGAGTCCCTAAGGGGGTCAAATTCGGACTCAAGACTCAAAGGAGTGGGTGGAAAAAATCGTCAATTGATAAAAGATTATGTATTTTTGGTGACTTCATCTTAAAACTCCGTATAAATAATCTCAAATAAAATTAATTGAATACGTGTTACGTTATTTTGCAAAATTGAGCCCCTAACAGGGACTCAAAGGGTGGAAAAAAGAATCGTTAATTGATGAAAGATTATGTATTATTGTTAACATCATGTTGAAATTGAACATTAGTAACGTTGTTTTTTAAAATTCATCCCTTAGGGGGGACAAATTCGGGCTCAAATAATCTTGTTTGAAATTAATGAAGCACGTGTTTCGGTTTTTTTTTTAAATTCAAATCTTATCTAGAGTGGCGAAAGCAGTAGTTGGCAAAAATCCGAGCAAAAATCATAAAATAAATGAAAAGTTGTGTATTATATTTTTGATCAGATCAACTTTGAATTAATAATCTCAATTTAAAATGTTTGAATCTTTATATGACACCAGCAATAGCCGTCACGGCTTCGCCCGCAATGATCATCATAGTGAAGTTTCAAGTCGATGTGACAAAAAATGTATAATTTTTCATCAATATATGATTATTCACACCCCCACCCCCACCCTCAAAGAGGGCGGAGGGTTTTGAAATTTTGAATTCTCACTCAATTTTTCATTAAGACCAACTTTCTTCAATAACTTTTTTCGTAACTCTTTTGGTCGTGAGAAAAATAGCGTTTGAGTTCATTTTCAGGACACTTGATTTTTTGGGACTAAAATTTTTACACAAATTGGTTTCCATCCAAGCAGGGCTGAACCCCGCGACAAGAGTAAATGCGAAAGGCTTCAACCACATATAGAAAGAAAAATCTTGTAGTACATCATGCAGCTGCAGCTGAGTACCAGCAAAGCCATCTTGATGATTATAGATCAAATGAAACACGGATTTCATTGATTTCATGCAAGATTAAAATATGAAGTTTGAAGTCGATGTGACCAAAAATACAATTTTATATTGATTTAATTAAAATTGCTGTCGAAGCGGGCGAAGCCGTGGCGGGTACAGCTAGTTAGATATACAGTGCGGCTCTAAGAGGTCCCCCCCCTTTTATTTTTTGAACGGCTCAACTCAGAGACTTCAGATTCTAGGTGATGAAATACAAGCATGTTTACTATGTTTTGACAAAAAATTGACATATGAAAAATTCAAGATGGCGGCTGGGCGGCCATAGTAAACATGCTTGTATTTCATCACTTGGAAGTCTCTGAGTTGAGCCGTTCAGAAAATAATAGGGGGGGGGGGCTTTTAGAGCCGCACTGTATAAAAAAAATTTCAGGAAGTGCATTAATTTTGCCCTACTTTCGAATAGTGCTATAATCAAAAGTTTCACAGAAAAGTTTTTTTTTCAACTCTTTTTTTTAACGCGACAAGAAGGCACTAAGCAATGTTTTGGAAAAAATCGCCAGGGCACGTACCTAAACGGACAAACGAATTGAAGTTTTTAGATGAACCATTACTTCTTTGATAACTGATGGAGGACCTAAAGTTTTATCAAATTTTGGGATGTTGCTTTACTTTTCCTTAGTACCTATTGCAGTTTGATATTTTTCTGATGAGCCTTTCAGGACATTTTCCAATTTAAGAATATTTGAGTGAGACTGTCCATGGTTAGGCGGGTTTACAAGAGCACAAACGGATACAAAATTTCATTTTTCGGAAAAAACACATTCTTGATAAAAAAAAATTGCTTGTGGAAAAAAAAAACGAAGAGAAAATTTTGATTTTTTATACAGGGTTCGCAAGAACTCTAAAAACCGGAATTTTGTCCAAGAGCAGTAAACTACCTTTATTTCTATTTTTAAGCAAAATTCAAATTCAATTTGTTGTTGGACAGCATTAGAGGTGGAGATACATACAGCATTGATGACTTTATCGTTAATACAAGAGTATCAAAAAGTTCCAAAGAATTATTTTTGTGTTATCAAAAATATTTGTTTTGAAAAAAAAGATTCCGTGTGTACCCCAAAGGGGGTAGGAATGCATTTAGAAATTCAAAATAAGAATCTACAGTTAAAGTGTAGATGTTTACCAAAGATTTGAAAAACCAAAAAGATTCAAGATTTATTTGAAATCTCGGATTTCACTAATTACAAATACAAACGTTATTCTATATAACTTTTCTGAATGACATTCAGCTCAAAAATAAAAATAAAGGCAGTTTAGTCTTTATTAAAATAAAGGTAGTTACTTTCATTCCAACATTTTTTTGGCATCTCCTTGATACACTGAGGAAAAAAATTATTATCCATGATGGAAATTCTATTGACTGTTAACAAAATCTGTATTGATATAGGAGCTCACAAAATTATTTTTAGTCCCTAATAAACTCGTTTTATGAAAGTTACTTTTTAGCGGTAAAAAGGTCAACCTATTAATAAAAAACTTATTGACTGTCAAAAAGACTTTTCATCACCACGAAAATTATTATTTTTCATGCTGAATATTCTTATTTATTATAAAAGAAAAGGTTTTGTAGTCATCAATATAAAGTTATTTTTGGTGCTTAAAATAATTTTATTGGGCTTTCACACCAATAAAGAATCATGTGACGTGTGACTCGTTGCAAGCAAGCTACTTATATTAAAACCTATACAACCATCGCAACCCTGGTTGCCATATGGTTGGAGAGGTTTTGATATAAGTAGCATTTTTGTAAAGAGTCGCACTTTGGTGTGGAAAGCCCACTGCCACTGATGAAGGTTGAAAGCTTTGCATTTCCTTGAAATCCGGCTGCATCTTTCACGTCTGACACTACGGAAGAAAAAGAAGAACTATAGAACGAACTGTTATGACGAATACTGCGAAAACTCAAAATATTGTTCCGGCAACAATACCAAGATGATGCGGACATACCGACAATAAGTAACGTATTAATCATGCGTTCCAGTTCCAGATCAGAGACGTGTCATGGCGACCACGCTTTCGCCCAATACTTCTCTCATTGGTCAGGATATCACGAACACTCACGAAAATGACCGATCCAACACGCTTTGCCAAGACTAGCTAATAAACGAGTTTTGAGGGCTAATAAATATTATTTAACGACCAAAAAATTTACTGTGATGAGCAGTTAAGGAATTAATTTTTGTTTTATTTTTCACTATGAGCTAAAATTTTTGACTGCTAATAAAAAACTTATATAGCAGCAAGAAAGAGTTTTTTGGGTCAGCAAAATTTTTATCTTCATCAAAAGATATATGATTGGTGGTCATAGAGTCAGTCTGAAAAGATCCAGTTATTGACATCCAAAAATTGATTTCCTCAATATGAATAAAAATATTATAGTGGTAAGAAAAAATTGTCTCATAAAAAAAATTATTAACTGAATTTTCTCAGTGTACAGTTTCTAAAGAGGTGACAAAAGTTACAAGGAAAAATCCTGTTCTTACTTGAATATTTGGTATAGGTATCATAATTATTATGGGTAGGTATTTGATATTTTTTCACATTCAAAGACAATTGGCAATCACCAGGAGGAATTATTGTTACTTCGTACTTGGTATATACAGGATATGCAGGAAGAGACAATGATCTTTTTTCGCTAGTTCAACCTCCCTAACGCCCTAACGGCAGCAAGCGTCACAACATTCTTAAATTGGACCCGGGTGGTGATTTTTTTCTAAGGAAACCCTGTATTAGTATCTAGATTTGGTACAGGGTGTTTCATTATCTTTGATAACATTTTAATCAGCTGTAACTTTTTTGTTTTTGAAGGTATCGAAACGAAACAAATATCAGATTGTATAGTTATCTAGCAAGTTTTTTACTGTTTAAAAGTAATACAAAAGACTAACGATTTTCTGAGATATTAACCTAACTTATGTTTTTTCTTTTGATGAAATGCTCTGTTTATTATTGGATACTTCGATTCTACTCAAAATTCTAAGTATATTTTATGTAGCATCTCATATACCTATCTTGAACGGTTTGGGAGAAAATGACGTCGAAACATTTTGCGAAGATTGAATGCTTCACATACAGACAATGGTGACAATTATAAAAACGTGTGATGAGCAAACTCTGTGATATGTCAAAGTATTTTTGGGGCGATATTTAAAAATCTAAACATTTTTATTGGTCATGACACACCTTGCGATCGATAAGAAGACTTCTAAATTTTTGTGTGTCACATGTTTCGACAATAATACATATTATACAAGGCATTTCCTTTACAAAAATATAAGTAAGGCTATTATCTCGAAAAAATGTCAGTTTTTTGTTTTATTTTTCAAACAGAAAAAAACTTGCGAGATAACTATACAATATGGTATGGTACCATTTGTTCCGTTTCGATACATTCAAAAACAAACAAAGTTATAGGTGATTGAATGTTATCAAAGATAATGAAAAACCATGTACCTACCTATATTATTTTTCTATGGCCGTCTCATGAAACGGAGATTGCCAAAACATCCGCCAATTATAAGTAAAAGGTTGGAGTTTAATTATTTGTTAATATTTCCACTTATTTTAGGTCACGAAAAACATGAGATTTTCGCAGAGGTAAGTGCCCTTGACTTCCAAGACCTCAAACTCTCATTGACTCTAGGCCCTATCTATACGGACTCGAGAAATAAATCAGAGACAAAGTTTAGGTAGTAAATACCCACTTGATAGATAATAATTGTGAACCTCGTCGAAAGGGCAAATTTCACATGACTGTTTCTATCAAACCCATGAGGTACATAATATGCGAATTGCGAAGACAAAAATAATATCATCACTCTTGGGCGCCCATTCATATGTCTCGAGAATCAGGTCCCAAGCCCAAGCAAACCCATGCATGTTCTGCAAATACAAAATGTACAATACAAACATAGGTAATACAGAAATCTATGAATGCGAATTTCCGAAACCCCCAAATCGATAATGTCCAAATTACAGTTTTCTCTAAATCATCACTCGCCGCATCTATGATTAAAAAGCTGAACCCCAGCAAAATGCCAATTCGTGGTTCCTACCCGTCCTACTCACAGATGATTCCTTTCCATCTCTGTTATCCTATGCAATATGCCCTATCTTCTTTTTTTGTCTACTGTAAACCTTGGAAAAATTCCAAAATATTTCACAAAAAGTCGCACCATTCAAGAACGGATTGTTTGTTGATTAAAAACGCAATGTTATATTGATAAGCAAATCCTTGTGCCTCGAATAAGTTATTTTTGTGATGAAAAATGAAGAAATAGCCGAGAAAACAGCGATTGATCTGACCGTTTCGATACATCCAAAAATAGGTCATTTTTGATTGTCCAGAAAACTCTTCAAATTGAATCTAGCGGATTCATGTTAGGTACTTCATTGGAATAGTACCTACATCATTGTACATTATGTGCATAACATGATCGCGTCTCAAAGTTGTGTTGTTCTCCCGATTTGCGACATTTAGTGGGTCCATGTCAGGTATAGAAGAATAACATTGCATTACGCCCACCTTGAATGAATAGAAAAAAAGTTATTACGCGTCAGAGTCAAAAAATGTGTAAACATCATTTTGATAATTTTTATTTTGCAAAAATGAGCAACAAACGTGCACTTTAGGGCAAATGTTACCCGGCACTTTTTAGGAGATGACGTAATTTTCAACAATTTTAAAAAATTAGCCCGATACGACTAATAGGAGCCGAGCGATCCACGCGAGAAGTTGAGCATGTTTGTCATACTAGCGCGCGTCAATAAATCGGCGTCTATTTTATAGCCGCATTTCAGTAGCTGTTTATTCGACGGCTGGAGGAAAATGTCAAATCGTTGATTGGATTGTTTACAACTTATCCAGTAACTATTTATGTTTCAAAAAGTGATGAAAATATTATGGGGCGTGAAAGGTGGAAAACCTCGGGCAATGTTTTTTTTTTGAGAATTTTGTTATTATTTATTCATTTTGTTTTCCAAGAATGAGATGGTCGTTAGCTCTTTCGACATCACCCAGGATGGCTCGTTTTTTTTATTGTGCTTTTCCCACCCAGCAAACAATTTTCAATCGGCTGTCTGTCGGCCGAGCGCCTCTATGCCGTCACAATATCGTCTTCTCATCAATGGCATCTTGCGCTGGCCCGATTCGTATGTTCACCCGCGGCCTTTAGTCTTTAGCATGATACTTAGCTGGACATCGCCGGCGAGGCCCATTATCGGCCGCTTTTGATGGCAAGATACCGACAACTTCTCCTTGCCTACTATTCACCGTATCAGTTGATCAGCTGTTAACGACAATTTTATTCTAGAAAAACAAAATGAATGAATGATAACGAAATTCCCAAAAAATCATTTCCCGAGGATTTCCATCTTTCAGGCCCATAACTTTTTCATCACTTTTTGAAACAAATAGTTACTGGATAAGTTGTGACAATCAAATAAACAATTTGACATTTTCCTCATTCCTCAAGCCTTCGAATAAGCAGCTACATTTAAAAAGGCTCAGGAAAAATTTATACATTATTTCATAACGAACACATAGATATGTCTGTTTTGGCTTCACGACAATTAGAAGCCGAGATACGCAACAAAACTCATTTTCGCGAAAAAAAATCGCACAAGATCGCAATTTTGCTTTCAAGTTTTTCAAATGATGGCACTCCGATTGAAAAAAAAATCACACATGGCATCTCAACGCAAAGAAACCCCTCATTCCACTACACATCGCCTGGACTAATATATTCAAATGCTTCAATAATGTAATCTCCAATGAATGCTTATGTTTTTACCTTTGGAAGTACATAAAGAATGACACATTGTGGCAACCTATAAAGGCATGCAAACTACGTGAAGCCTCACATTCATTTTCACCAAAGACCACTATATTGTGAACTGGGAACTGGTAGGTATAAAGCGTTCTTTATTTCCACGAAGGTACCATATAAAATCCGAAGTTGCTTCAAACCAATATAGCTGAGGTTATGGAAAAATTGAATACATAGAACATATTATTATCTGCGTCCAAACATCTAACCGTTATGATTTGGTATTCATCCATACAATTTCTTAGCTTTAACTTTTGAGCCTGCTTATATAATTTAATGAAATTTTATTATGTTGTGTAGGCCAGGAAGACTCATAAAACGATAGTCAAGTCAATATTTGAAATTATAGGGAGAACCAGGAACGGACAGGCCTTGAAAAGCTTGTAAAAATACAAATCAATTTTTGGATAAATATGTACATGGGGTGTTATAACTGATAAGTTTCCCGTCCCGAAAAAATCAATTCTTCAAAGATTGTATCTTGGCTACATCGCCTGACATCTACTCATTGATTGACCCAATGCATTTAACGTAAAAAGTTCTATCAGCACCCGTATTCACATTTCCGAAAAGTTACCAAATAGCTAAGATACGAGGGGTGTACAAAAATTCAACTTTTTCAAAATGACCTTGTCGCTCAAAAACGGAGAATCCTATGACATTTCTGTCTATGGCATCTTTCGTTTCACAAAAAAGTATCTCAGGATCCCATGAAAACCACGATTTTTACCGACTCTAGACACCGACACTCGATGGTTTTACCCAAGGCTAAAAAATAGAATGGCAACTTTTCCATATACTGATAAAATCAATCGTTACTGAGAACCAAAGTCAATAAAATCTAATAGTATGATTTAATGAAAATGCATGTTGGATGGAAAAATAGCGACATCATTTTTTTTGCTCAACCCAAACTAACCCATGGTAACCAGTTTGATTGTATACACTAGGTGATGTCGCTAAGGTGACATTCTTTTTGCCAAACCCAAACTCAAAAAAACCTGTATTGTATATATCAATTATTGAAACTGCGTAAAAAACGCTCGCCGGCGCGGTACAATGGATCAAACAAAGCATGAAAGCTGTTACGTGCCGCTTAGTAATATGGGTGCTTTTTCCTATGACTGTGAGACAGCGGCAGCGTGATATCGGATACCTACATTTTTTGCTTCGTTGTTGGTCAGTCCAGTCACACAATTAGGCAGTACGTCACAACTTGCAAGCTTTGTTTGGTCTATTCTAGCAGTTTTTTCGTTTTTTTCAGCTGAGTTTGAAAATACTATACGTTAAAGATTTTATTGAAGTTTTACGTTCCCAATGTGTATTAACAAATATTGGTGCTTTATTTTGGTTAATCCGCATGTGGGGAAGGTTAAATAGTGTTAATATGCTGAATTCTCAGTCAGTCTTTTTGGAAAATTCAAAGGAATTAGTGTTTCTAATATCATCCGTAGCCAAAAAACATTTTCGTATTACCAGCTACCATTTCGCAGGAAATGAATCTTCTTTTGATAATCAACATTATTTTTAATCTACTTGGTAAGGCAAAAGTGAACTTTGAGTTAAAAAATTGAATTCAATGTATTTAGTTATTCAAGGAAATCTTTAAAAAAGTCCCCACATGCTCCAACGCACAATCTGCACCTACGAAACAAAAAATCGTTTAATTCGTCGTTGAGCTTGTTTATTGTGCCTGATTTGATCCGCAACTGCTATTATTTTTTTAAGAGTGTCAGATCATCGGGGGACTGTTTCTCATCAAGTGAGCTCACTAAGCATGAATAAGTTGGCCATTGTATTGGCCCTGTTCTTGTATCTCGATGACGCATCAACTATTGGATAACAATATACAGGGTGTTTATTGATTGAATGCCGATACTCAAGGGTGATAGTCTCGGTGATAGTCCTTGAATGATTTTAAGACAAAATGTTCATATGGACATAGGTCCGCGAGAGCCTAATTTTCAAGATACAGGGTGTTGAAATTTTGAAAAATAAATGATGTTTTTAAAATTACTCTCAACTATTCCAGATATCTTTATGAAATTTGGTACGCGTCGTCTATGCATCAATATGCATTTTGTGATGTTCAAACAATTTTGTTATTTTTACCAGTGGCGTCCGTACGAGTTTTGCACTCAATATTTTTGGAAAAAAAACTTGTACGCCACTACTTCCTTTCAAAATAAAAATTATTTTTGAAATCTTCATCTATTTCTCAGGCAATCTGTTCTCTTGATCTTTTTTCGTCCGGTGCATGGTTTTCGCTTAAAAAAATAAAATCTACTTAATTGCATTGACATCCTGCTGTGTCTTCCAATATTTTTAAATCAGTGGCGCCCTCTCTAACATTCCCATGCATATTGATGCATAGAAGACGTGTACCAAATCTCAAAAATATATCTAGAATAGTATCAAAGTGATGATCAAAAAAAAAAATTTTTTTTTTTAAATCTCAACACCCTGTATCTTATAATCTAGGCTCTTGCGGAGCTATGTCCATATGAACTTTTTGTCTTGAGATCATCCAAGGATTATCACCCTTAAGTATCGGCATTCAATTAATAAACAACGAAGAGTCAAACAGCTGAGGTCTAAAATTATTTTCCGCTAAATTTTCGACGCCTCTCTCATGTTTTATCCTCGTGAAACTAACTCATACGCGTCGGTTTTGCCGATACATTTTCTCTCTACGCTGTGGAAAAAATCTCATTTTCATAAGCGCTGCCTTTCTGTTTAAAGTTTCGCCGTAAAGTCCGTAGCTTCAAACTATGTACACATCACTCCTTCACATTCTCTTTGCTGTCAAATTACATTTCATTTAGCTGCTATTCTGAATCTCCGCCGGGAGAGTTTTGAATGATTTTCCAATGTTATTCCTTACGTTATTATTTTGTTTTTTGTTTATTTTGGTGGATGATATCCAGTCGATGGTTGAGTTTTTGTTTGGGACAAATAGACTGATTTATCTCTACCATACCGTGTTTTTTTTCGAAAAGTTCAGTAGTCCATTGCAAAGCGGAGATTTGCTGAGTTTTGGAAAGAACGAACGCTTGGAACTTCTCCAGTGTTTCAAAGCCACCCGGTAGTAATTGTGGGCCCTACCACGTAAGATACAGGGGGCTTGAATTAAGGCAAAGTTGAGCTTTTTGGAACTCAATAAAATGCGGTTGAACAATGATTCAAAAAACAAACATTGCGAGAAAAAACATATTTTTCTTAGGTTTTGTGGAGAAACCCTCGTCAACTTTTGATAGCTGGAAAATTTCGTTCTACGGTAAAAGGATTTGATTTTGGACCGGATATGCATTCGACGTTTCGAGCTATTAGAGTATTGATGGTTCCATGGGCTTCAAAAACTGAAAAAAAATCATCAAAATCGGGGAATCTAATTTGCATGGACTCAAACAAAGTCGCTATGGCCGAACTTCATGATGAGCAATTAGGATTCATGATCTTCTAATTTATTTCCTGAGTCCATTCGACTTTGCACAGTGTTTTTTTTCTTTTCTTCACTCAAGTAAATCAATTTAACTTTTGTCACGCTATTAACGAAGAAGTTTGGACAATGTATAAAATGTCAAGTGTAACACATCATTGTTTTCAAGAAGTGAAGAGTTACGGTATCTGAAAATAAATTGGACAAATTTTGTTCATATTTGGGAAAAAAAGTTTATGATGAGAGCGAAAATTTGAAACGTCAGATATCAACTTTGACTGGAGTTTTTTGAAGAGGAGGAGAAGAAGGAAGAATTAATGCTTTTTTCAAATAAATGATGCAGAACAAAATTAAAAGGGACTGAAAATAACGGTCATTTCCGGATGTCATCAATGATATACAGGGTTCTTCACTTAAAACTCCGCACGCCAATATCTCGAGAACGAATAAAAATATTTGATTTTTGTAAAAGGTAGTGATTGTATGGAGTCAAGTAGTTATTTTTCAAAGTTAAAAAAATTCGACGCCTATCAAGAGTTGAGTGTCGCGACGCTTCGTAAATAATTATCGATTGCAGGGATTTTGAAATTATGCGCATGCAAAAGTACGTGTTTTCTTTAAACTTTTTTGTTTTCTGGTTGAACTCATTTATCTTACTCAGTTCTGAGTTATAGCGGCTTCAAAGTAAAAATTTCATGATTGACAAAAAATGCGATAACGGATGATTTCTACACGAGAGCTAGCATAGACTTCTGTAAAAAGAAGTCAATGTATTAGTCAAGTAGATATTTTCCAAAGTTGAAAAATTCGACGCCAACTTAGAACTAAGCGTCGCCGTCACGATGCGTCAAAAATATAAATCGATTGCAGGGACTTTGAAATTACTCGCAGATGAAAGTACATCGGGGAGAGGCCGGCAAGATGGCATAGTCGGGTCAAATGGCATACCACATGTTCTGCAGAAATCCTTACCCTCAAAATTTGCAAACTCACAATACAATGCTTATTTATGTGGCAGCAGTGAGCTGACGAAGTTATGTGAAGGTTGCGATGGCAGTTCACGATTTATTTGCAAATAAGTGGTTGAACTCCTTGCTATGCTCTGTATTTTCACCTGTTTCACTGATACTAAGAGTAATTTGAATGACTTTTTTTTACGCAAGCGGAATCCTTTGTTTTTAAGCTTTATTTTGATATACCTATTGTCACAAAAAGTTGTAAGGGACATTCATTTTTCAATGAATTTTATAAAACACGTGGAAAAGGGCAAGTTGGCACATATGACGACTGCATGATAATAGCATGCTATAATATTGTTGTGCCAGATGGTCTACTCTTACGAAAGGAAAACGGATAGAGGAAAGAACTAATGTTAGAGTTTTTTTTTTGTTAGTATTTGAGTTTTTTTTGCCCGACATGTGCGGGCAAGATGGTTTTTTGCATACTTTTAGTCATTGGATTTTTTTTTTGTTAATAAGTGTTTCAAACTATTTCCACCCCCTGAAATCGATAACAAACATAACTGGTTGAAAACCAATTAACATGTTTTTCCTTAGTTTTTAATCCATATAAAAGATATGATTTTTCAAAAGATTGTATGCCATCTTGCCTGCCTCTCCCCTACATATTATTTATAATTTTTGTTTGTGGTTTAATCGAACTCATATACCTCACACATCTCTGAGTTATACGAATTCATAGTGAAAATTCCTTGATTGAAAAAAATTGCGATTACGGATGATTTTCGCAAGTTCAAAAAAGGTCACGTCTACTACGAGCTTAGCGTCGCGACGCGTCAAAAATATCAATCGATTGCAGGGACCAAAAAAATCACGCGCATGATGCGAAAGTACAAATTATTTATAAATTTTTTTGTTATTCACTCGAACCCATTTATCTTGATCATTTCTGAGTTGAACTGGTTTAGTAAAAATTTCTTGGTTGACAAAAAATTCTTGAGCAGATCATCCGTAATCGCATTGTTTGTCATTCAAGAAATGTTTACTCTGACGCTGTACCGGTATAAATCTGAAAGAAGAATGGAAAGGTTCAAGTAAATACCAATAAAATTTACTGATAACATGGAATTACGAATGTGCGTGATTTCAAAGTCTCCGAAATCGATTCATATTTCCGACGCGTCGCGACGCTTGGCTCTTGTGAGCGTCGATTTTTAAAAACTTTGAAAAATATTCACTTGATCATATACACCGACTACTTTTTACAGATATTGAGACTAGTATTGTGAAAAACATCCGTAATCTCATCGTCAATCATGTTAGCTATAAACCGGTATAAATCAGAAATGAGAAAGATAAATGAGTTCGAGTAATTAACAAAAAAGTTTATGAATAACATGTACTTACGCATGCGCCTAATTTCAAAGTACCTGCAATCGATTTATATTTTCGACGCGTCGCGGCGCTTTGTTCTCGATAGGCTTCGAATTTTTAAACTGTGAAAAATATCTACATATCCCGATAAATTGAACACTCTTCACAGAAACTGAATATTTATATTCGTTTTCGAGATATTGGCGTGCGGAGTTTCAAGTGAAAAACCCTGTATACTCGAATTCGACACACCATGTAGATATACACGAAATATGACACAGAAGGTTAGAGCATACAGAGAATTTTTATTGGTCATCTGAAATTCGAACAACCCAACGAGATTGCGAAAAAGCCCTATTCTAAATATCTGATGCCCGACTTCAAATTCCGTTCTAGTTACGGCCCTGTGCTTGGTTCATCGATATTTGCAGCAAGCATTTCCAGGACAATGGATATTGGAAGGGGATTTAAGCTCGTTAGATTTTTCTTTTTGGGTCATTCAAAAACTAAAATTTATGCGATCCAGCGAATATCTGTGGAAGACCTGCAACAACGAATAGATGAATGTCGCCAAATCACCCCACAAATACTTGAAAATGTAATTTTTTTGGTAACTTTAGTTAGCCCTTGTAATGGCTAGGTAGATTTTAGCGGTGTGAAACTCGGGGGTTGGGGGTTCTAATATACATAAAAATATCTTCAAAATGAGGTCTCACTTGACCCCTCATACCATTTAAAATTTTGTGGGCCCTTGTCTCCCCCACTTTACCTAGGACTTTGCCCATCATGGGGGAAAAATGCTTAAAAAATGGTTCCCCCTCAAATCAAAAATCGACGGGTCCGAGGGTATTTCTTGAATGTCTTGAACGCCTAAAACTAGCTCTGTTAGCTTTTCAAATGGACATCCTGTATATTTATACAGGGTGTCTTTTGTACATGGATCAAAAAATGCTTGGGGTGATTTATTATCATACGCCTTTTTAAATAGGGCACCACAAACAAAGACGTTTGTTCCTCAATATTTCCGAAACCGTTCATGCAAAAATCATGAAGTTTTATATATCGCAACAGCTTTCAAAGCACAATCAGAATTTGAGCTAAAAATTTCGAGATTTTAATCATTGGCGTACCAAACTGGAAGGGTTGAGTGTAGCAGGGTAGGAACATGGTGAAGCAGTTCACCTCACCGCTTGCCACACTGCTGGCAACGTATGTCGCCGTGCATTAATACTCGCAAGACAAAGTGAAGCATTTTATATTGTGATTCGCGGAAGCTACTATGGAATCATTAGAAATGTCCAGTTTAGTAAGTGACCGTGATTCTTCAAGTACCTATCGCTGTAAAATGGTGTCTTTTTACAAGTAGAAGAACGAGAAGAAGGAATGGTTATCCAGAGCGAGCAAGACATGGTGGAGCCCATCATATCATATCAGACTTTTGAATTTAATCCATATACAAACCGCCATTAAGTTGGGTACAAATTTTGAGATTTTTTTTTATTATTTTGATTTTTGAGAAACTTTCTTCGGCGATAGTTTTAGCATTTCTGATTACCAAAAAATCAATTTTGATAGATGTTATGAGTACTTCGGTTTAGCAAGAATTTTTTAAATAATGTTCATTTTGGTGTCAAAAAATGATTAAATTCGACAAGATCGTAAAATTTTATTGCAAAAAAATTGTTTAGAATCCCCGAGGACTCCACACACCGACTTTGGAGCAAATGAGATAAAAAAAATCAAAACTCATATTTCACCAACTTTCATTATAAGGACAATCGTATATTATGATTCTATTTAAAAATTGACTTTATTTCAATAAACTACATCGGTTTGATATTAAATCAGTTTAGTTTCTCAGGGAATAAGACATTCAAGGAATATAAATTGAATAATAACGTTGAAAAAAACAATCGTGAGTAGCAATTTTTTTAATTTTAGGATTTTTTCATTATTGCTATTATAATAATACATGTGTCTTCTGGGGTTATCGTGGCCAGGCACTGTGGTGTAGTGGGATCCGGCCACCATTACTCAACCGTATTGAGAACCTTCATGGTTTATTGTAAAATAAAATGAACACTACTTCAAATATGATAGGATAGGTTAAAATTGTTAATAAATAATAATCTGCCTCTACCATGCGAGGAAGATTCAGAAGGAGAAAAGCCATCAGATGCCCATCATTAAGACATTGAAAAGTCATTCCACGGAATCTTAACGCTACTATCACAATTCAAAACTAGATTGGAAAAGAGGGCGACCGCTAAACAGCATCCAAAATAATTACGTCTACTCCAAACTTTCCAATAGTTATTGAAATTTCGATTTATCTAAATCACTATCTTGTGTTTTGTGATTAAGCCATTGGGTACGCCTAGTTTAAGTTATTATTCAGAGCTAAAACTAATATTCAAGTATTTAATTGATATAACGCCTTGATAAAAAAATGAAACAGATGGCATTCCTGTTCAATGCACATATTTGTTATTTTTTAAGGATTGAGTCTGACCTGATCTGATAGTATTGGTCTCGACAATTATTGTATCTCCATGGCAACCGATCGTCGGCGTCGGTTGCTAATAATTCCATAAAATATGAGGTAACAATTTAGAAAACAAAATTTGGGCACACGCTGTATAATGAACGCATACGATATAGGTATTAAAAACATCAAATGATCAGGTCTGATTTCAAAAATAGAATGAGAACTAAGTACTTTGAAGCTGAATCTTTGACTAGTTTCAACACAAAAAGTTCATATAAATATAAGTCCACAACGGCTTGTTTTTTTTTATCCGTTTTTTTTTCAATAAACAAGGTTAATATTTGAGTTTCGTTTCATCAATATTTACATTATCTCGAATTGCGTCCAATTGCCATTCCACTTGACAAAAATATCAGCAAAAAACCAAACAAAATAGTTTTTCTGGACCCCTGTATCTCAAAAACTGAGCCATAAGGGACCGATGTTCATATGAACTTTTTGCCTTGAAATTAGTCAAAGATTCAACCTTATTTCAAGTTTATACGAGTTCTCAATCTACACCTTGTATTATACAACGGATCTTTTGCGTTGGAGTCTCTCTCCAAACTCAATTTTTTTTATTTTGTATGATTCATGATTGGAGCGACGATGGTTATGCTATCGAGAAACGTATTGCTGTTGCCTGGACATAATCAATTTCCTTCGGTATTGATCGTGCACTTCCAGATCTTCGTTCATGCCGATTTAGTGAATTTGACATAACCCCTTGTCATTGCAATATTTTTATTTTGGCTCTCCCACTCTCAAACTTTTTTAAATTTGACGCCCCTCCAGGGTGTCGCCTTCACTCTGGTGTCGCAGATGAGATGAGTATACCCCTGTATTTCCCTTATGTGTAGAGATCGGGGTTCGAAATTTTGTACGGTCATACAGACTGATAAGCTCCACAATCCATGATATTAACCAAAATTTGATGTTCAAACGTTTCGTATATCCTAAAATTTTGGAAGTTGGGTCCGCAACTTTAAAAAAAAACAGCGCGAAATACGAATTGGAATACAAAATGATTAACTCTTGTTTCAGAAGAGCTATCCAAAAAATACCAAGAACATGTCTCGAGTCTCGAGGTACTTATCTTAGCTATACCCATGAGGTATAAATTCAGTGAAGAATTGTTTCTTACCAAAATGGGATTATCATGAGAATTTTAAAAATTGAATCACTTTCTTCCACACCCTATAAATATATCATCAAAAATCTCATCTCACACATAAAGCATGGGCAGAACTGAATAGTTTTACTTTGATGACTTAATTTTACTTTACAAAAATGAAAGGAAAAATATATTTCTCTAAAACATATAATTTAAATCAATGATTTTTTTTGATCATGTGATTAAAATCGCGATTTGAATCATTCATTCAAATGAGTTGATATAGATCAACGCAACCCTGGAAACTGTTATTCCAATTTGGGAAATTTCAATATAGGATAACTTTACTTTTTCAAATTGGACCAACTATCGTTTTTATGCTATCGAATGTAGAATCTTACTAGCTTCCCGACGATATGGGGCTGTTAGTATCCGAGTTAGTAGCTTCAACTGATAGTTCACTTTCATTTCTATATTTTCCGAAAAATATGTCGTTTTTATCAGTTCTAAATACCTAATGAAATATAAATAAATAATAAAAAAAATTAGAGATTTTCAAAACATTTGAAGTACCGAGTGTTAAGACCTATTATAACTCATAAACTTATGATTCTGTAGCGTTTTAAAACGCAGCGTAAACCTATCTGAAAAGGTTGAAGGTGGTTCTTGGACTTGGTACCAAATCAAAGACGTAAATATTATTTTTTTCGCGATGTTTCGTCAAAATTTACTAAAGCTACTTTTGACCTTGTGTCGAGCTCCTGAAGAAGTCAATAGATTTTAACGAAAAGTCGCGAAGACAATAAGAGTTATATCTTTCATTTGGTCCCAAGTCCAAGAACCACCTTCAATCTAATTATCCACAAGGGACGAGAATGAATTCTGATATCTGAAAAGGTTTACATCGACCAGAAAAGTGATATTCATCAATAACCTGGGGGTATTCAGTAAAAGACTTCATTTGCGACAAAGCAGGAAAACCTTTGATCTGATATCCTATGACCCAGAGAAATTGATGATCTAAGGGCGTTGGTCGACTTCGACATAGCAGTTGCGATGTGATTTTGAAATGATGACAAATTACTCTGCTGGAAACCATAAAATTTGTTGTATCTTTGCTTTATATTACTCAATCAAGAATGATAATATTCCACAAGTGATTGATGTAAATAACAAAAATTTAAATAAAAGTAGCCAAGCAATGAAGCATTCACGTACAAATATTTGAAGAACTTTTTCTCTTCTTTTCAAGCAAGGCAACCAATCCTTTTCTTTGACTATAAATGAAATATCCTGCTGACCCGTAACGTGTAATCATTAATATAAATTGTTTCTTACCCAATTGTTTGATACCTTGTCATATCAATATTCTTGGTACTAGCTCTTTTCCAATTTGTGCCAGTGTTAATTATCAGAAGTGATGCTGGTATAATGTGCAATAAAATTGATGCAAAGATCAGTTTGACTTGATTGATGTCATAGTCTGGATTGGATACATTCAAGTACAATATGTGTGGCATAATAAATAGACTTAAAGCTCTAGCAACCTGACGGATCGCTTCAAATATTTTCAAGTCCAAATCCAGTTTATCAATTGCAAATGTAGCAATTTGCGTTGAGATTATATTTGATATTATACCTGTGAAAGATTCAAATGAGGAGATGAGTGTCGTTTTATGCTCTTACCTCCAAATGTCATATAGAGGACAATATTGTGCGGTATCATCATGGCAATGAATAGAACAGCTGTACTAACTCCTATAAGGTATCTAAAAAATATCTGTTTTTGGTCTTCAAAATATTCCGAAATAAATCGAGCCACTGGGTCTGTAATGACGAGCGAATACATTTATATTGTACAGGTATTTATTTTTTCTTAATTTCAGACCAGTGAAACTCCAGGAGCAAACAAATAACACTGTTGTCCAAATACCATCTCCATATTGTTGTTCCCCTATAATCACATATTCTGATAGAATAAGTCCATAGCAAAATAGAACAGAGACCAGCAAGAACTAAAAAAAAAAAAAAAATTGGACAAAATTTCGGCTCTTTTTTAAATTTCAAGTATCGAAAACTAAGCTTTTTTTGATGCTTACTATGGAATACCAAATTGAAGTGGACAAAATTTTCTACAAATACGTATAATTTTTTAAAACTTAGGACATTCCATGACGTCGATAGATCGGGTAGGAAAAATGGCATCTCCTGACTTTATTTCTAAAAGTTGATGACATTATAATAATATTGAGGAAGCGCTCCATACACCTCCAAAATCAATTATCATTTCATGACAATCTGGTATGTCTTGGTTACATTCAAGAAGTTGGCAAACGTGAGTGAGGCCAATATACACTCATGGTCAGATAAATAGAACATGCCTAAAATTTGATGACTTTTATCCTTCATCAGTGATCAAGGAAGTAATGGCATTCTAGAACTTCAATCCATTTGTCAGTTTACATGTCCTAGTTATTCTTTTCGAAAATTTGTAGGGCCCTTTTCTCACGTTTAAGAGAGGGGTTGAAAATGAAACTTTTCCTTTCGTGATAAGCACCATTGGAAAGGTGAGCTAAATAAATGTACAGGGTGATTCATTTTTAGCGACAGGGTGCCAGTTCTCGTAAACTATTCATCATAGAGACTGTATAGTGATGCACCCAAGAGAAAATGCTGGAAATATATTCCAAGCTTCTAGGATCAACGCAAGGGGGCGTAACGGTATACTGTGAAAACAGAAAATCGATAATTTTTTGAAATTTTTCCCGGTGAACTACCAAATAAAAATATGGAAACAGATTTTGGACGATATTCTCTACAAAATTGCCCCCGACACTTCTCTCTTAGTTGTCAAATAAGACAGCTGGATGCCGTCAAACTTGATGTTACTAGATTGCTTATAACTTCGAAATTCCTTAACCGATTTGCCTGTTCTTGAGCGCATTTTGAAGAGGAAAATCTGCTTTTTCTGGTGCATTTACTCGGGGTCGATTTTATCCGCTGTATCGCCGACCACAAAACATGAATAATTTCGACTTTCACAATTAATTATTGTGAAAGTCAAACATGAATTTGAGGTTTTTTTGAAATTTTTGGATGGATGGATGCCTCCATCGTGTTATTTGGATAATTTCCTACCACTTTCATGAAAGTAATTTTTCTACATGGTGACCTTTTGGGTCACCATGCATAAGAACGATATGGCAAAATAGATGTTGAAAACATAACCTAGCAATGGGCACCGAATACCCAATGCATTTCAAATAGGCGGTCACCGGGAAAGATGCGCGTGAGCTTATCTTGTTTGTTGTAGTATCATGGGAGTGCTTTGCCAACCGTCGGAATTTTGAGCATTGCCACAGATTTTTTTTGTTTTTTTCAGTTATTTATTTTTTTTTTAAATATTTTTGGAATAATGTGTTTACTGGTACACCGTATTATTTTTGGCAAGTGGTGCACTGTAGTCTACTTCTCAGCTGCTCCTGGAAAAAAAACGAAAAATAGTTGGCATTCTCACTTATAGGCTTTTGTTTTCAACATCAACTGAAAAAAATGTTAAACGCGAATCAAAACAAATCTGATGTGTATCTTTTTGACTCATTCAAATTTATAGAGGCTGTTTCAAAAGTACTCCTCGCGTGATTCCTGATGAAGTTTCCGTAACTCTTCTATTTCAAAAGATATAAAAAAATGATCTTCATGAAAGTGATGGGAAATTATCCAAATAATACGATAGAGGCATTTTTTTAGTGGGATTGCATTTGAAAATTTCGAAAAAAACGCAAATACAGGTTTGACTTTCACAATTCATATTGTGTGGTTGACTTAAGCAGATAAAATCGACCTCGACTACATGCACCAGGAAGAGCAGATCTCAATTTTCAAAACGAGCTGAAGAACAGTCTAATCGGTCAAGGAATTTTGACGTTATAGGCAATTTAGTGACATCAAGTTTGACGGCTTGTAGCTGTCTTATTTGACAACTTAGAGAGAAGTGTCGAGGGCATTTTTGTAGCGAATATCGTCTAAAATATGTTTCCATATTTTGTTTTGGTAGTTCAAAAATTTTGAAAATTTGTTGATTTTCTGTTTTCACAGTACCGTTACGCCCCCTTGCGGCGATCCTAGAAGCTTGAAATATATTTCCAGCATTTTCTCTTGAGCACATTTCTATACAGATTTTTTTCCTGTGTATCTATGATGAATAGTTTATGAGATTTGGCACCCTGTCGCTGAAAATAAATCACCCTGTACTTACTGATTTGGTATTTCATAGTTATCATCAAAAAATGCTTAGTTTTCGGGTTAAACTTCAATAACTGAAAAAAAAGTTATCTGCAATTTTTGTTGTGAAGCAAACTTCAGATTTGGGTTCAGCAGTCCAAAAAACATATAGAATCAGTGAGAAGAAACTTCCACATTGTCCTGGATACGCCGTTTCTTAACCATGGATTACTGGACTAACCGAATAGTATACAGTATGTCTCCGGATAGGTGTTAAGAGAGGGCAAATGGAGTAAAAATTCAAAGATACGACAAAAATTTATTCCTGATAAAAGTTTTTGGTTGGTCGAAAAATAACACCTGTCGAAAAAATAAGTCTTGAAAAATACAAAGACAAAATGTGAAAATCACTTAAAAGAAACTGCTGATATTTTTCATATATTTTTTTAAAATCTTGTACCGAAAACGATGAAGAAGAAAGATGAGTATAATACAGGGCTGGTCAAAAAATTAAAAAATGATATTTTGTGTAAGAAAAAAGTATTTTGAGATATCAAAATCCAAAATGTCACTTCTGAAAAAGTTTTTACTTATTTTGAAAATTCAATTTTTCATAAGAAACTTCAATCAAGATCTACAGATAGAGTCAAAAATATAGTGCATCCCAGAAGTCTGTTTTTCTCTTACACAAAATAACATTTCTGAATTTTTTGACCAGCCCTGTATTATACCTATAGTTTTTTGCCTTTTTTTTTTCGAAAAATGTCATTTTTAGACCAAGCAAAAACTTTTATCAAAAAAAAAAATGGAGAATCAAATGATTTTATAAAAACTGCTCAAAGTGTTGCCTTTTGTTGCATAAAAAAAAAAAACAAAACTCTGTATATTTTATCAAAATCAATTGAAACGTTTCGAAATCACAGACAAAAAATCGAGATCATTATTCGTTTGCAGATATCTAGTTACTCATCTTCAAAAAGTGATTATCCTAACATACACTATTCAAAATGCGCACTTTTTTGAGACTCACTCTGTATAATATCTATTTTATCTACGCAGTTTTAAGAATATTTTAAGTTTAGTTTTACTCAGTCTCAAAATCATTTGAATTTGCTTTGCGGTTTCAAGAGAGGATCAAAGATACAGGGGGTCACAGATCAACTGGTCACTACGTAAAAAGCAAATAGAGGAACCATAAATAAGAAGTTTGAGATGGGGAACCCCATTGCTGGAAGTGCCTGATTTCATAGACACAAGGTGTACAGTTTTTCAAACAAAATCAATATCTGAATCTATTTTGTAAACCGCTCAACCGATTTTGATGAAATTTTCAGGGTTCAAATACTAAGTCCCGGTTTCTCAACGCGTGATTCCTGATGAAGTTTCCGTAACTCTTCTATTTCAAAAGATATAAAAAAATGATCTTCATGAAAGTGATGGGAAATTATCCAAATAATACGATAGAGGCATTTTTTTAGTGGGATTGCATTTGAAAATTTCGAAAAAAACGCAAATACAGGTTTGACTTTCACAATTCATATTGTGTGGTTGACTTAAGCAGATAAAATCGACCTCGACTACATGCACCAGGAAGAGCAGATCTCAATTTTCAAAACGAGCTGAAGAACAGTCTAATCGGTCAAGGAATTTTGACGTTATAGGCAATTTAGTGACATCAAGTTTGACGGCTTGTAGCTGTCTTATTTGACAACATAGAGAGAAGTGTCGAGGGCATTTTTGTAGCGAATATCGTCTAAAATATGTTTCCATATTTTGTTTTGGTAGTTCAAAAATTTTGAAAATTTGTTGATTTTCTGTTTTCACAGTACCGTTACGCCCCCTTGCGGCGATCCTAGAAGCTTGAAATATATTTCCAGCATTTTCTCTTGAGCACATTTCTATACAGATTTTTTTCCTGTGTATCTATGATGAATAGTTTATGAGATTTGGCACCCTGTCGCTGAAAATAAATCACCCTGTACTTACTGATTTGGTATTTCATAGTTATCATCAAAAAATGCTTAGTTTTCGGGTTAAACTTCAATAACTGAAAAAAAAGTTATCTGCAATTTTTGTTGTGAAGCAAACTTCAGATTTGGGTTCAGCAGTCCAAAAAACATATAGAATCAGTGAGAAGAAACTTCCACATTGTCCTGGATACGCCGTTTCTTAACCATGGATTACTGGACTAACCGAATAGTATACAGTATGTCTCCGGATAGGTGTTAAGAGAGGGCAAATGGAGTAAAAATTCAAAGATACGACAAAAATTTATTCCTGATAAAAGTTTTTGGTTGGTCGAAAAATAACACCTGTCGAAAAAATAAGTCTTGAAAAATACAAAGACAAAATGTGAAAATCACTTAAAAGAAACTGCTGATATTTTTCATATATTTTTTTAAAATCTTGTACCGAAAACGATGAAGAAGAAAGATGAGTATAATACAGGGCTGGTCAAAAAATTAAAAAATGATATTTTGTGTAAGAAAAAAGTATTTTGAGATATCAAAATCCAAAATGTCACTTCTGAAAAAGTTTTTACTTATTTTGAAAATTCAATTTTTCATAAGAAACTTCAATCAAGATCTACAGATAGAGTCAAAAATATAGTGCATCCCAGAAGTCTGTTTTTCTCTTACACAAAATAACATTTCTGAATTTTTTGACCAGCCCTGTATTATACCTATAGTTTTTTGCCTTTTTTTTTTCGAAAAATGTCATTTTTAGACCAAGCAAAAACTTTTATCAAAAAAAAAAATGGAGAATCAAATGATTTTATAAAAACTGCTCAAAGTGTTGCCTTTTGTTGCATAAAAAAAAAAAACAAAACTCTGTACATTTTATCAAAATCAATTGAAACGTTTCGAAATCACAGACAAAAAATCGAGATCATTATTCGTTTGCAGATATCTAGTTACTCATCTTCAAAAAGTGATTATCCTAACATACACTATTCAAAATGCGCACTTTTTTGAGACTCACTCTGTATAATATCTATTTTATCTACGCAGTTTTAAGAATATTTTAAGTTTAGTTTTACTCAGTCTCAAAATCATTTGAATTTGCTTTGCGGTTTCAAGAGAGGATCAAAGATACAGGGGGTCACAGATCAACTGGTCACTACGTAAAAAGCAAATAGAGGAACCATAAATAAGAAGTTTGAGATGGGGAACCCCATTGCTGGAAGTGCCTAATTTCATAGACACAAGGTGTACAGTTTTTCAAACAAAATCAATATCTGAATCTATTTTGTAAACCGCTCAACCGATTTTGATGAAATTTTCAGGGTTCAAATACTAAGTCCCGGTTTCTCAACGATAGTTCATTGAACTGTGCATCTTTGAACCCAGTTCAACGTTGAACAATCGCTGAGAAACCGGGCCTAAATGGTAGTGTGCAATTCAATATTCAGATATTATTTTTTTTTTCCAAGTCACTTCCGGCCATGGGTTCCCCATCCCAAACTTCTTATTTATGGTTCCTCTATTCGCTATAATATGAGTAGTTACCAGTTGATCTGGAATACCCTGTATAATCAATTTCATTTGGTATCTGGATGACAAGATTTATCACGTTACACCTAACACTACCATCCCTTACTTTTCCATTTTTTATTCCCCTTGTTTCAATAACAGCAGAGTCGGGATTTTGTCAATGAAAGTCATCAACATGAATGAATCAATGTTTGGCGAATTGTCACTTTGTCCCTGTTAAACGCCCGATTCCATTGTTCAACAGTCAACGTGTGAAGTTTCGAGCATGACAAGTCTACGTTCTCAATATCCACATAATCAACAGGCGGGGAGAAAAATCGTCCCGGATTAAATCTTGACATGCCTTTGTTTTTTTTAATTATCAAGACCATACAACAAATTACAAATTTGAACAACGCTACAAACAACCCAGCAAACATGCCATGATGACAATGTAACTTTATAGTAATGGCATTGCCTGCAGTACTCATTTTCAATGTACAGGCAGTTATCACCATTTGGCCCACCGGCCGTCACTCGCAAATGACTACTCCACCATCAAATGTCAAGGAGTGATAAAAAAAACACCACCAATTCAGTGCATATAAGCAAAATCTGTAACCCTCCACCTATCTGTCGGTTTTAATGTTTTATTGTTTGGAATTAATATTTTTTCCCAACCAAACCATAAAATTCTTGTCAGGTTCGGTTTTTTTTATGTTAATTTTTACGTCGTCACCTGTTGCGATAATATACAGTGTGTGACCCATTTAGAATGGAAACACCCCTGTCAAAAATCAGGTTAATAACCGATTTCAACCATTTTTTTTTGAGATGTCAAGGTTTGAAGGGTCTACTGCAGGACAAATTTTGAAATGCTTATTTCAATTTTCAGGGTATATTGCACCACTTTTTCGTGATAAAAAATATCGGATTTTTATTAGCGATCTTTTTATTACATAGATCACTACGCCACTGGATTCAGAGTGCCTCCAAATGGCTGTGACCAAAATTTCACTAAAATATATTCATTAATAACAAAGCTACGACAACTTGAAATTCATAAATTCTTTAAGCTAATTGCCAGAAAAAAATACCTTGCATCAACAGTTGAAATTAACGGAATTACATTTGCATTACAATAAAGAACTAGTGGATTTTTTTAATAACAAATAATAAAATTTTGATTTGATAGGTTCAATATTGTCTTCTTTAAGAAATCAAAAAAAAAAAAATGAAAACAAAAAAAATCGAACACACTATGATTAAATCTAAATATTCTTGCCGATAAATAGGTAATTTTACATTGACACTAAGTAGTGGCAACAAGTACCTCCATATTCATGGCAACTGTTGATGCAGGATGTTCTTTTGTGTTCTTTTTGTTGACTTGGAAAATGTATGAATTTTAAGTTGTCGTAACTTTGTTATTGATGAATACATTTTTTCAAAATTTTGGGCGCAGCTATTTGGAAGCACTCCAAATCCAATGGCGTATTTATTTATGTAATAAAAAAATCGCTTATGGAAATTCAAAATTTTCTATCACGGAAAAGTACCGTAATATGCCCTAAAAATTGAAATAAATATTGCAAAATTTGTCCTGTGTTAGACCGTTCAAAACTTTACATTAAAAAAAAAATGGTTGAAATCGGTTTATGACCTGAAAATTTACAGGGGTGTTTCCATTCTTAATGGGTCACACTGTATAGATTATTCTTTCAAATAACAGTTTCATTTAACAATTTTCGTATATCGTAATCGTAGTATACCTTAATTTTCAAAGAAAGCTCCTTCAATCAATGCAAAATTGTGACCACCGTTGACGTTAGATGCGACGTTGTTTTTTTTTCAAGATAGAGATATGAACCCGGATATATTTATAATCAGGAAGACATAAATAATAATATACAGGTAGTACCATTTGAATGCCTGTAAGTTGTACTTTTCCAAAGATGTTGTTTTCTCGATTGAAAATTCTCTAGCACTCCTAAAAACAATATTATGATTTTTATTGGAAGTAATCTTCTTTAGTTTGGTTCTTTGGTACTTTGATTCTTATTGGTCCTCTAGCTCTTTGGTACTCTAGTACTTTGGTTCTTTGGTACTCAGGTCTTTGGTAGGTACTTACTTTGTTTGATTGACTTTTCAATTGGTACTTTGGTCAATTGGCACTGTGGAACTTTGGAACACTGGTTCTCTTGTAGTTTGGTTCTTTGATACTCTGCCTCTTTGGTACTTGGTTTTTCTGGTTCTTTGTTATTTTGACACTTTGGCCCTTGCGTACTTTGGTACTGGTTCTATGGTTCTTTGGCTCTCTGGTACTCTGGATCTCTGGTACTCTGGTAATTTGGCTCTTTGACTTTCTGGTACATCAGTTCTTTGGTACCTTGACTCTTTAATTAACTGGTACTTTGGCTCTTGGGTACTTTAGTACTGATTCTCTGGTACTTTGGTTAATTGGCTCTTTGAGTCTTTGGTACTTTGATTCTTAGACTCTCTGGTACTCTGGCTTCTTGGGACTTTGTTCTATGTTCTTGAATTCCTTGGTCCTTAAGTACTCTGGTTAATTGGCTCTTCGATACGTTTTTTCTTTGGTAGGTACTTAGGTACTTTAGTTCTTTGGTATTCAGTACTTTTAGTGATACGCTTTCTGGTACTTTGGCTATTCGGTACATTAAATCTCTGGCACTTGGGTACTTGACATCTTTAATACTTCGGTACTTTTGGTAATTGGCTCTTTGGTACTTTGATTTCAACTAGCTAAAGAACCAAAGTATCAAAGAGCCAAAGAATCAAAGTACTAAAGTACCACAGTACCAAAGAACCAGAGTACCAAAAAACCAAAGTATCAGAAAACTAGACTATGAGAGTACCACAGAGTCAAAGTACCAAAGAACCAAACTACCAGAGTATCAAAGTACCGAAGAGCGAAAGTACCAGAGTATCAAAGTACCAAAGAGCCAGAGTACCAAAGTAACAGAGAACTAGAGTATCAAAGTTCCAAAGAGCCAATTAACCAAAGTACTAAAGAACCTTAGTATCAAAATCCAAAGAACTCAAGAACCAAAGTACCAACAAGCCAAAAAACCGAAGTACGAAAGATCCAGTCAACCAAAGAACCAAAAAACAAAAGTACTAACGAGTCAATCAAAGTACCAAAGAACCTTGGTACCAGAATACCAAAAAAGCAGAATAGGTACCAAAGAAACCGAGAATGAATAAAACGCAACAGAAAACGAGCTATTCTCCCCACCCCCTTTTAACCAAAACCAATCCCTCAATCGCATCTATTTCCTATAAAAAAAAAATAACTTGTCTGTAATAGTACCTATACTACATGATTACCTCCGCTGGAAAAAGTTTCACTTGAAAAAATTCGTTAAAATTAGCCAAAAATGCAGTTATGACGCAAACTATCCACAAATAAAAAGGGAAACACCATATTATTATAAACTGTGTTTTGCTTCCGAAATTCTCAACAACTGACGTCACAGCTTCCTCCTTCCGTCTGTCGCACCTCAGTTTCGAGGCAGCCTATTAATATAGTAACCTTGGGTTAACGCCAAAATCCGCCTCATAATTTGCCATCATGATGCCAACGATGCCGTCATTGAATAAGTACCACTACAAATTAGTGGTTTACAAGCTTGTAGTCATGTCAACTAAGGGCCGGTTTGCGTGATTTCTAATCATGGACATGTGAACGAGAGGCCGCCAATTGGGTGCAACATGGCATGACTTAGGAAAAATAACCGCGTTATTTGAAACTGAAAACATTTCAATAATGCCATTCTTAATGTTGTATTACGAAAATCACGAAATATATCATAATTAGTGTGTTGGAATAAGATGCTGATCCTTAAAGGTGTAGATCCTTGATGTAGAATGTAGGTCCGCTTATTTTTCACATAGGTACACTGTTGAAAATTTAAAGATATAATGTCGGTTTTTGATCAGTTAATTCCATGGAGACCGCTTTCCATGATTTGATCAATACAAAATTTGATATCAACTCTTAATAAAAAACTAGAATGAACGATCCGACATTGAAGAAAAAAGATTCTTGAAATGACGTGGGGAGAATAGAAGCTTTTAGGAAAAATTAATTTTTTTCTAAAAACAAAATTCATAAGTTCAACCGAGGTTCAACCACCAAGTGCTCTGCAAGTGGTACCTATACGTTGTTTTCATAGTATCAACACCTCACTGATGAAAAAAAAATGAACAAAAATGCTTGTCTATTAAATGAAACAGATAATGATGTATCACATATTTGTTCAGAAATTTATCCAGAAGGTATTTCAATATATCCATTTCCTTATCTCACCTATAAAATAATTAATATTCTGTGCTTTCATAGTTTCGCAAAAAAAAACACTATTGCAGCTCTTAGTCTGTTATAAATAATTTGAACATAGGCAATTTATTTCAATGAGAGTTGCTTTCCCCTTTTTTTTGGCGCAGCCTTATAATAAAATAGGTATGTCCAGCGATGGTCTACCCCAAGTGAGCAAATGTACCAAAAATATAATTTTTCGGCAAAAAGTAAAAGTAAAAGTCCAGAGAAGCAAATTTTACAAGAGATGATGAAAACTTGGTGTAGAGTTTTTTATTTGTAATCTCAAACTTCTTTTCTCATACACTTATTTAGATTGACGTTTCACATTAGGATGATAATGTTTCTAGCTCGTAATGATTTTACAGAGATTTTAGCGGAGATAAGAGGTTTTCTACTTAATTTTCATCACATATTGGAGTTACGAGGTGGAAAAGCCTGCATGAAGTAAAACAACTCGTTGACAGACAAAATATTTTCAATACCTTTTTTAATAGTTACAAAGTGAAGAGTAAGGAAGACTTATGCTTTTCAGCTACACAAAACAACATCTAAGTGAGTACCTGCTATATAATTTTTATTTGTAAGGTAGGGAATCGTAAAAGGAATGGTAGTCTCTTTCCAAGCAACTCTTTAGTTACTGTAACTGTTCATACTTATCTTTAGAAAGTTTCAAACGCTCATGATAAAGTACAGGTATGAAAGTTTTTGGATTCTTATTTATTCTAATAGGAAGAGTTTGCCACTCCTTAGGATGTCTTATTTTGAAGTCAATGGAGCCCGATGGGTTATACCTCAAGGCACGAATATCCTGAACTGTTGCGTCTCCGACTTTTTTTCCTGGTCTAATAGATGTCAAATAATTCAGTTCTCCAAAGTCCCTGAAGAAAGAATGTTCTAGGTATTTAACCTTGGATGGTTCCGGCTTTGACCTAGCTTCAATACATACTTCCACATGATCTGCAGGAATTTTTATCTTACGATGTTTCAATGAACGTTCTATGAGAGAATGCATCAAATCTGCTTCCATTTGTGTATCTCCACGTTCTGAATATTTTTGGACAACATTCACATTGTTAGTAATGGAAGCATGTAATGGCTTTGGCTAGAGTTGAGTTTCGATTCTGGCTGCAACATCCATCGCTGTAAAATATTAGCTCTTGATTTTCTGGCAGATCGCGTGTTTCTTGTTCTATGAAATGAGAGATAATGGTGAAGAACTCATTTGCTCCTATTCTACCCTCACATTCATTCCATAAAAAACAATACCCCTGTTTTGTTTTGATATTGTAGATCGTGAAATTATGGACAATCAGCTTTTTCTTATAATAGAGTATAGATGCGTTTGACTTTGGCGCCAACAATACTGACTGTAGATCCATTGTGTATACTTTATTAGCTTCATTTTCCTTATCCTTGTTTTTTTCATCCCGGGCTTCAATTTTTTCCATTTGATGTAATTCATATTCACTTTCGTCCAGATTGCCTGTATTCCTTGACACACATGTACTACGTTCGTCTTTTTTTGGGACAAAAATACTGAGATTCATATCTTCAAAGATGTTAGAAAAAAGTGCTATTGACACTGGCAAAATATCCTTCTCTGCACACCATTTTTCGAAATGAACTTTATATAGATGCATTTTTGAACGCCAAATAGGTTCAAGATAAAGTTTTTGACTTCGAGCTCTGCAATAATGTGATTCCATTTTAACAAGACTGTTGAAGAAATTCACTACAGAGTCCCGTCTTTCGTGCAAAACTCCTCGAGTATGTCCTTGTGAAGTCACGCTTGGTCTTTCCGTAACATCAACTCCTTCGTGTTCGTCATCATCGACACTTTTTTTTTCCAGGAAGCGACGGTCCACTCACTCATGCATAGCGTATTCAGAAACATTTTCTTACAGACTCGAAACTTTTCTTCTTCTTTCTTCAAATAATAGATAAAAGTTGACTGTCTCCTTGAACTTCCTTCTTCTTTCCTATCTCTTGGTCTTTTGATGGCCTTAGCTGTAGTGAGCATATCTATATAGATCTTCTTTTCAGCATCACTCAGTTCCCAAAATTTTGAAAATATCTGGATCCTATCTTCTTCAGAGAACTCGAAGCATTTCAATGTTTTTTTTTTTTGGAATTGTTTTTCGATATCTTGCAGTTGCATCGCGTCTTTAGTTGTCGTTTGGCTTGGCTATTTTGTAATTCCATTTATCACCTTCTTTCTTTTTCCCTAGATATTCTTCACCTTTAGCTCTCTTCAGTTGATTCACATTTTTGCACCATGTTTTCTGATCTACATGTCGTTTCTTTTTTCTTTTTTTGACAGCCGTGGACGAGGTCGTAGCCTCTGAATTTTCATTTGTTGCTTGAAGTTCATTGAAATCAAGAGATAGATCTTCCGTTTCACTTCCTGTTGAGTTATCTGATTCGGGAGGAATGAAATCTGGATCTTCACTTCTCTTGGTATTAGACGGAATACTATTTGATGCAGTCTCCGTTTCACTTGTTGCTGGCATTTTTTGGTTCATAAGGAATGGAGTTTGAATTTCTGCTACATCCTGCGATAGGTAAGACTTCATCGTTCACAGTTTCCATTACACTCGCTGGTGACTCATTTAGTTTGTAGAGGCTGGAGTCTGAATCTCTATTGTTGGTCAGAATTTCCGCTACACATGCTGCTAATTCATCTGGTTCGTGAGGTCTGAGAACTGAAAGTGGTGAATTTTGAGTCAATCTAGTCATCGTAGAGCTTGTGGTGAGAGTTTCCATGACATGGTAAGACTCTTGAGGTAGAGGAACAAAATTAGTTATGTTTTGGGTTGGTTCCAGAGGAACTGGCATTTGAAATAAAATGTCCTCTTGCAGGGCCATTTCCAGTATCAGTTTTGAGCGCGACGACATCCTCTGGAAAGTAAGGCTGCATTGAAGGATCATCGAAAATACCTTTATTTTTCATGAATACATAGAATAATTTGTATAAATTTATTGCGTGGAACTGATCCTTGCATGCAACTGATTTTATTCTAAATGGTCAGATCCTTCAGTAGTTACTTGATTATGCAACCACAATTCAATACCGCAACCTGATCACTCGTTACAATCGCTAAAAAACAGCGAAATATCGCAAAAAAAAACGGAATTCTCAAAACAGTTTGAGTAAAAAAATATTTAATATTTGAAAATGGTATTGAAAAATCGAGAACAAAATTTGTCAACACCTTGTATGGTTATCAAAAAATTCATCACGAAAACTCATTTATGCTTCAGATCTGAATTCACATCATGGAAAAAAAATATCAGTAACACCATAAAGTTTGAGTCCACCCTGTATAGGACCTGTTAGAAGATAGTCAACGTCATACGTGCATGATAAAATACTTCATAACCGTCTATTATACCCAACTAGACTGTGAATACAACTAACTGACCATTAATTCCACCAATGAGTGTACCCGAAAACCTATTTTTGATGATAGTATAATGATACAACCAAATAATAGTGCATTCAAAGGATAAACATAGTTGAGGTTATGTTACCAAAACTAAACCACTCATAAACGCCGCAAAACGCAGAGAACTATAAATTATAGAATATTCACCAGAGAATTCAACCAATAATACGTACCTCAAACACTATTATCACTTGTGGTTCTATAAATCTTGAAAAACAACAGAAGACACAGTAAACACAATAACGACTTTCCCGCTTTTCTGACTATGAATCACAATCACAATCATAATCATACCAAACTAATTTTCGGAGGAGTTACGAGATCTTCTGTGCATTTTGTAACGTCTTTTGGAGATACGAGGCTTGCGTATTGTTTTGATTTCCGGAGTAACAAGGATTTCTATATGGTGTCACCTTGGTCGGAGTTAGGAGCTTTTCTATTTCTTGAATTTATAATTTCAGAATGTGATTGGAGTTGAGAGGTTTCAGGGTAACGTTCGTTGATGATCAAGCTAGCAGATGGCGCAAAGAACTCGATTTTGATGAATTGTGAAGTTACGAGGTTTGCGAATTAGGGTAACGATATCTGCTTCAATCTTCAATGAAAAATACAACTAGGTATTCTTCATGAGAAAAATATCCATTGTTGTCATAACAGAAACCAATACAATGTCCAATATGATCCAAATACTAATAGCCCAGCAAAGATGTCGGATTTTTGGAAAAATAATCCCAAACAGAATGATATTTTCAGGAGTGCTTGTGGACTGCCTCCTGAGCATCCAACCAAAAAATCCGATTCGAAGTCCTGGTACGTTTTGCGCAGAAAAGGTGGTTTCCTCAACATTTTTTTAGAGCAAAATGACCTAGATAAGAGGATAGAGGACCAACATTTAAACAACTTTGCCTCCTAACATTTTAGATAGCTCTAATACCAAACGAGTTACAGCGCATCAAATGACGAAAATAAGCTGAGGAGTGGTTTTAAAAACATTTTTTTGCAAATAAATCCTGGATGCAAGTTTCAGAGAAGCAAGCAAAGGCTGAACAACTCTTCTTCATAACTTTTTTCATGATCCCTAGAAAAATGTTTTTGAAACCATAATCCTGTTGCCAGTGGAATTTATTTTCATTTGTTGCGCTGTGATTCATCAAATGTTACAGCTGTCAAAAAAATTTATAATGCAAACATGTTTAGTATTTAATCCTCTATAATTTTTATTCAGGTCATTTTGCTTTGAAAAAATGTTTAGAAAACCACCTCTTCAGCGCAAAACGTACCAGGACTTCGAGTCGGATTTTTTGATTGGATGCTCAGGATGCAGTCAACAAGACAACAAGCATCCCTGAAAATATCATTCTGTTTGGATTTTTTTTTGCCGATCCCTATAAGCCGACGACAACTTTACAGGGCTATAAACTAAAAATCACACAAAACATATAGGTATAGTTGAAAGATAACACAACACCAATAATCTCTTGCGAAACTTGCAAAATAAAATCACACAGATTAATACCTAGATTAGGATTTGAATTTTCTGAATTCAACTCAAAACGCAAATAGGTAAAGTTGTCAAGTCCGTATACAAAATCCATGAATATTGAATATACGCCGGAGCCTAACAGCTGATCGAGTAAACAGTAAACACGTTGCACACGTGACCCTTCTTGGGCCAATAGTGTCAACCCCATTCACAAGTCCATGATGTTTTGATGTTTAGAAATCACGCGGCCGGCGTATCAGTCCCCAGCTTAAAGAAGTAGCAACGTAGCTGTCAGTCAACTTTAATCACTGGTTAAAGTGTCAGTTCAAAGCCATGAGTTCAGCCAGAGCCGTCTGTATTACAATATAGACGGCTCTGGTTCAGCTGTCAGTTAGTGCTAACTACAGTGTCTATATACAAGACAGTGGCGACAAGTGAGTGCATCATTTTTGATTGGTCAGTGGTGTTATGTCGGCCATTTTGCGGCACGTAGAATTTGAAATTTTTTTCGAACATAATTATTATTTTGTCATGAAAAAATTACGTTTCATAGGTTATAACCCACAATTTTGATCTGTCAAATCCAATTGACCATTCCAGTATGACGTCACTACTGTCATTTGCTGGGTGGCACACACAATTTATAGGTTGAAGCTTGTTATGTCAGTTAGTGTACTTAAATGAAATTGGTGTTTTTGATAACATATTTTCTAATAAATACTAACCAATTTTATCCAGTAACTAGAATGATCCATGATTGTTACCTCAGACATCACAACAAATGCTTCTTCGCTGATTTGTTTAGCAGCAATTTTCTGAATACAGTATTCGTATTGCTTGAAGGCTTGCAAACTCTCATAAGCCTTCATCTGCTTCCCAGTGTGAAAACTGTGAGTTAATATCGATAATTTACTAAATCCATCATGGTGATATTCATTAATCGAAAGAGCATAGGGATCAATATTGTGTATAACACCGATTTTGTGGTCGTATTGTATCTTCACATCGTTGAATAATAATTGCTGTGAGCCATTTTAGAAAAGAACTGATTGAAATAGCATTATTAACAGATTTGTTTGTCACCCAGCAAAAATGACATCGTTGTCAAGGTCACGTGTTCTGGAATGGTCAATAGACCATTTTCAAATGACGTCATGGCGGGCGTTGCCATGTTAGCTGGAGTACGAACAAAACAAAATTATGTTATGACAATGTTGTTTTCTTCGACTTTCATGATGGTTTTCGGTACTTTTTCAAGATTGTTATGCGTTTTTAATGAAATGAGAGACTTCAGGGCTCCATAATGACGTCATTTTGTGCTGTGGTTAACTGTGCAACTGCTATGAGGGGAAACTGAGTGTGAGTTTTTAAGAATACCTACCTGCTGTTTTGATAAATGCTGGTGATTATACCAATGGCCCAGCCAATGGCTTATTCAAGCAAAGGAAAGAGATGTGGATTAAAGCGTTAAAAAGAGGCCCATCAAGTGAATCCCAGATAAAATAGGGACGTTTATGCTCTAGGCATTTTAAAACAGGTGAAATAATGTTAAAAATAGTAGGTACCCCTTTTGGGTAACATTTGACATAATACCGTTACCTGATAGTTGTATAGTTTTATATGGGCTGCCAATCCTTAACATTATTTTGTAAAAAAAATGAAGGTTACTTCTATCAGGGACGATAAATCGTGCATCTTGTAGTCTCCACCAATGACTTTTAGTTTATTATTACAACTGCCTTTGACAGTCTGTTCCAACTGTTCATAATAATCACTTCTCCCCATAATAAAATCCTTTTATTTTACAAGAAAAACTGTTTGTTTGATGCACTTGTACTATCCGAAAAACTACATCAAACTAGAGTTTATATGACACCAATCAACCCTGCACAGTTCAATAATATAGAAAAGAACCTGTTCTTCTCACTTCAAATCAAAAAGATCCAACGAAAACTCTGAAAATCCATAAATCATGACCATGAACTCAGATGAATAAAACCTGTGCTTGTCCTCCACGACACGTCAAAATCAGCTGTTTGAAAATGATCAATTAATGATCTTTGATTGGTGTGGACGTTTATAGTAAATCAGTAAATTTTCTGACAGATTTCCTACAACTTTTTGGAAAAATACATGTCGGACAAAAGCAAATTTGGAAACCCTCTCAAAAAGGAGTGCTAATTTCCAACACTTGAATGATGGAATTACTAAAATATTTATTTGAACAAAAAAAATACAAATTTATATTGACTAGTCGCTTTTCCCAAGATTGCTTAGAAAATCTTTTCTGTGTGCCAAGAAGCAAGCAGATTATTCCGAATGCAGCCGAATGAGGGATTCTTAAACACTATAAAGACTACTAAACCTACTTATGACGCGGTGGACCTTCCCAAGAATATTCCCTCCAGTTTAAATTTGAATAATAGCGAGTTAAACTCTTTGTAGGTATAATATATGTGGATATATACTTGGAAGTAGGGGAGGGTGGTACTAACTGAGACAGTGTACTAGGTGAGACAACCGGAATATTTTGTGAATTCCGCTCTCCTTTTTGCCGACGCGCATGCCTTGTTTACCACTAGTTGTTTGCTACCCACGTGTTAATTTATAGCGATACAGGTCCACAACCATGAAAGTTATTTTGCAAAAATTGATTTTATCAAATTCAAGTAAGTATACACAATCATTAGGCACTTTTGTGATGCTCAGTTTATGCATATTTCTTTGATTTATCAACTTAATCTTGAGGTTTGGAATATAATCTAACTTTTGGCGTGCATCTGTAGCGAAAATAACATTTCAGTTTTTTGTTTCGATAAATTTTTATATTTGTGTGTTGAAGTACTAAGTAAGACATGTTGCACGGTACAAGGTGAGACAGTTCCTCACTTAGTACCGTATGTTGCTTTATGGTAAAACTTTATTTATAACGATGAAATTCACCCCTGAAAAATACAAACTAGTTGAAAAGGCAATGTTAAAAATATCATAAAATGACATGAATAATAATATTAAAACTTCACAACATAAAGAAAAGGATAATCGGGGTAAATTGAAAGCTGAAAAGCGAACATTGAAAAAAAATTGAGAAGCGATAGCAGTCAAGAGGATATGAGTGTCCTGAATATGAGGAGCTATCGGAAACAGAAGATTGGACTCCAGAGCTAGAAGATAATCAGATCACCATCTTTTTGAAATCGTTTTGGAATGAAAATGTTTGTTAATTAAATTTCAAAAAAGAGTTTTCTATGTAGCAGAGGTTATTTAGAAATAAGAAAACGTGTTTGCTGCTCCTTATATCTTCAGAAAGAGTCAAAAAGGGAACAACTCATTTGTTTTCCAACAAGTTCCAGATAAAAGTTGAATTGACCTGACAGACATTTCCGCTATTTTACCCAATCCAGTACCTGGAAGTACAAAAAGGCTATCAACCATGTATAATTTCAGGATTAATTCTAGTTCCCTGATTGTACGTTTATTCATTGAAGATTTAGATAGAAACTTACATGTGTTTTTACATTTACCTGTGTATTATCACTTCACACCCTACCTTGTTTCACCTAGTACTTTTTTTGGTGCTAATTGAGACACCCAGTACTAAGTGATACAGTACATTTTCTTTAGCCATTTAAAAACTTTTACATTAAATATTTATCAATGTGAGCTTACAACAATATATTTGATATACTGAAAAAAAAATAGCTCGATATTTCAATAACTGAGTTTTTTATTAGTGAAAACATTTTTTTTGTCCCACTTAGTACTACCCTCCCCTAAAATTAAAATTTCAAAAACTTGTACAACTTGTATAAGTGCTGCCGGTTCCAAACTGCCACTCTACAGAAGATTCAGTAAACTTAGTTTACTCGAAAGATTTAAAGAAAATTTTTCTGTGATGAAATTTTGTTTTATTTTTTCGTTGACATGGAAAGCATTTGTCGAAAATATTTTTCAGTTGTATCCCTTCAAAATTTTGACTTGAAAGAGTTCTATATAAATATAATGTATAGTTTGAAAATTGATTTACCTAAGTGTCACCATTTAAAAAATAATGTAATCACGAGATTTGTTATTTTTAGACTTGAAATAAGTTCAAAAAAAAAGAAATCAATGACAAAAAAAAATGCAAGTAAATCTATCGCTGGTCACCTTTAATGATAAATTATATTAAGTATTTTAGGAATCAGAAATTATGTATGTATGTACCTATCTATTATATTATTATTTTATTGATTATTATATATTATTTTTTTTTTAAGTTTTTTTTGTACACTGTTATTTAAGATCAATATACGTACAAAAATGTTTTATTTTTTCACACTGTTTATTTTATTATCTAAGTCTGTCCATCGATCTGTCCCATTTTCTGGAGAAAACTATGTCTAACGACTTTTCCATCACTTTTATATGTATTTTAATTTTCTTTGTTGAACAATTTCGAAAATATTTATATTCAGTTAGGCATCAAAAATCTTGGAAAATCGTATTTCACTTCCCTAACTATCAAGATTTTTTCCTCATTATTGGGTAGGTAGTAAAAATGCTTCACACATTGATGTATGCTTTTATCTCTACTTCAGCAATAAAATAGAAAACTGACTAAATTAGACTTTGCAATAAGTGCGTAGGTACCTACAAATCTACTTTTGCCATGAAATGATTTGGAACCAATCATTTCAAATTTTAATCCATATTAAGGTCCAATGTGTCAGACTGAAATAGCGATCCTACAATCTATCTATCTTTCTAGGCCTCACTTTTGCAACATGGGCCGCCAATCCAGTTGTTTAGGTTGTATCGTTGTTTGTTGAAACCACAACGAAACATAACATGTTCGGAAAAATGGTTGAAAAATAAGCTCCTTTCATCCGCCATATTGCAGCTTCATGGTTATTCACTCGTCGCCACTGTCTTGTATATGTATAGACACTGTAGTGCTAACACAGTACCTTGGATAAACACTTTGACATTTATTTGATCTGCAGTTAGCCTTTAGCTGTCAGCTAGTTAATATAACCAGTCACTGATAAACTGGCCCTCAATTGCAAACCTATCTCAGAAATCTCAGTGTTATCATATAATTGATGTGGGATACTTTCAATATTCTCAATAATTAGCTATTTCATGTTTTTTAAGTAAGTAGTAGAAAGTGGGATACATTCTACCAGTAACGTACGTATGTTATGGAAACTCACTTTCAATCAAAAAAAGTGCAGATAGGCTCAGAATAATAGAGAAAGAGCCATGAAGCGTGCAATATTGGTGATCAGCTTGATGAATCACGTAAGAAATACTAAAGAAGAAAACAACTCGAACGAATGGCACAGCAAAAGTAGAGATGCGCAGGCCATGTGGCAAGGCAGGATGATTCCAAATGGACAAAAAGAGTGATAGACTAGCTTCAAGGAACATCGAAGAGAAGCGTGGGAAGACAACAAGAGCGATGGCGGAATGGCGTTCATTAGATAGTAGGAAGAATATGGATGCAGACTGTCCAAAACACACAAGCGTGGAAATCAATGGAAGAGGCCTGCATTCGGGAGTGGAGGAACATAGGCTTAAAAGAAGAAGTTATAGGAAATACTTTTATATATGGTATATGGTATATGGTATTAGCAGAAAATTGATATGGAGACCACGGTGATGAAGTGATTTTTCCTTCAAGAAGTCCATTACTTTCGTCAGCCTGGGAAAATGACACTTTTATTTCTTGAAACAGATCAGAAAAAGCTAAAACTTTTTTGTCAAAAAAATAAAAAAATTCTAATACTCCCAGTGCCCAATCTTGCTTTGAAGAATATTTATGTATACTCACCCGTATTTCTCCAAAATCAACTTTCCTTGATTTCTATGAAATAAAACCAACATAGATAATCATGGTCGAAATTTATAAAAGTCAATAAATACAATTTTTTCAAGACAACCTGAGACATAATGGATGGCCTAGACTTTGGAGTGATACATATTATATCTATTTATTTCTTACTGTACCGTAAAGTATCATTTACCGGACCCAAAACCTGTCCGGTGAATGACACTTTATATCATCAGAGACTGTAAAAAAAAATTACTTGACTACTCCATAAATGACATTTTGCATCATCAAAGACTGTGAAAATGCATTGGTAGCATGGTTTGGGCTGGCGCCATCTCATGATTTTAATCAATAGCTTGACATAGAATGTTGGTAACACACAATTAACCTACTTATTACCCAAGTGGTGACATGGTTTGACTGGCGCCATCTCATGGTAAGAATGTGAGGCGGACTGCCACTCTAAGTGTATGGTTTGACAAGAATGCACTTTAAAACGATAAAAAAAATATCACAGTATGAAACAAAACAATGTACAGGGTGTCCCATTATATTTTAGCCATTGGATTATTTTCTTATTATTGATCGTAGAGAAGCGTTTGGATCATCAAAGTTGAAGTAAATCTCACCAGCATTCGGAATCCGTGGTCGAAAAACCAAAAATCGAATTGAAAATGGGAAATTTTCACAGATTGTTGAGTTTTTTAAATGGGACACCCTGTATATTTTATCACAGTTCGATGGAGAATTGTCTCCTGATTCCAAATATATATAGTTTGTGGGGTCTATTTTCAATGGTTCAAATCTTATGGCCACTTTAATATATCAATGTTCCTTGGGTAGTTGGATATAACCATGGCAATTCCAATATTAATAAGCTGGCCAGTTGTCAAGATTCCCCTTTGTTTTCGAAAACATTTTGCGATGAGGTTCACCGAAGAAGACAAATTCATAATTGTTGAGATATTTCTCAATCAAAATAGGCGTATGGCCCGTGCCGAATTTATTTATATATATTTATAATTTATATATAGTATATCCCAACAGGGCCTCGCCAAGCTCACAGACATTTACAAATATTTATAAAGAATTGCGAGACAGAAAGACACTTGAACAAAAGAATAGACAAGTTTTGGGTAACGAAAATGTGGAACTTGATACTCTTCTGTATTTCCAAAGTAACACATCATATTTTGTATTTTTTAGTTGAAATATTGTTTTGTAACACATTTTTTAGATACCCCAAATCATTCAATTAGAGACTGCAGTCGTGACTTAGGCTTATCACGTACTAGAATTCAGAAAACTTAAAAAAAACATAAATTGCATGACTTCAAAAATATTCTTCTGTGCAAGGCTTTAGTGATCGCGACAAACAACGGCGTTTGGAATTCTGCCAGATGATGCTGACGAGGTTGGGTCAAGACCCAGAATTCTTTACCAAAATTCTTTGGACTGATGAGGCGCATTTCAACACTGCCTCAACACCTAATAAACATGATTTATATTTTTGCTCGAGTGAAAATCCACAAAAATTTTTAGAAATCAAACGTTCCGGAAGTTGGTCTATTGGAATTTGGTGTGACTTAGTGAAAGATAGAGTAATAGGCATTTTTTTTAACGGGTAGCTAACTGGAGAAAGATATCTACATTTTTTAGAGAATTACATTGAAAATTCAGTGGATAATTTACCGTTAGATATGTTTAAAAATATTATTTGGCAGCAAGATGGAGCTCCTGCTCATGGTGTTGCGGCTGTAACGAACTTCTTGTCAAATAATTACCAACTGTGGATTGGCAAAAATGTCCCAATGCAATGGCTACCAAACAGCCCTGATTTAACCCCACTCGATACATTTCTTTGGGAATACCTTAAAGGAAAAGTATACAGCAACAGGCCCCATCCATCCAAGAAATTCAAGATCAAATTATAACGGAGATTGATTTTTTAAATACTGAAAGGCGAATCTTTATCAAAAGATCCTTAAAAAACTTGATAAAAAGATATCGTTTGTGTCTACAGATAAACGAAGGACATTTTGAACATCTTCTGTAATAGTGTGATACAAAATAATAATATAATATGTTTTATGGATGTAGCTTAACTTAACTTAAGATGTAATAAAAGTAATAAAAGTAAATGGAAGTGGCTATAAAATTTGAACCATTAAAAATAGACCCCACAAACTATATATATTTGGAATCAGGAGACAATTCTCCATCAAACTGTGATAAAATATTCAGGGTGTCTCATTTAAAAAACTCAAGAATCTGTCAAAATTTCCCATTTCCAATTTGATTTTGGGTTTTTCGACCACGGATTCTGAATGCTGGTGAGATTTACTTCAACTTTGATGATTCAAACGTTTCTCTACGATCAATAATAGGAAAGTTATCCAATGGCTAGAATATAACGGGATACCCTGTACAATACACAGCCGTCAAATGTCATTAAACTACTCGTCTACAGATTACAGACTCCACTCCTTCGTCGCCTCGTCCATGAATATCTCGACTCGAAATTTGAAAAGTCATTTACCGGCTTCGGTTAAGCGAAACGGGAGAAATCTCTGTTTGTTTAAGAAAACAATTGAACTTTTTCCACCACTTTATTATGATAGATAGAAAGAAACGTTTTTGACAAAAAGTGTAGGTGAATAGTCAGTCAATCCGGAAATGAGTTCATCGATATATTTTCATTCAGCAAAATTCCATAAAAATCCTATTTTTCTACTTGGTGTTAGTTGTTACGCCCCCTAGCGACCATTTCAGAAACTTGAAAATATTTTCCAGGTTTTTCTCTTGGCCGTTTCAGTGATAAATTTTTTTGCAGCAAGCCTCTACGATGAATAGTTTCCGAGATATGGCCGCTCGCTATCATTAGCTGATCACCCTGTACGATTTTTTGTCAAATCCATATGAAGGAATCACCCTGTAGATGTTCTACCATTGACTTTAGAGAAAAAAGTTTGGGATAAAAGTTTTTGGGAATATTATTCTGCATAACTTTGGTTATATGATATTTTATCGTGATAAATCTGATAGGAACGGAGAAAATAAACGCGACCTTATTTTCAAGATGGTTACCACGCCATCACCTTCGATTTTCCCGAAAACTCAGAGTTAAGCCAATGAGGACCCCCTAGACAAGTTGAAAAACAGTTTTTGGGTATTTCACAAAATTCTCAAGAAAAGCACGGATTTCCCGTACTAACGAATTATTAGTACCGCTGGGACTCCAAAATAACACAACACAATCTAAAAACCATCCAACAGATCACCGTTGGCGTCATCTTCTCTGACGTTGCACAATAATGTAAAATATCCTTAACCAGAAGAAAAAACACGAAATCGAAAACCAAAGTGGAACATTCTAATCCTATCTAATTGAAACCGAACAAATCTACCTACTAATTATCATTAATGATGCTGGGACTCCAAAATAACACAACACAATCGAAAAATCATCCAAAAAAACACCGTCACCCGCCGTGGCTCTGCTCCTATCGGAAATCGCCAATCAGGAATGAATAATGTCAATTATTATTGCAATGTATTTCATTTTTTTTCCTTCAATTTTAAAAGACGATTTATAATTATTATTATCATTTTTATACCTAAATCCAAAAGCAAATGAGATAAGATTTGAAGTGAAACGCTAAAAAAACAGATAATCTGTTGTTACATCAAATCCTTGGGAAGCTCTCTCAAAAATATACAACATGTAGGCATTCCTTCCAGCCGTTTTCAAAATATTCAAGTTTTCAAGTTGGTTTTTTGGTATTGCCAAATTTAGTATCTATGACTACAATAATTGTTTGAACATCATTTTTATCAGTTTTATCCTCCCAATAATCTAAAACAACGAATAAAACAAGTGAATACATCATATTTTTAATAAATTGATATCATAAAATGCATTTAAGAAAATGTGTTGTGAATAATGGCGGGTAAATTCAATAATTGGATTTTATGATATCAATTTATTAATAATAATAATGTATTCACTTGTTATATTCGTTGTTTAAGATCATTGGAAGGATAAAAATCAATAAACATTGTTCAAACAATCATTGTTGTCATAGATACTACAATTTGGCAATACCAAAAAACCGACTTTAAAACTCAAATATTTTGAAAACGGCTGGAAGGAATGCCTACATGTTGTATATTTTTGCGATCAGAAAAATAATATCTATTTGATTATGAAATAATATATAGGGTGTTCCATTTAAAAAAATGCAAGTTGTGTCTGTCACACTTTTCTCGTGCACCCGGTATACAGAAAATAATTTTTTTCTGGCGGTTCAGGTTAATACCTATCAACTTTGTTTCTGAAGTCCCTATCTATCTTGCATAATAAGCGAATTAGTCTGCAGACGAAATATACGGAAACACCCTGTACCTACACTGTGCTATTTTTCACCCTTTCTTCAACTGTTGCGCAATTGGAAATATCTTTTATCAAATTAAATGTTGATTTGTTTAAGATCAATAAGGAACGAACAAAAAATATGGAGAGAACAAAATCGCAGCAAAGTTAGATTCAAAAGACGTAATAACCCATTTTTCAAATGCCATAAATAGAAAGAGAGCATCGTAGAATTTAGTTTTTATGTTTTATATAATACACCCTATCAACTAACAATCAAAACTAAAAAAAACAACTTATTTTTTTAGGATTCACTGACGATGGAAGCAGATTCGTTTACGAAACGTTTGATATTGATAGGTTTTATTATTAACTAATTGAATTATTTCCAAGTAATATAGAAGATCGGGTTTGTAAACACTGGTTTAATTGTTATTTGATAAGGTGTGGCGATATACCCAAAAAAAATCTTGTAAATCATGGATGCGCCACAAAACTACAGAGCATATCTACATATAAAGTGTTTTCATTTTATTATTACCTCTCATGTGACACGGAAATTATTATTCAGTTTTTCCTGAATAAATATTATTTAATTTTTTTATAGGATCTATGTGATATGGGGAAGATTATATTTTGTTATCAGTTTTTATCAAGAATTAAGCATGTTTTTATTTTCACTACTTTTCTGTGTGACACCTACTCATGTGATGAGAGATGTCTCAATTTAGATTCATAATAGACAAAGGATCAGCGCCTATAAATGTTTTTTGCCCTGGGTCCAACTCGTCCCTAGATATGCCACTGCATGGATTTTGTCCGTCTTGCAAATGGTGCTAGCGATTATACAATAAGACGTGAGCTATGATTTCATGATCGGCCACTAATGGCCGATTCTTTAATTTAAGTATATCCTTGGAATATGCAATACCCCAATAACCTCTTCTAATAATCATCAGTTATGCGAAGTATTGCTTATCTCAAGGATATACTTGAATGGTAGAACCGGCCCTTAGGCGCGTGTTCGTTAACTTTGTGCATATGACGTCACTGGGTGCGTTATTAGAGAGTTATTGGCAGTGAAATAAGGTATAGCAGTAATAATGCTAGCATTATTTTGACAACTTCGCATGCGCATTTGCTTCTTTTGATAAGGCTAGCGTTAATAACGTGTGTGCTCAACTTTATTCCGTCACGAATAAAGTGAAGTCAAGCCGTATCAGGGTAATATCGGCGTTATTTCGACAAGTTAGGCAGTTTTTGGTCATTTGACAACTATGAATTGCATGTCTATGTTTAGCCGGCGTGGTTTTAAATTTTTATCAATAGGTTTTAGTTCTCTTGCATTTTTCCAGTCTGTGCCCTGAATATTTTGACCAGAAAAAACTTTCAAGTGATTGAAAGTGGTGCTTCAATAGAGATTTTAAAACAGAGATTTCAACAAACAACTGTATGAGTGTGATGTTATGATGCGGAGGCAGATCCTTTGCAAAACGTCGTGATATACACATTTGAATAAATAGTTTTAACTAGGCCGTGAGGCTCCCCCATCAACTGGAAAGATACTGGGAGAAAATGTAGTTTTTTCGGTTTTTCTTGAATGTCCAGGACCATCTGGGGATGGGGTCAGTGTGGGCTTTCTATCTGCGGAAGCTCTGCGGGGCGCTGACCGTGTGTGATGTTGACTATGAGAAAATGCCACTTACTGCGGAGGTCTTGGGAAGCGGTGCATGGCTCCATGTGGTGTGGGACGGCTGGGCTGTACGAAACTCTTCGGGGAACACTTCTTTTGTTTCTTCCCGTGTGTTCGACCTGTTTAGGATGGTGTCACTTGGCATCACTGTTTGATTTGTTGTAGAATACACTGGGCGAAATCCCATTTGTTCTTCTGGCAGAAAGTTTTTTGCCATCGTGACTTCTTATTTTGTGGAGGATGCATTCCTCCGGAACTTTTCCGATGGCGGCTGGAACATTGATGAGCCTCTAGTATTCCGGGTTGTATTCTGCGTTCTTATAGGTTTTTTGATGAGGATTATCAGGGCATTTTTTCACTTCAAGAGGAATCAAAACATGAAAGACAACATGAAGATAAAGAGTGACGTTCAAATGACTTCATCTATCATCATGACAAGCTAATAAGCTGTCATGTGGCATTCCACATACCGCCATCTTCTCGAGATCTAATGAACTTCAGGCACATCAGCGCCTCTCTGTGGATGCGAATCAAAGCTTACACTTAGGCCCCGCCCTCCATTCACGTTTTTCTTCCAAACTTTGTATATGTGTTCTGTGCTTATGACTTATTTATATCACCGTGTTCAGCTTTTTTCTCTGCGCCTTTCTATTCATGTTTTGTCGGGATCGGAAAATATTCTGGCGTACAGGACATGCTCAAATAGTGAGATTCAAGATAAAGAAAACGTATAAAAAGACGTTTTAACAATCAAAATTTGAAAATTGGCTTATTAAACACCCGATGACACCAACAATTGGCGAATAAATAATTTTCGCTCTCGAAAAACTTCCTTACTAGGATGTAAAACAACATTGCTGTCTGCATTCTTCTTCTGAAAAGTTGTTCAGCCATTGATTCTCTGAAACTGTCGAGGGGTCCATTTGTTTGTGAAACAATGCTTCCAAAACCACCGGTTGACAGCGTGATTTTGATATTTGACTCTGTTACTAGTTGAATATCAAAGTTGTCAAAAAAATGTTTGATTGTAACCCTGTATGTAACAACTGGACTCAAAACCAGTCCGTTAAATAATGACACTTCACATCATCGGAGACTGTTAAGAATTCACTTTACTAGTCTGCTGAATGACACTTTGCATCATCAAAGACTTGAATTGGATTAGAAGAATTCGTGATTTCACTAACCTTGGAAGTGGTAGTTAGCATGGTTTACCTGGCGCAATCTCATGGTTTCAATAACTGATAACTTGACATAAAATGTTGCCTACTTAAGTAGCCTATCTACAGGGTGTTTCCTAAAGATTGGTAAAAAATTCGTTGTGTGATTCCTGGGGTATTTTCATGAAAAAAAGTTTCTATAAACATTTGCCGAAAAATGCTTCCTAAGGGAGCTACGCCCCTTTAAATAGGGCACCCCGAAGACGGTTTTTCCTCAATATTTCCGAAACCTTACATACAAAAATCATGAAATTTGGTACATCATACAAACTTTTAATGCTGAATGAGAATTTGAGCTCAGAATTTCAAAATTTTAATCAGGGGCGTACCATACTGGCGGGGTTAAAGGTTAAAAGAAAATTGGATTCTTGTAACCTTTAACCCCGCCAGTATGGTACGCCCCTGATTAAAATTTTGAAATTCTGAGCTGAAATTCTCATTCAGCATTAAAAGTTTGTATGATGTACCAAATTTCATGATTTTTGTATGTAAGGTTTCGGAAATATTGAGGAAAAACCGTCTTCGGGGTGCCCTATTTGAAGGGGCGTAGCTCCCTTAGGAAGCATTTTTCGGCAAATGTTTATAGGAACTTTTTTTCATGGAAATACCCCAGGAATCACACAACGAATTTTTTACCAATCTTTAGGAAACACCCTGTATATTACCGAACTGATGACATGGTTGGGCTGGCGCGTAAGAATGTGAGACCACCAGTCACCACCCACACAACACAAGACCGTTCAGAAATATTTATGAAATATGTCAAACCTTTCATATGAGTTACACTACAAAAGGTAGATGTCTGAAACATTTCCCTTACATATCATCTGCAATATTTTAAAAACGATATTTCAGTAACATTACTAAAGTTATATTTCAAATATGTTGATGCGTAATATTTCAGAACTCTTTCTGAAACGTTGGATTTTTTTTATGTACAATGAATATTATTATACAAAAGGCAAGCAAATCAATACGTTCTTCAATTTTTTTGAACTTCAAGAGTACACATAACCGTTGTATGAGTAAAGGTTACTATACTCAAACAACGACATAACTCAAAAACTCCATGGTGTCGAGTATCGGGCAGATCGAGGATGCATGCTATTTCCTATTCCTATTTCAATTCCAAATAAAGCATTATGGCTGCCCTTGCATCAAGTCTCAAGACTCTCTAACTCTCAAGTTTCAAAAGAGTCTTTCCTTTCCAAGATTCCAAGCAGACTTCAGCAAATATAACAAATATCACGTGATACATATATAAACAACGTCGATCCGTATCACGTGATTTGGTAAATCGATCGAAGCCTCTACTATAACCACAAAAATATTTTGCTTGCTGTTTCTATCATTTGTCTTTTGTCATCATTCCGTCACTGTCTGTGTTTGAGGTTTGAGTTGTTTGAGGTTTGAGTCGTTTGAGTGTTTGGTAAGAAAAGGACACTTTAGTGAGAAAGGACGCCATTGCCCTGTGATTGTGCCTCAAAATCAAATATATACTGTAGAAAGCGATACCATGATGGGCAATAAAGAGGTGAGCCTTTTCTATAGCATGAGTTAAAATCCCCTATTATCTATCATTTGTGTGCTAACAGTTTATCCGCTTTTGAATGAAAGGAAAAATGAGGTTATAAAAGGTTTGGGTCAGTGTCAGTGCACCCTTGGAGCTCAAGAGAACGAGAACAGTAAGTTATTGTTTAAAATGTCAGGACAACCAATTTAGCTGTTATATATTTTGATTTCCAGAAAACGATGGAGACATAACATTTTTTAGTATGTATCCAAAACGTTTTTATGAAGGAAATTTCTATTATTTTATATTATATACATGATTTTATTGTTCAGTTGAGATGTTTTTTTACGTTTTCCATAAGTGATGATTTATTCTGTATTTTATTCAGAATACTGAGTTTTTTCATGACGAAATGTTTATCTCTCGGTTTATCTATATTAAAGGTATTGGGTGTTTGGCGAAGGGTTAGCCAAACTTGATGACCGTATAAATAGATCTCGGTATAGATAGATATTTTATTAATGGACCTGTGCCCTAATGTACGCCCAACTTGGTGGGAGTCTGCCCCTCCACCAAACACCCGGTTTATTTTTATTCAATGCTGTTTATATTTATATTATTTATTAATAAATTACTCATAATATGTATTACGGAGTTTCATTATCCGGATATCTTTCATTGGTCGAAATCTACTTGGAATTTCAATCAATTCAAACTGTTTTCAAAGGATAACAGAACCATAAGAATCCGACCTTTAATTGGTATTAGCAATACGGATGAAATATTGCCAGAAAATCCTACTGAAACATTACACAGAAATGTCCATGAAACATTACACAGAAATGTCTGTGAAACATTACAAAATGCGACATTTTCACATATATATATGTTTCAGCAATATTACAAATATGTTTCAAAATATAAAGGAAACATTGTTATCTTACAAAGTAGTATTTCTGAAATATTTCCGAAACTATACTGTGCTGTGTGGGCAGTGAGCTTTGACAATAAGAAAACACTTTTTCTCTTAAATCATTTGAAAAAAGTTTTCACACTATGAAATAACAGTATATCATTCAGCGAGTAGGTAATGGGGACTATTACTCACGAGGGCTAGGTTTGCGTGATCAACTGAGTGAGTGATAGCCATTACCCGCGAGTAGAATACTATATTTCTTTTATGATTATTTAATATTGAAGCGAACTATGCAATATCCAATTTCATTTGCAGGGCACTTTTTGACTAGTATACTGTAGGATAAAGTAAGGTTAGGTGAAGACAATGACTATAAAACAAGTATGAACGGTCAAATGGGCTGTTTCAAAATTATGGATTTGTCGAATTTTCTGATTGGCTCTTAAACAGTGGAGTACCGACATTATATCTTTTTGATTGGTTGAAAAACATTGAGTGAGGGAAACAAAAATAACTGGTATAGGTAATCAGTCACATTAACCAATAGAAAGTGGATATATGTATAATGTATTAATAGTAGTCATAAAAAAAACATTTTACTATACACAGACGATAAATATCATTCAACCACTCGTCTAGAAAATTCCTGAACATCTTGACTCGTAACTTAAAAAGTCATTTACCGGCTTAGTAATGTAAATCACTACTACCGCACGAGGTACACGCACGTGGTAGGTAATAGTAATTTACGTTAATAAGCCGGTGAATGACATTTTAAATTAAGAGTCAAAATGTTTATGGATTTTCTAGATGAGTAGTTTGATGACATTTAACGGCATTGTATCGTACAATATTTTATTTCATATACTGTAACAATTTTTTCAATCGATTCAAGAGAACAAGTTCTTCTTTAATGGCAAAGCACACATTGAGAGGACAGAGTTGTCAGTCCGTCTCACATTCTTACCATGAGATGGCACCAGCCAAACCATGTCACCGCTTAGATAATTAAGAAAGGTTACTCATGTAAGCAACATTTTTTATGTCAAGTTAATAATCAAAACCATGCCTATGCTAGGCACTTCCAAAGTTAGTCAAATTATGTATTCTTCTAATCCAATTTCACAGTCTCTGATGATGCAAAGTGTCATTTAACGGACTATACCTTCACAACCTCAAATTGGGACTAGTCAACTTTGATTTGGGGATAAACAAACTCAAATTGGAAATAGTCTAATTCAATATAATATGATGATGAAAAAGGGAACATAAAAAGTAATAAAAGAGATCTTCGTATGTTTTATTGCCAAATATCATTTCATCATATTCTCATAATAATATGATTTTATAATAATATGTATTCAATATGATTATCACATGATTAACAACAATGGGGAACTTGCCTCAAATTTTTTTATTGGTGAATTCGAAAGTCCATGAAAAATAAGGAGACCTATATTTTTTCTTTTTGATGTTAGTCGAAAATTGACGGAGATATAACGCTTTGAAGTGTGCTAAAATTGCAATGTTATGACGTCATAACATTGTAACACCATGCTCAGTATATCTATATATACAAAACTTTAAACTTGAATAATTATTGGAAAAATCATATTTTTACGAAATAAAAAAATACGTATCGCTTTTTTTGCGATTTTCTTCAGTTTGCAATAAAAAAAATCGATTTGATTTTTCATGCAAGTTCCCCATTGAAACCAACTTATATGTAGGCCCGCTTGTACAAGACCAGCTCAACGAGGGTGTTCGATCGTCTATCTGGTTTTGCAAGACTAGCTCAAGGATGGTTCAACGTTGAACTGAGTTCAAATACTGTTTACTATGTGCATGTTTGAACCGAGATTAACATTGAACCAGCATTGAGCTATAATAGTCTTGTACAGGGTTTAAGAATGGCAAGGTGCCAGATCTCAGAAATCAGGCTTCCGAGAGTCTTGCGGAAAAAAAATCACTGGGTAATATGGAATAGAGAAAATGCTGGAAATATATCAGAAGTTCCCAAGATCGCCACAAGATGGCGCAACGGTGCTATCAAAACACAAAATCGCTGTTTTTTCGTGATTTTTGAATACAAACAAATACAAATGAGTACCGCTATGGATTCCTTGAGAGATTTCCTTCAAATTTGTTCTTTTTGATTTTTTTTACTAACATGTCAAATAAGACAGGTATCAGCTGTCAAACCTTACAACGCAAGAATGCTCATAACTTTGAAACAACCCAACCGATTGACGCGATCTTGCTCTCATATGAAAGAGCATGATCTGCACTTCAAAAAACTTTTTTGGTTTTGAATTTTTGACCTTCGCCGTCGCCGCTAGATGGCGTTAACTGAATTGGTAGCATGTTTTTGAGTTTTGTCCAAAAAAATCAAATGTAATGGTATATTTATTTTCATTTATTTTAAAAAGAGATACATTTTCCTATTGAAAAAATAAAAAAAAAAATAGAAAAAAACAAAAAAAAATCATTAAATTTTTTGTTTTTTTTATAGGAAAATAAATATACCATTACATTTGATTTTTTTGGACAAAACTCAAAAACATGCTACCAATTCAGTTAACGCCATCTAGCGGCGACGGCGAAGGTCAAAAATTCAAAACCAAAAAAGTTTTTTGAAGTGCAGATCATGCTCTTTCATATGAGACCAAGATCGCGTCAATCGGTTGGGTTGTTTCAAAGTTATGAGCATTCTTGCGTTGTTTGACAGCTGATACCTGTCTTATTTGACATGTTAGGAAAAAAATAAAAAAAAAAATTTAAAGGAAATCTCTCAAGGAATCCATAGCGGTACTAATTTGTATTTGTTTGTATTTAAAAATCACGAAAAAACAGCGATTTTGTGTTTTGATAGCACCGTTACGCCATTTTGTGGCGATCTTGAGAACTTCTGATATATTTCCAGCATTTTCTCTATTCCATATTACCCAGTAATTTTTTTTCCGCAAGTCTTTCGGATGCCTAGTTTCTGAGAACTGGCACCTTGCCATTCTCAAATAGGCACCCTGTACAATCGGCATATCAGCCTTGTTATTGCATAGCTATGTGAGGCAGATCAGGATAAACGACAACCCAACTAAGATTCATGCAGAACACTCACAGTCTCACAAGACCTATTATCACATCTAGAGTATCTACTTTTTCAGTGAAATCCCCACATCCCCTCGCTTGAACTTTGCAGTGCGATGGTACTGGTCAGGGGGATCGTGAAAAATAAGGGATTTTTCCTCACAGGCAAACAAAAAAAAAAGATAAAGCTACATTTTCCTGGCAGAGTTATCGACGTTAATAATACTGTCGGGTCAAAAATTCAAATTTTCGCTATTTATGTAATTATTTTGATATAAAATATTATAAAGTGATAATAAACCGGTGTAAAAGCATATTGAGATCTGATTTTATTACTGTTTATGTCCTCTTGTTCACTAGCAACTAGCAGTCCTACTTTAATGTTGGGGACTTATATTGAATTGGTCTATCCCCAATTTGAATCTGTTTATTTCACAATCCAAGTTGACCAGTCCCAATATGAAATTGATTAGTTCCAAATCGAATATGATTATTTCCAATTTGATTTTGTTAAATTGCCAACTTGAAGTTGTTTACTCCCAATTTGAAGTTGAAAAGTTATAGTAGGCAAAGTAAATTTTAATTACAGTCTCTGATGATGTAGAGTTTCATTTGACAGACTGATTTTGAGTCCGGTAGAGGATTCTTTACAGTAGTACGAGGTAAAGTTAATTTATTTCATACTGTACCGTAAAGTACCATTAACCGGACCAAAACCAGTCCGGTAACTGACACTTCACATCATCAGAGACTGTGAAAAAAATTTCTTGACTACTCCAAAAATGACATTTTGCAACATCAAAGACTTTGAAATTGCATAGGTAGCATGGTTTGACTGACGTCATCTCATGTTTTCAATCAATAACTTGACATAAAATGTTGGTAACATATTATTAACCTATCAATTACCCAAGTGGTGACATGGTTTGGCTGACGCTATCTCATGGTAAGAATGTGCGACGGACTGCCACTCTGAGTGTATGGTTTGACAAGAAAGCACTTTGAACCGATAAATTTTTTTTCATCACAGTATGAAACAAAACAATGTACGATACACAGCCATTAAATGTCGTTTAACTACTCGTCTAGAAATTCAGGAATCGGCTTTTTCGTCGCCTCGTCCATGAACATCTCGACTCGTAATTTAAAAAGTCATTTACCGCCTTAGTAACGTAAATTACTATTGCCGCACGGAGTATGGTAAAGTAGAATGAGTAAATTCAATAATTATTGTTTTGCTATAGTAATCACCAATGTTTCTGGGAAACCACTATGTCATGTGTCATACTGATGTTTCTTTGGTGGTTACTATGTCAAAATTATGGAGAGGTAGATCTCCATGTTAATGAAAATGGGAAATTTCAACTCATACGTTGGTTGTGACCCCGTTGTTCGGTTAAGTATCCTTCCCACACCTGTTAAGTTAATGACTATTCCGAGTTATTCGCCTATTTGAGTATAGAAGTACCCATCTATTTCTAATCTGCAATAAGGCAATATGAGTCAACTGCAATTTGATCAAAATGACAATGAAAAAAAAAAAAATAAGTTTAGGTCAACATTCCGATTCAGTTATTATCAAAATTACTTTGAAATGGCAATTTAATTTTATCGATTATTTCATTAATATGTTTTCCAGTAATAATTCTCGGTTTGATTGAACTTCAAAATGTGATGCCTATCTTTGGAAGTCGTTGAGTGAAAGCAGAATCTATATGTGGTCAGGTTTTTTTTATAAATCAGTAAATATACTAGCAAATTATCAAATGTTTCTATAAGGTAAACCATCAGAATACTTCGATTTATGATAAAATAATGTCAACTCACTTCAACTATACCTATGCCAATTTTCGCAAATAAATGTCTCTTTGTATTGTTTCCATTTCCTTGTATTTCCACATCAAGCTCGGAGATTGTGATGGTTCTATGCATATTATCTTGGGTTCAATAATAGCTACATATTTTAAACACTGTATTGGTGATAACATTCGATATCAACAATTCACTTTATCACTTTCTCCAGGTACATCTAAAATATACACCTTCATTTACGGTAAGGTCTAAGCTGTCTGATATTTTATGCTGGCAGTCTAACTATGAATAGTGTTGACTTTGCTGATTGTAGTACACAAATAATATCTCTCTAAATTGAATATAATGTTGTTGGCATATTGCGAGATAAGGTCTACCAGCCCAGTCAAGCCCGATCTACTTATCTTATCGGGTCTTTATTCTGATATGATGATATAGTTTCAAGACTGATTCCGAATTGTTGTAGGTTCGTGAATGCATGGAAAAATAATGAAGATAACTGAAAATGAGATTTAGTTTAAAGGTTTTGTCATGAATACTGTGGAAGTGCTGAAAAAGTAGTATTGGAGATTTTTTTGTGAGCCCCCTGAAAAAGATGATAGCTATAGATAGTAGCTGGAGAAGGTGTAGGAGGAATATACAGGGGGGGGGCACAGAAAACTTTCCAGATAGGTTTTATTTCAGGTATAAATTGCTCGGACACACATTTTTAAAGTATTATTCTCAGTTCACCCCTTAGAATTCTGGGGTACACATCACCTCATCTTAAGGGTTGACAGGAGAATACCAAGAAAATGTGTCCCTCAAAAACAGAAATTGACGTGTCCGAGCGATTTTTGATCAATCACAATAACACCTGAGAAAAACCGGGTGGGAAGTTTCTTTTGCCCCACCCTGTATATGGATGTGATGGTTGCAGGTCCGGATGTCTAACTGCTCAAAGGTTTATCAGTTTTAAAATGGACTTTGTTGTCTTATTTAAATATATTGCTACCGGATTTTTTAGAAGAATCGTTCCACTAGTTATTGCAATATTACAAAATAAGACCGGTACTTTTAATTATTTTGAATATAAAAAATGATGGATCCATGTTGCATTTACACGGTCGGAACAATGAGACAAGTGCTTCAAAACGCAAGTACCCCTCGTACAGATTCAAACGACCAAACAGTTGATTAACTTCAATGCTTTTTGGTAGTTTCAACGAAAACGCGTCAGTTTAGTATCAGTTAAAATCCGTTCTCTGAAGAGTGCATACAAGTAAATGACTCGGCGAGTGATAAGAATGTTTGGACCAATGATATTCTAGATCATCATTGAGCTGATCCACTTATTAGGAAAATGATCATTCATAACATTTTGACGATCGTATTGCTTAAGTAATAGAAAGATTTGTTTCGTGATTGTTAACTCAATGAACAATTTTTGTTGTATAAAGTGTCTCTAGATTTAACCAGTGTCAAACAATACAACCTTTGGTGATATAGCTTGATGATGACAACCTTTATATGACTTCTATACCTGTTAAAGGCGCAGAAATTGAAGTGCCACTAATATAACAAATATTTAGGATTTTAAGTGAAACAATAAATTTGTGTGTTTTTTTTTAATTACAATTTTTTAATAAACGAGGTACGCAGAACAATTGGACAGGTCATTTAGCTGATTAGAACGTATTATCATGATATACTAGAGAATTTTGAATCTGTTATTCTACATTTTTATCAACATTAATTGAAATTAATTCAAAAGAGTCAAGAGGACGCTACAAAACGAATATCATGTACTTTCTGGGCATTTTCGGGGAGAAAACAGTGTCAATGAAACTTATTTAAGTGCTCAAAGTTACCAAAAGTGATATTGAAACGAATTTCGGCTATAGAAACACATGTCCAGCTTTCACCCGTTTATTTACTGACAATAATTTATGTACAGTCACTTATTTATGTTTTTGAACTGCCCATTCACAATTATTCAACGACCATAACCAAAATACAACTCTACTCCGTCCCCTTTGCCAAAACCGCATGAATAATGTAGAATTGAGTGTAAAATTATCGAGAAAGAAATAGATAGATGTCGAAACTTCTATAATGGTAGAGAAAACGATAGAAAATTCCCACAGAGGACCGACTTTGTGTCAAGAGAGACAAGATCCGATGTTTTTGGGCAAGGCATAGTGGTTAGAACGTCGTCTCCGCTGTCAACTGCCTTGGATTGTTGTACCGTACCTCTGGACGTATTTCGTCACATTGCTCCCTTTTTGAGCATTTCGTCCCGAGATGTCTCCATGGCGGTATCGGCAACTGTCAGCGAAACTGCAGTATGATGTACTGGGTGTTCATAGATAGATGGATCCTCTCATTAACTTTTGAATTTGATGTTTGGGGGAAAAATGTTTCGAATGAAAGTTTAATTGTTCAAAATAATTCCACATATACAGGGTGTTTCAGAAATTCTGGGCGTGATCCAACCTTCTTATTTCAAATAACAACCCTATTTTTGTATTTGATTTTTGAGTTCTCCTAATAATTTTAAACCTTTTTCATATAGCATACCCTATACCCAAATTGAACTAGTAAGAAGATATTAACGCCAGAATTTTTCAAGCATGTTTTAAAATGTATGGTATTATTTAGCAACCTTGGAAAAGAAGTAGTTGTTAATAGATGTCAGCTTGTCCAGAAAGATTTGAACATGGTATATTCTATAGAGGATTTTTTTTAAATATTTTCTTTTTTTAAACAGTTCTATCCTACAATATTCAAAATTTAGATTCTTCAGATTGAAATAAACAATTTTTATTATATGTGTAAGAGTAATGATAAGACTCTTACGCAGGAAACATAGAATTATATTGTGAATGGGGAACTTGCCCATTCATTCTTTATCTCATTTATTCATTTTAAAGTGTGAGTTCATGTCTAAAAACACCGTATAACAAAATATCAGCCCTTAAATCGCACCAGCTATTTCATAATAAATAGTCAAAGTTGACAATCACGCTGAGAAAATTCAAACGAAGCAAAACGCGCGGGGAAGTTTTGACGTCATAACGCGTATCTTTGGCAACCATTTGAATGTTTGAAGTCTGATGTGACATTGAGTAAGTTTATTTCGTAGTTTTTGAAAAAAATTAAATGTTCATCATAAATATTGAATACTGGTTAAATAAAATAACAAGGTTCATTTTTTTAATGTGTAATATAAGGTATGTACGTAGAATAATCACAAACCAGTCATCATCGATTGGTCAACTATTGCTCGCGAACTGAAAATGGTGAATGCTGATTGGCTCTGACTGGTTTGTGATTGTTTTACGAAAAATCTATGTAATATGCGAGGTAATACGTACGTAAGAATAAAATCTCTCAAAATGTAAGAAAAAACAACTATTGGTATGTTTGTCATAATACTAACATTAAAATGGTCTCCAGATACTTAAATACCACTGCTTTTCAATAAGATATTTTCCTGATTTCTTCTGCATACTCTTAGCAATTTTGTTCGCCGATTTTCGTCATCAGGCACGCGAATAAAAATTTGGAAATTTCAAAGTTGGGGTCTTGTAAAGATTAGGCATCCATACATTAATACATTTTTTCAATTTTTAAGCATAGTTTTGAATTTATAGAACAATCTCAACTTAAAAACATTCTGGATAAACAACTTTTCACAAGAAAAAAAAATCCAGAATAAACTAAATTTTTTCCGGATTTCAATGCAACAACTTTCTAAAATTACACTTCGTCACATTGTAACAAGCTACATACTAGAACCAACATGCAATGTTGCCAAACGGATTAAAACTTCTTGAAAACCATGACTGCAATAGTTTTGCCTGTATATTTTGATAGACCATGACAAAAAAAAACAATTTAATATAAAACACTGAGAACGAGAACTATGAAAATGTCAGTTTCAAAAATTATATCCTTGGCTTATCTGATCAATCAACTTTCTGAATCTCTCAGACGGTGACCTTTTTTTTTTCTTCGAGAGGTTTAAGGCAAATCTATCTCCGCTCATTCTGAACGTCGCAAGACACCTTGGAGGTGAGTGTTGTGTCCCCATGGCGACATCGGGTTGGTCACTGTCATTCTGACAGCGTCCGGCCGAGTAAACCCAGTGGTGGCGTGTTGCCATCTCACTTCCTCTCTCGACGGCAGTATAAAACCTTCGCGGGACCGCTTTCGCATTACTTCAGGAAGGTGCCGTTTAGGTTTGCTTTCTTTGTCTTCATCTCTCGATTTCCAGTTTGTCCCTTATTATGTCTCTTAGTGTCCTAGTTATGCTATTCCAAAATGTTTCTGATGTTAGTAGTAGTTCAGCAGTGTTTTCTATAGTCAGAGGCAGGCTGTAGCCTAACCTTTTGATCTTCCCAGTTGGCTTCAACAAATTTGGCTGCGGCAGCTCTTGTAGTCGTTGGCGATGGGTGGTAGAGTAGGGTTTCGTTTTGATTAAGATTAAGTTTGAAAAGAGGGCGCCACTTTATTTTTATGGGTGAAAACAAAGAAACCTTGTGTAAAAAGATTCACTCTGATGTCTGGAGTGGAAGAAAACACTGCGTGTCCCAAAACACTATAACTAGCATTTATTTACATTATTATACAAGATGTCGAAGAAAATTGAAATATGGGTGATTCTCACACCAACCCACTCACTGAACTCAAATATAGTTCAAGTGGTTAAGTATTATTACAGTATTTGAAAAAGTTGACCGATAGGTACTGTTATAATTATTAAAAGAAAGAAATTAAGTATTGAAAAAGATTTAAAATCCGCAAAAGTGAAAAGGTGAATTAAGTTTAATTTAAACCGGTACTACAGGGAGTAAAATGTTCATGAACCTTTTGGGGTGTAGTCATACGTGGATATCAATATACAGCGCAAGTACCATTCAGTTACAAAAAAAAAATGTTACAAATCAATGAGGAATTAATGACAATGAGTACAACCGTGAAAAGGTTGATACTTTAATAAGAAAATAGTTACTTAAAGGAAATAGTTATGGATTAAATAGTGAAATGTTTACAAACTCGAATATGAAGGGTTTTAAGAAAATCGTTATTAGTATTGAAAGTAATTGTTGATAAAAATATTGAAGGAGTAGTATTTAAATAAAAAACTGGCCTGTCACTATTGCTGCCTCAAGACCATCAGCCATAAACGGTTTCTGTTCGCTTCGGCGGTGCGGGCAATCCCAACATCACAAAGTGCCATTCCTGCGACATATTCCCGCAGCATATGAGGACTCATACAGCCAGGTTCACGACAAGGTGATAGTCTTCAAACATCAAATGATTTAGCCAGCAAAGCATCCATATGGTATTTTAGTAATGAAGTTGATTGGAAAGATTCGAAGAAAAAGAAAAAACCCTAAAATTATGTATATTCTCAGTAACCAACCCATGGTGAAGATTGGGGTTAACTCACCTCGTTAGGTTGAAAAGAATTCGGCAAATATCTATACCATCACTGTATAAATCACACCCATTTCTTCAGGGGAGGTCCATAGACATTATAAATGTGAAATATCGTTAAATCTCAACGATACATTTGAATATTTAAAGAAAAAAATGCCGCTCAGCACATTTTACGTGTGGCTTTCAGCACATCACGGGAACAAGTCCTCGAGCCAGGCCGAAAAGAAAATCAAATACTCCCATCGATCATCAATCAAGAGTGTCAGATGGACATTGACAAATGTCACGTATAAAGCTTTCAATCAACTGGACAGAACCAACTGACCCCAGAAGATTACACCTTATTACCATAAAGCAGACCGAAAATGGGAAACATTGCAACATTGCCGGAAACTAACAGCTGTGATGTATGAAGGTTAAAGTTATTTGTTGATAAATATTGGAGAAACCGATTTAGAAGATTAATTAGTGAGTACCATTCAAAAGGGAAAATGTGAATGCTACAAGGCCAATGTCCATTTCGAGTCTGCTTCTGTAGCCGGTCCATCTGTTGCAGTAGAAGATTGTATGCTGGGGGCTATCTATCTCATTACAGAACCAGCACGTTGGGCTGTCAGTCTTTTTGTATTTGTATAAATATGTCCCAAAGACGCCATGTCCGGTTATTGCTTGCGTCAGGTGATAGTCGATCTCTCCCCATTTGCGTGTTGTCCACCCTTCCACGTTCTTGATGAAGATTTTCGTGTATCCCTCATGTTTATTGTTCCATAGGGTTTGCCATTTCTGTAGGGTGTTTATTTTGGCCTCTTTTCTGTGTTCGCCCCCTTGGTCATACAATCTGCAGTGTTCTTCTATTTTTAGTTTAATTGGCGGAATAGCCGCAATGGCCACAGCGGCTTCTGTAGGCACCGTCCTGTAGGCCGAGGTTTTTTTGATTGCCATTTGTCTGTTGACCCTTTTCATCATTTTCCTGTAGTACTCGTACCTGGTGGCTCCTTGCCAGACAGTGGCTGCATACAGTAGCAGTGAATTCACTGCACCAATTATCACTCTTCGTTTGCTGTATTTTGAGCCTTTTGTATTGCTCATTGGCCTTGCGAGAGTCGTCATTGCCCTTGCCGCTTTTCCGCAGCGTAGTTTGACATGGTTGGTCATTTTGATATCCTTGTCAATTTGGACTCCTAGATAGTTTACGGAGCTAGCGCTAGTGAGATGTACGTCATCAAATCTTATGCTGATTTCTTTAAGTTTGCGTCTTCCTGCCATCAGAACCGTTTTGGGTTTCTGTAGCGCAATTTCAAGGCCCATGCTAACAAGCTTGTTGCTAACTTTGAGTATGGCATATTCGCATATTTCTTCTAAAGCTGTCCCTGTTCTTGCTTTTGCCACGATTGATAGGTCGTCCGCGTATGCGATTAGTGTTATTGTGTTATGTCGTTGCCCATGTCCAGCTGTAGGATCTGGTCGTAAAAGATGTTCCACAATATTGGACCCATTAGAGAGCCCTGGGGCACTTCACTCGTCGTTTTTATTTTTTGCTGTCGGTGTTATGATGAATCTATTATTTAAGTAGGATCTTATCATTTTTCTTAGGTAAGGACTAAGTCCTTTCTGTTTTATGGCTTTGTCAATTTTGGTCCATGAGACTGTGTTGAAGACATTTTTTATGTCTATTGTGACAAGTGCGCAGAATTCTTGATTTTTATATGCTTTTTGCATAATGCTTTCCGGTATAGACTTTACGTGTTTTATTGCGTCTATCGCCGATCGCTTTCTCCTGAATCCATACTGATTCTTGTGCAGAATTTCTCGTTCTTCTATTTCTGTCTCGAGGCGTTGTTTGATTAGTGTCTCAAGAAATTCACCTGTCACGTTTATTAGACACAAGGGTCTAAAGGTGTCGGCTCCTGACGGGTCTTTCTTGGGTTTAGGGATCAGCACTGATCTAGATACTTTCCAGATGTCTGGGAAATTGCCGTTGATAAGACAGTTGTTCATTATCTCTGTGATTTCTTTTTGATTGGCAGTCACCACTATTTTAAATATTTCAGGAGAGATATTACCTGGTCCTGGAGCTTTCCGGCATTTAATTTTCCTGATAGCGTTTTCCACTTCCTCATCAGTGAATTGTGGGACCGAGGTTGGGTCTAGGTTGATTTCGTTCCAGGTTAGTTCCATATGGTTTGGAAATAGTGTCCTGACTTGCTCAGTAATCTCTTCGTCATTGAGTCTAATTTGTGGTCTTAGGCGGAGTTTATTTGTGACGATCTGATATGCTTTGCCCCATACGTCGTTGTTTAGATCATTGCAGAGCTCGTCCCACGCCTTTTCCTTACTTTTTTTGATGGCTGTTCTAAGGTCTTTTTTGGCGGTTTTGTATGTATCTTCTGCCCCAATTGTTTCGTGGCCCGTTGGGGATATCTTCCTTTTTCTTTGGAAGATCCTGCGCAGCTTGTTACATTCAGTTCTCTTCTTGGCGATATCTGGGTTCCACCAGTAGGCTGCAGTTCGTCCATTTGGTTTGTTCTTTCGCTTATACAGGGTTTTGTTGCACAATTTCACCATTTTGTGCATGAGTTCTTCAGGGGCTGTTTCGGTTCCTAGGTTTACACCTTGTAGCAGGTTGACACATCTTGCTTTGATGTTTGCTAGTGCTTCGCTGTTAACCTTCCATCCATTGGTTTGCGTGGTGCCTTGTGTTCTCCCTTTTTCGTGTATCAATTTGTATTGAATTGTGCGATGGTCGCTCAGGTTTTCTTTTTCTTCATCTACGGCCCATTCTTGGATTTTGCTACATAGATCTTCTGATGTGTAGGTGAAATCGATTACAGATGTTCCATTTGTGTTTGAGAATGTCAGAGTGTTTCCCCTGTTGGCAGGGATCAGATTTGTTTTCGCAATCCATTCTTCAAGTATTTTCCCTCTGGTATTTGTCGTGTGTGATCCGAATAGTGCGGTCTTTGCATTCAGGTCCCCACCTAGGATGATGTTTTTTGTATCATGTCTCAAGTGTCGCTCCAAGTTATTCAGCAGTTCGTTGAAGTCCTCTGTGGTGCCGTTTGGGGAGGAATAGCAGGAAAACACTTTGACGTTCTCTAATCCAACATAGACAAAACCTATGCATTTAGTTACACGTTGGATGGGTATTTCTTTTTTAACGTATATAAAACTATCACAATTGCTATCACAGTATAGGGTACTTGTTCTTCTGGGGTTTGGTTCTTGTCCGATGATGACGTCAATATTTTCTTCCTTTACTCTATGCAGGTCGTGTGCTGCTCCGCACCGATTCATGTTTAACTGTAAAAACTTTTTATTTATGTTGTCGTTTGCGAAGAGAATCTGCTATATGCCGTTCGTTTTGTTCTGGATAATGCCCTGCGAAAGGCTGGGCATTTCCAAGAGCCTGCTTTGTGGCCTGTCTGGATGCAGACCGGGCATTTTTCTTCACTGTGGCAATCGTTAGCGATTCTTCCCGCATTTGTGGCAAGTTCCTCTTCTTTCTGGTCCATTGCAATTATCTATGGTGTGGTCATATGTCCAGCATTTCTGGCATCTTGCCACTCTGAACCTTTTTTCAAGTGCGCAGTTCACGAAGCCGATTCGTATGCTTCTCTTTTCTGTAATCAACTTTGTTTTGTCCTTTGCTAGTTGTATGGTTACGGTTAGTGTGTTATTTCTATTGGGTCTGAATTCTCCAGTTTTAAGGTCTTCATCCTCTAGTATACCAGTAATAACTTCTATAGCCGACATCACCTCTCCTCTCGTAGTTGTTGGGTCAATGCCTCGGATATGGATCGCTTCTATATTCCTCTGTGTATCGCTTATTCGTACCTTTGCACTGGCGTCAAATTGTTGGACTGCAGTCCTTATTTCTTTGATGGCCTTGTCATCTTTGTCTGTGATTATGATAAGTTTCCCTTCTTTTGTTGTTCGCATTGTTTTTATAGCTTGGCTTGCATCAGCATTCGTTTTCAGTTGGTTCTTTATTCCAGTAATCAGACCTTTTATGTCTTTCTTTCCATCATCTACTATTAGAGCGTATGTTTGTCGTTCTCTCCTTTCTGTAGTTTTGGCTTCGTTGATTCGACTGTTTGTTGTGTATATTATTAGATTTGTGTGAGTACCATGAAAGATAGCCTCGCTCATTTTCCTAAGATTTTCCGGGCTCATGCTTTGAGTATGGTGTATCGCAACAAACTCATCCTGCGCAGTTTCTTTTTTTTGGCTTAACCAGCTTTTGCCAGAGGTCCTCATTTGTTTGTCCTAATGCCATTTTGATGATTTTCTGCGTAGTGGTTTTAACTGTTTCCCTGCATTTTATTTGTGATGTCAGTTCTATTACGTCGAAGTCTGTTGTTTCTTCTTGCAGTTCTGGGAAGCGGTTTCTGTATTGCCTCTGTATGCTCTTTTCCATACTTTGATCATCAGGTTCCACTAGTACTACCTTAACTGTAGTGTCCTTAGTTTCTAGGGGGTTTCCTACTTTTATTTCTGTATTAGTGTAAGCTTCTTCTGCCCATTTCCTGTTCACTATGACTTCAAAGGTTTTGAAATCGACATTTTCCTGTATCTTGGTAATAGTCTTGTGATTTCTGTTCCAGATTTCGGTTTGTGTGCCTTTTTCGCCTGTACTTGGCTTTTGGGGTTGTGTCTGGTCTTTTCCTGGTAGGGCCTCTATCTCGGCCTCTAGCCATTCTTTTACTTCCTTTCTATTCAGGATTTCTATTTGCATTTTGAGTTCTATATTCAATTCCTTAATTTCCCTTTTTGTGTTTTGCTCTATTTTGCTATTGAGTTCTGTCGCGAATTTTTTCATTTCATCCAGCACTTTAAGCAAAATAGTTGCCTCTTCCTGCCTTCTATTTCGATCTTGGGCTTTTTCGGGGGTCATGTCGACCTTTTTTATTTTCCTCTTGTCTTCAGTGATCGAGTTTTGCCTGAATAGGTTACTGATTGTCTGCTGATTAGTCTTGCGCATGCCAGTCGCTGGTGTTGTTTGGTGATCAGTTTCCACAGCAGTGTCAACCAATAGAGGAGGAGATCTTCCTATGGAATCCCTCCTCGCGAAAGGGTTTATTGTCGTCTCTGCGAATGTCAATATGCTGCTCCCCTCAGAATCCGTGGAGCTGCCTGGCTTGCCAGGGTGGGATTCTGGACAGACTGTCCTACTCACCTGAGGTAATTAATTTTTTTTCATTTGACATTTCATTTTTTTATTTGATTGGTCTGTTCGAGTTTTCCTTCTCTAGATGAAGTGCCTTCGCCATGGCTATGGGTTTCATCTGCCCTTTGGAGTACCGCCTCTGACATGAGGGCTCGTCGTGTCCTTGCTGGCTTTGGCTCGCCCCGGTTATATGACCACCGGTACCTCCCATATCTGGGAGGCTTTCCCCTATCCACCACCTGGAGGAGGCGCCTGGTATGGGACCAGCAAACCCACTTGAGCTCAGACGGTGACTCAAACTAACCAGAACCAACCCAATCCTCACCAAAACTAACCCAAATCAAACAAACCCAATCTGACCAAAACCAACCCAATATAACCCAAACTAGACAAATTTGACCAGAACTCACGAAAACTAACCAGAACTCACCCAATCTGACCAAAACTAAGCCAATCTAACCAGAACTAACCCAATCTAACCAAGACTAACCCAAATCAAACTGACCCAATCTGACAAAAAACAAACCCAATCTGACCAAAACGAACCCAATCTGACCAAAACTCACCGCAACTAACTCAAATTGACCAAAACTAAACCATTCTGACCAGGACTGACCCAATATAACCAAAACCCACATAAACTAACCCAGTTTGACCAAAATCAACCCGAACTAACCCAATCTAACCAACCTCTAACCCAATCTAATCAAAACTAACCCAAACTTACCCAACTAACCCAAACTTACCCAATCCACCCGTGGGGGTTGCTGGTCCCCCATCGGGCGCCTCCCCAGGTGGCGGATAGGGGAATGCCTCCCAGATATGGGAGGTACCGGGGAAATTAAATACCCCGGGGCGGACCAAAACCAGCACCTAGGAACGATGTGTGACAAACCTGAGGACTTTGTACCCCAAGTGAGTTTCAATCTCACCGTTGGTTCCGACCACCGGGTGGAAGCCCCGGTGGCCAACGCTGGCCCCACGGTTTTTGGGGAGGGCCAATCACACGTTCTGGCATCCGAGGAACAACCAAACCTCGATGTAACTCATGAACCAACCACGGGTAACCAGGGAAGCAGTGATGCAATCCCCGGTGCCGGTGTATCTGCCATTAGTACAGGCGTTGGCAACATCAGCCTGAACAAAATGGCAAAGCTTTCCGGAGCCCAGCGAAGGAAGCTTGCGATCGAGAGGGCTAAAGCCAAGGGAGAGCCTATACGGCCTCGTAAACCGAGAACAAATAGGAATCCCGGGAATAGAACCCTCCCGAATAGCTCAGGGAACACTGGGAAACCTGATGCTCGGGCCTTAGAGCCTTTTGCCAACAGCTGGCAAAGAAAAACATAGACCTGGCCATCATCCAAGAACCCTGGATCACGAAGGGAAAAATAGCCGGTCTAGGAACACTGGAGGTAAAATCTTTTACAAGGAGCAATCAACAGGTAACGCGAGAGCTTGCATATACGTGAGAAACGGAGTGCAGGCTCTCAATATTAAAGAACTAAATTCCAGGGATCAAGTAGCCGTCCAACTAAGCAACAAAGAGGAAGGAACCCAGAAGGACATCATAATAGCCTCGGTTTACCTTCCCTACGATGCACCCAGACCCCCACCATCGGAAGACCTGGAGAAACTAGTGAATCACTGTGGGCAGAGAAACTTACAGTGTATAATAGGTATGGACGCCAACTCGCATCACACCATCTGGGGGAGCAGCGATATCAACAAAAGAGGTGAGTCTTTATTGGATTTTCTTATAACCCATGATTTGGAGATTCTAAACAAGGGCAACAAGCCTACTTTTGCAAACCGCATACGGCCGGAAGTTATTGATGTCACTCTGTCCACCTCCCGTATTAATCCCGATATCCAGCGGTGGCGCGTATCCGATGAACCATCCCTGTCGGACCATAGGTATATACTGATGGAAATCAATAGTATTGACAAGCCGTCAGAAATGTACCGCAACCCACGCAAAACGAACTGGACTGAATACCGGGAGGAGCTGGAGGCGGGGTTGAGCGGGATCAAGGAACGTATGCGTAACAGATTTGATGTTGAGGTGGTAGCAGAACAACTACAAAACGCTATAATTTACTCATATCATCAAAGCTGTCCGCTAATCCGGCGTTCTTCATGCAAGGACACAACCTGGTGGAACGAGAAACTTGACAAGATGAAGGGGGAAACACGCAGACTCTTCAATGTGGCCAAGAAAACCGGTGAATGGGATGAATACCACCATACTCTGACGAAATACAACAAAGAAGTAAGGGAAGCTAAGAGGAACTCCTGGAGGAAGTTTTGCACTGAGGTCGAAAAAACCTCGGAAGGCGCACGCCTTCAGAGAATCCTAGCTAAAGACCCCCTTCCACCAATGGGAACACTAAAGAAACCAAATGGGGAATACACGAAAAATGGCTAAGAAACCATTGGGACACTACTCAGGGCACACTTTCCAGACTCGACCATAATCAACTCGCAACAGGGAGTCAATACCCTATCTCCTGAGATCCTCCGGATGAGAGGATCAAGAGATGATTGGGTCATAGCCCGACAGATTGTGACAACAAATAGAATCGAATGGGCCATAAGCTCATTCGAACCATACAAAGCACCTGGATGCGATGGGATAATACCGGCACACCTGCAGCAGGGCGAAGCCCAACTCATATCGATGCTTTGCCAACTATTCAGAGCAAGCCTGGCAACGGGACACATACCCATGATATGGAAACTCTCACGAGTGGTCTTTATACCGAAACCCGGGAAAGATAGCTCTCAGCCCAAGGCATTCAGACCAATAAATCTCTCGTCGTTTCTACTCAAAACGATGGAGAAAGTGATTGAAAGGCACATTAGGGAGACCTCCCTAATAGAGAGGCCACTACACAAAAACCAAAACGCCTATCAACCTGGTAGGCATCATCCTGGATGACAAACTCACATGGAATTCACACCTACAGAAAATAGTGAATCGAGGTAAAGCCACAATAATGGCAACAAAAAGAGCGATAGGAAAGAATTGGGGCATAAATCCGCGCATGGTACACTGGCTCTACTGTACCGTGGTAAGACCCACCCTTGCTTATAGCTCTGTTGTCTGGTGGCCGAAAATCGAGCAGCGACAAGCAGCCACGGAACTTGCAAAAGTTCAGAGGCTAGCATGTCTCTGTGTAACGGGAGCCATGAAAACCACTCCAACACTTGCCATGGAGGCTATGCTTAACCTACCTCCTTTAGATATCTATATCAAAATAGAAGCAAGAATGGGAGCATATAGACTTAGCAACACCGGGAACTGGAGCCACTCAAACTCCCAAGGACACACTAAGATAACCAGCACAGTCACGAACCACTTAGTAACAATGAGGAGTGATATCATGTTGAAAAATATCAACTTTAGCACGTCTCCTAAGACCAAGCTAATATGGGAAGAGGAAACGGTGAAACAACTCCGGATGGCTAATGGGGCAATATGGTACACAGACGGCTCCAAAACAAGCCGGGGAACTGGTGCCGGAATCGTAGGTGAAAATCCAAAGTGGGAAACATGTGAACCACTCGGGATGTACGCTACAGTTTTCCAGGCAGAAGTACATGCAATAAACGTATGCGTGCAAGAGAATCTCAGGAGAGGCTACAGAGGAAGGAAAATCCTTATCCTTAGTGACAGCCAAGCCGCAATCAAAACCATCTCCTGTCGGGAAACCAAATCCAAACAAGTCATGGACTGTCAGCAAAACCTTGTCACACTGGGAGTATCTAACGATGTTACTCTTGGATGGATACCAGGACACACAGGGATAGCTGGGAACGAGCGGGCGGATCTACTAGCACGCGAAGCTGCAAACACACCACTTCTGGGTCCAGAACCTGCTATTGGTATTACAACATCCTCTGTGAGAGGTTGGCTGAACTGTTGGTCCAAAAAACAACAGAAAGCTAGATGGTGCCAATCACCAGGTCTGAAACACAGTAAATTAATGATGGCAGACGAGATCGAATCATCATTTTCTGGAAGCCTACTGCAACTCAGCAGGAATCAGCTTAGGAAAGTAACAGGTATATTAACTGGACACTGCACTCTAAGGAAACACATGCATATCATGGGTCTTTTCAACGAGGAACCCATATGTAGGCTGTGCAACGAGGAGGAGGAAACAGCCTCCCACATTGTATTCGAATGTGAAGCGCTGGCGTACTGGAGAAGAGATAATGGGGAATTCACAACCACTCCTCGAAGGACGGACAGGGAAACAGTAGAACGAGTCATAAACCTTATTCGGGCAATGGAGCTCTTCGACTGAGAGACAGGCACAGAGAAGATACAATAAGCCCAACTAGAGGCTGCGGTGTCGGGGCCAACAGCCCGAAACTCGTAGCGCCTGTACTTCAGTAATCAGTAATCAGCAGTACCCAATCCAACCATCAAACTGACTCAATCTGACCAAAACTATCCCAATATTCATAACCACAACTCACCCGAACTAATCAAAACTAGACCAATCTAACCAAGACTGACCCAATCTAACAAAAACTCACTCAAACTAACAAAAACTAACCCAATCTAATCAAAACTAACCCTTCATCCGCTACAGATAAAAATATGGAAAATATTTCTCACAGCATCCACTTGGCAACACAGCGTGTGTTTATCATTCTTGGTCTTCAGTTAGTGAGTAGTGACTTGAAAATCTTGACATATTGACAGTATTGAAAATCTCGACTTCGCGGCGATCAGTTTTGTGAATCAAATTTTCAAAATGTATTTATCCTGCATAACTATTTGTTTTAACTTTTTTAATGGTTACGTGAGGAACTGTAGTACATGAGAACAACAGAAATTGTCCATTTCAATCACGATACTTTTGGAAAATGTTCGTATTGTAATATTTTTCCGCTATAGAAAACACTGTTCAGTTTTAATTTATTTATTTCAAGTCACCATGTACAGCACTCAGTATTTACAAACAATTTATATTGCAATCGCAGCGTATTTATGTCTTAACGATTTATATTTCGCGGCTAATCGATAACTATCCTACTTCAAATGGTGGACCTCATTATATACCCTTCTCCGAATACCGCCGCATTGTATAGAACTCTGTAGAATATAGTAGAAATCTGCTCCGCCCTCTGGTTTCGCTAGAATGTACCAGAAAGTACAAATCGATTCTAAACAATGTGGTCCTGGAAACCGGGGAGTAGAACAGCCGAGAGGAAGTAGGCTATAACTAGTAGGCTTCTCTTGGCTGTTCTACTCCCCGGTTTTCAAAAATCTGGCCCCTGGCGCATTCCCCAAACCGGCAGCCTGATGTCCTATGGAAGTAGCGGTCCACTCTCCTCTGGTTCGTCCTCCGGGAAGGATAGCAGCACACCGGGATTTCAATACCGCTTTCTTTGAAGATCACCTCCAGCATGCCCCTTAGTACTCTTCAGTCCAGTTGGTCGTTCGTCATCTTCGGAATTGCCAGATGAGTCAGGTCCTGTGACAGCATTAAACTTCTCAGGTGATGAAGTGCCCTCCAAACACTCGTCCGATGTTGTGAAAACTTTTTCGTAACCAGGTAAAACAGGTATCGTGTCCCTGTCGTGACTTGAAGCGTCTTCCCAACCTTTGGCCTTTGTCGTCGCAGATGGTCCATTTGTCCGATTTTTCCCTTGAATGCAGCAGCAAGTCCAGTCATCATGCTGAGGTCTTCAGTGACCAAGTGAGCTTACGCGTACTCCGCCGGTGCGTTGAACAAATCCAGCTGCTGTTCTCGAACGACGCGATATAGGACTTTCTGGCCGTTGGAATATAAAGACATAAGGGTTTCGGGGACATGTCCACCTTGAGTGACTTGATTTGCCTCACGTGAGCTTCCCGATGTTCTTCAGCATACGGGGCCAAACGGTTAAAATGAACAACCCTCGGCTTCCCTCGTGGTGATTTCTTTATCCGGTAGACGACGTCATTGATTCGCTCCAGAATCTCATACGGACCCTCTCAAGAACTTTGCAGTTTTGAGAAGAATCCACGTCGCCACTGTGGGTTGTGAAGCCAAACCAAATCCCCGACCTGGAACCCTCCTTCTTCGGCCTTCACGTCGTATGCCTCCTTCATCTTGTCGCTGGCACTTTGGATGTTTAGTCGGACTCGTTGATGGATATCGGCAATCTTTCGACTAAGATCACTTGCGTAGTCTTCTCCAGCCACATCTTCACCAGGTGGACAGCCAAACTTCAAGTCGCAGGGCAGCTGGAGTTCACGACCCATGATGATCTTGGCAGGTGTTTCGCCTGTTGATTCATGAACTGCTGACCTGTACGCCATAAGGAACAGGTGGAGATGTTGAACACAGTCCCTTTGATTGTCAGAGACAACTTTGACCAAGTTTAGATTAATGGTTCGGTTCATTCGCTCCACCATGCCATCCGATTGTAGGTGCAACGCCGTTGTCCTTGTCTTCTTGATCTTCAAGACATCGCAGACGTTGTGGAATAGCTTCGATTCAAAGTTCCTGCCGTGGTCCGGATGCAGCTCTTACGGAACACCGAAACGGCAAAACCATTCCCTTATCAAGACCTCGGCAACGGTAGCCGCCTCCTGGTTTGGCAAGGCATACGCTTCAGCCCACTTGCTGCAGTCCAGTTGTCGAAGATGTCGCCGTACTTCCTTATCAAGCCTCTCAATCGTTGTTTTTGTCTCTTTTCCAGTTCTTTTGGAGAGGTGACAACCAACTTCTCCATCTCTCCAGTGAACTCAAAGATGGTCTCCTCAGTCTCACATAGCTGTCGCAACCCGGAGGAAATTGACGAGAGTCCCAACGGCGTTTCCTTCGCACTTGAGGACTAAGACTTTGTGTTCTTTCACAATTCCATTGATAAGAAGACAGTTCTCTTTAGGAACAATGGACGATTTATCGTTACTCTTCACTTGTACCAGGATCAATACACAAGCAATTACTCGGCCTATTTTGGAGTCGTGTAGTCTAGGCTCGAACATAACGGCGCTTCCTTCTTTGACTTTTCCATCCAGACGACCCCACAGGATCATCACGCTCCTCTCTGGAATCGAAGCATCCTCAGCTAGCAGTACACAAACCATCTCCTCCTCCTTCTTATGTAAAATCACCTCTTCGTTGTTGACTCTCAAGGTGCCATGCCTGAAATCCAATTGGAAGCCTTGGGAGTTCATGATTTCCATCCCGATGATGATTTCTTCTTCAATGTCAGCAACCAGCATTGGATGTTGGAAGCTGGTGCTTCCCAGAGTCACTGTCGCTTCCACTACATGCATTCTTGCCAGGTCTCCTGTTGCAGTTCGTAGTCGCCACTCAGTTGGTCTGAACATTGTCGGTGTTTTGTCAATATCGGGCCTGACGATCGTCCTCGTCGCAACTGTATCCAGCAACATGATGCGATTTTCTTCATTTATCCAGCCATCCACAAACACGCTGTTCTGTTTGGGTCCCAAAGAGGCGACTATGGCGGTTTTCCTTGGGGCATACCGGCTACAGATCGAAGATTGCCCCTTCGCATCGACCCTCTCTAGTTTTCCGATGTCAAAGAAGGTGCCCGTCTCTCCTTCTTGCATCAGCTACGAATGTGGCCAAGCTCCCAACAAATCCAGCATCGTAGGTCCCTTTGCTTGAACGCCTCCATTTCCTTGACGACTCTTCTCACATTTGCGTTGAAGGAGGGCTCCAGGGCTTTTGCCAGCGCATCCACCAGTCTGTCAGGACGATGAAGTATCAGGGACTGCCTTATTTCCTGGTCTCGAAGTCCATCCAGGAAAGCCTGAACTGCATACCTCTCAATGATATTTTCTGGCGTGGTTGGATGAGCCAGTAGGGCAAGGCGAGCCACATCAGCTTGAAACTCCTGCGGGCCCTCGTTGTTCTTCTGAGAGCGGTTCTTCAGCTGAGAGTGCTCCAAATGCTTCACCAGAACATCGTAGTCCTCCTGTTCCTGGGTGTTCAGCGTCTGCAGGATTTCCGTCGCCTCCCCACGAAGTGCCAGTATCAATGTCAAGGCTTTTTCGGTTCCACCCCATCAATTGGCCATTGCTGCTGCCTCGAACTGGCGATGGTAATTGTTCCAGGACAGTTTGCCATCAAACTGAGAGGCTTTCATGTGACGGTATCAGCCTCTATCTTAGCACTCGCATCTTGGCTTCCGAATGTCACTTCTGATTGTTTCTTAATCACTGCTACTTGTTTTCGCACTTCTTCGATTTCTTCTATTCTTCTTCCAAAGTCTTCCCCGTTACCTGATCCTTCCAGAAGTTGTAGTTGTCCAACAGCAATTCCTCGATTTTCTCCTCCATAATTCTAGAAGATTCTACAAACTTCTCTTCAAAACTTCCTGGAATTCTCTTCCATATTTCTGGAGTTCTCTTCCATGGCTCTAGAGGATTCTTCCAGCTTCTTTTCCATTTTTCTGGAGTTCTCTTCCAAGGCTCCAGAGGATTCTTCCAGCTTCTCTTCCATTTTTCTCTAACACTGCTCTGGACAATTTCTCAACTGCGTTTCGATCAGGAATCTCGAATTGGAACGTATCGGGATCCATGCCTTCTTCCATTAAAGCCTCACGAAGCCGTTGTTGTGAATCAGCTTTTTTTCCGCTTGCATTCAGGTCACGCTCCTCCAGCTGCCTCTTCAACTCGGCAACCTTCAATCCGGTTAAAAACACTAGTTTCGCAGCCATTACAGCGAATATTTATGTCCGTTTCTATAGCACACGATAAATCCCACTTCTGACACCACTGTAATATTTTTCCGCTATAGAAAACACTGTTCAGTTTCAATTTATTTCTTTCAAGTCACTATGTACAGCACTTACTATTCACAAACGATTTATTTTGCAATCGCAGCGTATTTATGTTTTAACGATTTATATTTCGCGGCTAATCGATAACTATCCCACTTCAAATGGCGGACCTTATCATATACCCTTCTTTCTGAAACTGCCCGAATATCGCCGCATTGTATAGAACTCTGTAGAATATAGCAGAAATCTGCTCCGCCCTCTGGTTTCGCTAGAATGTACCAGAATGTACAAATCGATTCTACACAATGTGGTCCTGGCGCATTCTCCAACACCGCTGAACACTTGTTTCGTCACAGTATGAAACAATGTGCCTAAAATAGTGTTCTTTCTACAAAAAAGGGATCCATCCAGCATTTTTTCTTTGTAGAATAGTTCAACGAAGGATAATTTACCAAATTCGCCTTCGAAATGTTTTCTACAGTTTTCCACTATTTTTATCACAAAAAGTACAAAATACGTGGATGCCTAATGTTTACAAGAACCCAAAGTTGAATTAGAACATACACTGCGGCACAATGCAATATTTATAATACCATCCCCTTTTTCTCAAAAACTATGAAATTAACTAGCTCAATGTCACTTCAAACTTTAAACATTCAAATGGTTTCCAAAGATACGCGTTATGACGTCAAAACCTTCCCGCGCGTTTTGCTACGTTTGAATTTGTTCAGCCACGATGTCAGCTTTGATTATTTATTGTGAAATAACTGGTGCGATTTAAGGGCTGATATTTGGTATACGGTGTTTTGAGACATGCACGCACTCTTTGATACAATAAAAACAAAAGGTCTGACAGTCCGACTTCTACGGAAAAGTGACAATCAATGACATCTCTTTTTCAATAGTGGGCGTGGCACTGGTTGTGTCTCGTCAGTTGTTATCAGGTCGGTTCAAAATCATGGTATTTCCAGTGTCAGGCAAAACTGGCCCAATGTCAGGCAAGGCGGAGCCAGTCAGGTTTTTAATCGATTTTCCTCATTGGATATACAAGGTACTCCTCGAGCAATCAGGTGTTTAACTTTGAAACTTATAGGTTTTTCGCCCATGTTATAAAATGGTAATACTCCGGTCATTGGGGGTTATGATTTAACTTTGCGTTACCTTAACGTGTCTGTTAGGATTGTTTACTAATGCAAATGTTCCATTTGCTAACAGCGTTTACATGGTGAAATAGACATGTCAAGTTAACATAAACGTTCAATCATAGCCCCCATTGTCAACAAGACACAACGAGGAATGATTTATTCGGCATTCGGTTCCAAAGATTGCCGCCGCTCCAGGAAAACATCACCGTTGAAGGGCTCGAAGGCGAGAAGGCCATCTTGATGTGAAGGTATAGTGAGGAGCTGTTTTTGTAATTCACGATCGCGAATTACAAGAACAGCTCCTGCAGCGTATAGAAATGTTTATCCAATTGATACAGTCATTGACTGCAGTTCGTCAGGAACAATAACCAAAGGGACTTTGGCTGAGAACATATCGACTTTCAATATAGCAGTTGTCTTTGACACAGCAGCCGATTTTTCGCCCCCATGATCAGCATAATAACGTAACAGGGCTCCCATTTAAGTGCAGCCTCTCGTGCAGCAATTTCCTGAACTGTGACTACTTCGCATCCTGTGTACACGAAACCGTCCAATACTGTATCGTTGATACGGAAAAATACTGTCAGCATCTGCGAATGCATAGTATTTGTTTGGCAAACTAAAACTCTTTCAGATGGACCTGCTTGATTTTTGGACACTTTGTGACGGTATGTCCTAGTTTACGACACAGCGTACATTCAATTCGAGCTTTTGGACACTCCCGTTGAAAATGCCCATGGCAATTGTAACACTTGTTGCGCTTACCTCCGTATCTTTGGGTCGGTTTGGGTTGGTACTTGGTACTTAGAGGTACTTTTCATACAGTACTTCTGGAGTCCCGTACCGTCCTGCTTTGGCCCCAGACTGAATGTTCGGATCGCGTATACCATCTTTGATCAGGAAAACTGAATGTTTATCTTTTTTCTCGCATCTTCTCAATAATATTTGGTCCAAGCTTCGTAGGTTAGTTTTTCTCAACCAATTAATATTGCCTTAATAGTAGAAGAAAAATCCTGATGATCGGGACAAGCATTTTCAACTCTTTGCGAGACCTTTCAATCGCGTCTGCTTTTGGAACATTTTCGTCATATTCTTCCAGTTGTTGATGGCAGCCAATTGCTCGATTCTAGACAGTCAACGTGCACAACTCATATTTGAGGAACTTCCAGGGACAAACTCTGGAATAAAATCGGCCCGAATGCAGACACTCGATGCGCGTGATTTTTCGTTGTCTGGCAGCTTAACAACGAGATCCTCGAGTGATTTGAGTCGCTCTTTGTCACTTGTTGTGGAACTATAGTCTGTTCATGGCTTTTCTGCGGTTACGTCATACTTTTCCGTCTCTCTCTTACACATTGAAAAAAATCACGTACGTCTGGACGAGGGTCTTCCGGATCAATTTGACAAATGTCACATGTGGAGCAATCAATCTACGACATACTGCCAAACGTCAAATACTGTGACGTGACCGCAAAAAAGCATTGAACAAGCTGTACTGGTTGTCGTAGCTTCTACGATTCCAGCCTGAACCTCATTAGGAGACATCTTCGTAACGTTTACGAAGTCACCGTGGAAGTATGTCTTGAGGGCATTTCAGAAATACTACTAATCTTTGACCGTCTAGTCACGTCCTTGACGACACTTTTCACTTTGGGACTAGGATATCATTCATCACTTCTACGGCTCCTCGTATAGCGTTCTTTCACATTTCTCTCCGCACTGCTGACACTGTCCACTGATGAACTTCTAGTGCGTCTTCGACGTTTTTCCATAACTGGCACTGATTCGCACTTTCAGCTCAAAACGTCTTTTTGGAGTTTCGTGGGTATGGATAAGTTGAATATCCTTATCCCACCGCTGCACTGTAAGAGTAATAAGACTCTCATGCGGAAAACAAAGCATTATATTGTGAATTAATAAGATTAAATGATAAACAAAGGTCTGACGGTCTGACTTTTACGGAAAAGTGACAATCAATGACAACCCTTTTTCAATTCGCGACGTTTTTGAAAACGTCACAGGCACCATATGATTGGTCGTGGCCGAATTTGGTATACAAACATGCTTTTGCCACATTTGTCTAAAAACAACCGCTGCACATTTACCCAGATTAGGGTAGTGCCTAGAGTTGCATCGGTGTGGGTAGTGTCAGCTGCCTTACTGATGAGTCCAATTTCGGGACGAAACCGGTATAAGGAGGGCACTGCTCACATGGATGTAACTCTAGACATTTATTACGGTTCTGTACCAACCTTTCCGTTTAACATCGGATAACCGTAAAACAATGTCTCTTTATTCCATGATCAAGAGGTAAAGCTCGAACATACCTCAAATCTATTCCCGTTCGCAGACTTGCGAGCCAATAGATGGCAGTGGTCGTCTAAAAACAACCGCTGCACATTTACCCAGATCAGGGTAGTGCCTAGAGTTGCATCGGTGTGAGTAGTGCCTGCTGCCTTACTGATGAGTCCAATTTCGGGACAAAACCGGTATAAGGAGAGCACTGCTCACATGGATGTAACTCTAGACATTTATTACGGTTTTGTACATACCTTTCCGTTTAACATCGGATAACCGTAAAACAATGTCTCTTTGTTTGGTTTTGTATTGTGTGAGTTTGAAATCATTGTTTGTGTTCAATTTGGACTTCTTTGGACTATATTATCTTTGAGTGTATTACATATATCGTGTGTCCCGTTAGTGCGTATTTGATTAGCCGAGTGGAAAGTCAGCTTTTGAGGTAATAAAAAAATATATTATGTTTTGAACCACGAATCAGACGAATCGGCAACTTAACTTGATATCCAAGTATTTGATAATTGTTGAAACTGTTTCAAAAATGGCTCCATAAATTTTTATTGTTGAAAAAGGAATCGACTAATACGAATTTTTATACAGAAATAGTTTGTTTGGATATTTCCGTCTGACAGCTGACGTCATAACGTCACAGAAACCTAGCGTATAGTAGTTGCTTTCTATTTGCATGCTGGATCAATTCACTTTGAAATAAACTGACCTGAAATGATCTGATCCAAAAACCATCAAATAAAACTGCATCTGCCAAAGAAAAGTTCTTTTTTTCAAAATTTTGGATTAAGGGCAAATATTGGGTGGTTTGAGGGTTAGGCTGTTGCCAAATTCACGCCTTAAATCCGCAAAAACAACCACCACCCTTAAATTCTGACCAGTTCACTTGAGTGAACGAAATTCGTGGGTGGTACAGTTAGGGGCAACGGGGGAAGTGACCGAGTCACTTACAAATCAGATGAGTTTGTAAATAAAACGCCCTAGATGTCAAATATTGGTGTTCTGGGTCAAATTGATATGATTTGAGATGCAAATAAAAAGCAGCTACTGTGCGTGGCACTGGTGATCTCTCGTCAGTTGTTATCAGATCGGTTCAACATCATGGTGTATCCAGTGTCAGGCAAAACTGGCCCAATGTCAAGCAAGGCGGAGCCAGTCAGTTGATTATATATGAAATTTTTTAAGTTGTTCAGTTTCTTTTCAAAAGTTTTTTTTTTAAATGGAGATAACCCCTAATGTTTGAGTGGTTTTTTGTTTTTGTCAGGGTTTGAGAGGGTATTTCGTCGTCTTTCAGAATAAATGTCCATAGAATAAAAAATGCTCATTTCAATTAGTGGAATCTAACTTTTAAATATTGCCGGATGAATCTGGTTCACCCTGTATAAATAAAGAGAATAGTCAAAATTTTTCCTTTTCGCAAAATACCATGTTAAAATCTTTTTTGAGAAGTTAACATCTATTAACAATAACTTTGTTTCCAAGATTTCCAAATGATACCATACATTTTGTGACGCTCCCCGAGATTTTCCGGGTTCGATTTCCGACGGAAATGAGGAAAATCGTTGATGTTAAATTAAACTCGGGCGCCACCCTCTGAATTTCACGTGGTAGAGAGCCCACAGTGCCTATCGGGTAGCTTTTAAACAGTGAAGAACTGTCAAGGCGTCCGTTATCTCCAAAATTTCGCCAATTCCGCTTTGAAATGGACAACTGAACTTTTGAATGAAAACACGGTTTTAATGAAATAAAGTAATTAGTCTATTGGTCCCCAAAAGTAACAACTGGTTTCCAACCAGTCAATCAAATAAAATAAAAGAAAACTTATCAATAGGCTGGTTTTCCAATCAGCAAAATAAATAAAAATAAAATAGTACCTCAGTGATAATAGTAGAAAAATCAGTCAAAACTGTCCCGGTGGAGATTCAGAATTAGCAGCTAAATTAAAGGCAGTTTTTAACAGTCGTAAATTAGCGGTAAATGAGAAAGTAAAGGAAATGGCGGTGAACGAAGTCTGAAGCGAATTTTGAACAGAAAAACAGCGGTTAAAAAAATCAGATTTCTTCCGACGACGTGGAAAAAAATGTATCGGAAAAACTGACGCGATCGGGTTATTTCCACGAGAAGAAAAACGGGTTAGAGGCATAGAAAAGAAGCGGGAAATATATTGATGGACGTTGAAAATTTTGCACACACGGGTCGTAACTCCAGAGGCCTCTCTTTTACGATTATCACGGGCCAAAAGCGTTCCATTACTATTAATCAACATTAACGTGGTATGTTACTTTTTCGATCTCCTCTGTAGTCGTTTGATTTACTGGCAACAGCGCACTGGTTAAAAGTCTTGTACGTCGCTGATGTCTGATGTCAGTTTTCATTAAACGTATCTTTCTTTTCGAACTCGACCTTGGTAGGTTGGAGGTTGGAAGACATTCGCATCTCCATGTGTTAGATCCAGGGGGTAGAAAATAAGTAACCCCAAGATAGTCCATTCAGGTAACTCGTTTTCCTTTCATTGAGTTGAGCATTTTTTCTTCAACGTTTGTACGCATTCAGGCCTAGGACGATGACCATCTCCCACTGATGTACCACGTTAAGGGTGTTTTCTTCCCTACCACGACCGTGATTGATCCACTTCACCCTAATTGCCTAATTGCCTAATTTGAGCATAGGATTAATTACCAAGCATTGAGGAGTTGTTGACTACTTTGAGTGGAGCTTGAATAAGAAAAACCGGTCAAGGTATGTCGTTTTTGCTGAATTAACATTCGTTTTTTTATATTAAAGTTGCACCTTTAATGAACGTTTTGAGTGAACTATGGGGTTGATTGTTGATTATTTTTCAAGTCTTAATTGAGGTAAATATCAATCATGATCAAACTAATTACTTTTCGTGACTCGAGCAAAATATGGTTATTTATTAAATTTATTTGTTCTGAATTCGACTCAAGTCGGGTCGGACTGGGTTCAGGTTGGGCTGAAATTTAACTGATAAATAAGTCAGTTGATCGTCAATTGTGGAAAATAGACATATTGGGTTATTGATAATAAGCTGTGAATGTATTCAACTCTGGGGATTATTTTATTGGGTTTTATTGTATTTGGGTGAAAAGTGCAGTTCAACTATGACTATGCAATGCTAAAACAGGTTTTCCATATAGATCGTTCATCTGCTTGGGGAACTGGTACAGTACAGCCCACACGTACTGTTTTGGGTTTTTTTTTTTCTTGGTTTTGTTGGACTTGAGAACCTAGCAAGCTGTTGCGGTGAGCCGTATCTATATATTGTTTTATCTACGTCAGTGTTACGGTCAGTCGGGATTTATCTACTTTTTTTTTTATGAATACTTTTGTGAAGCGTTGTGACGTCACATAGCGGCAACTCAGTTTGTGAGTGATCTTTTTATAAGTTAATCGGTTCAACTGCTCGCTTGTTTGGATCATAAAATTTGATAGAATAACGTTATTAAGGTTATAGCGTTTTTAATTATTAATGAGCGGTCTTGTACTGAACGTTTTTTTTTCTTGAAACATAAATTGCACATATAGTTGAACTGAGTTTTTGGAAAATACAAGTTTTATTATTTACTGATTTCTTGTACATGCGATACGGACGTATGTTTTGGGTACTTTGCAAGTATGCACGGTATTACTGTGTAAGATAATTTTGGATTTTAATAATTTTAATATATGCGAATGTCTTGGGAGTTAACTGGTTTGATTTGAGAGTTGGTAGTCCTGATCCCTGGTTTTGTCGGCGGTAAGCATTGAGTTTTAAAAGGCTTTAGAGAAGGAAACCTTCAAAAATAATGGCACCATCATCCAATTTTGGACGTATGTCTTGAGAAATTCACTGTATCGCTATCCTTGTCGAATTATATCTATCTGCGTCGCCGAAAACTGACCTGCTTTGGACGCGGTTGCCGATTTGGGCAAATCTTCATCAATGAAAATTCCTCTGTGTACGAAATTGATTGATAAGACATGATACAATTAAAATTAAGGAGGATTGAGTATTGTTCATTTTTCAAGAAGGTGCATCAAGGTTCACTATTCTAGATTATCGCATAATCAGACACATTCACAACCATGATTTCGTCTGAATCAACTCAATGTTGAACAACGGTGAAAGTGTCTAATGATGATATTATTTCATATCATAAATAATGTGAAACATTTTTGTGCTACTCAAAGCTTAATTACTAACATTCATTAAATAATGATTTTTTGTGCATTGGATACAGGCGATACATAGTAAATATTAGTCCTAGTACACGGCAACGCTGCCTTTAAACAGCTGGTTTCGATTTTGAAGGTAGTGCGGTGATGCCATGGGGTTTCAACTTGAAAACTTCTACTTTCGTGCTTGTGAAGTGCTGTATTGTGATTTTATTTGTGAAAAATGGTAAGATTGTGCTTGCTGTGTCAAAAACTGGACCATTCGGATCCAGAAATCACCATTCACAGGTAAGTGTCAAATTTGCATTGAGCATTGACTGGAGAGGGATCCAGTGGTGTAGAGTGTAGGCATCATCATAATATTTCATTCATGAAAATGGGGATTCTCAATCTTCAGGAAGTTTAAATGTTTGTTTTTATTCGTGAATAGGTAACAACGGAAAAATGAAACTGATTTGGAAGAAAAGCCTGAATGGTAGAGTGTTTTATGCAATAGGAACCGATTGTTCTCAAATAAGAAAGGATATTCATATTACTTGAATACCTATTCCATTATTTCCTCGATTATTTCATACACAGTCAAGATGAATTATTTATTGGATACTTCCTCAACTGTCTTATTTTCGTTTTTTTTATTACAATAAGGTTGAAGTCTTCAGTAAGAATGCTTACTTTCACAATTATTATTATTATAATCACTTTTTAGAGCTCTTAAAACCTCGCGTTTATCTCGAAATTAACTTTTTGACATATCGCCCTCTTTGCCTGTACGTTTCAATTGGAATTAAAAATTTTGACGACGCCCAGTTTTTCTTCCTGTAAAAGCGAAATATAGTTTTTCCAACAATTTGCTCGAAACCAATCAATAGACTTTTATGAAGGGACATTTTTGTCAGAAACGTCAAATAAAAAAGATAAAGGGGGTCTAAATTAATATATAAAAAAACCTTGTACATGGCACAGCTAAATGGACCCCGCAATTCACTTTTTAATTTGACGTTTGGAAAAAAGTTTTAAATAAAAGTTCAATGGTTGAAAATAGATATTTACCCTGTTCCCAAGGCTTCCGAATAAACCTTTACATTTTAAAACGTGCCAGAAAAAATGGCAATTTTGTTTTAAGGGTAGGTATAGGATATATAAAAAATGTTTAATTTTCTGGAGAATGCGAAAAGTGAATAGAAACTGCAAATATTCGTACTTGCAAATTGAAGCAGGGTACCTACGCATTATGTATTGTTTATTTGCCCATACTTCTTTGAATGTATATCTAGACATAAATGTTTTTGGGCCAAATTTATGTCTAAACATACAAAATTAAATTTATGTCTAGACATTAATTTAAAGAAGAATAGACCAATAAACAATATTGCTTACCTGCTTCAATTTGCAGGTATACCAATATATGCGGTCTTTGTTTAGTATGACTCCTGCACCATATTTCTTTGGATTTATCTCCACTCACTTTCCAGCACTGATAATCATTTTGATATAGTTAAAAATAGTTTTTCGGCCATTTATTCATAATACTTTTCGCCTGTACATATACTTATGTATTAGAAACAAGAAAAGTGAAACGTTGCTGTTTCCAATTTTTTATATTTTTTTCTTGTTATCCAATTTTAGATTTCCAAAAAATGAAGAGCTGCGAAATATTTAGTGTTCTTTGGTGAGGATTGACGAGGACCGACTTCGAATCAAACCTTCCTTTTTGTGTTCGGCCCATTTTAACCCACAAGACTATTTACGTGACATTAATGGAATCAAATATTTAAAACCGGGAAGCTTGCCAATCATGACTCACCAGCAGACCATACAGTTTCCCGTCTCCAAAAACAAAAATCATATGGCAAATTGAGTAAAATGGCCATAGAGATATGTAAGAAAGGCGAAATATATTTTGTATTTTGGTTGTCATTTTATTATGAAAATTTCAATTTTTATTGATTCAGAAAGTCAAAAATGTGATATACTGTCATATAACAATAACGACATAGGTACCTACCCAAATTAATATTCATTTATATTTTTCATACAAAACGGTAGAAACTCGAAATGTGCCGCCGCTGTTCCAGATGAAAATCGAGTTCGGACGTACGTATTATAAAAATCACATGTTCTCATGCGGTGTTGCCCGATGGGTTCGGATTCCTCGTTTTATCTCTTTCCACTCATAGTGTTGTCTCTTTCGCACTTATTGTGATGTTGGCGTCAAGACTAATACCATTTTATGAATGGGATGCCCAGTCTATAGTATTTAAAGTCAATGGCGGTAAGTGAGGCAGCTACATACTTTCTTTCGTTAATTGTTAAATGAACTCAATTGGAATCGAGAAGACCTCGGAGGTTGGGATTCACCTACACGAATCTCTGGCGCCCACTTTAAATAAACCCCCCCCCCAAAGCTCCAGAACTCTGAGTATCGGGTAAGCTTAGCCAACGTGGCTTCCAATTGAGAGGTTTGATAGTTGCAGGACTAAGAGTGCTTGAGCTAAGCTTGCGCTTAAATTTTTGCGTGATACGATTTTCCCGGAACTATCTCAAGAAAACTACAGAAGAGAAAAAAACGATTGAAAAAAACGCGGTGTTGAACTCTAGTTTAAAAATTTTCCACCCGGCAAAGTTCGTTCCCCTGACAATCAAAATAAAATGATATTACCCCAATAACAGAAACGAATCTGAAAGGATTCCGTGAGTTGGAGCATCTCAGACTCACCAAAAAATCCCAGATATCGTATAAACCTTACTTTTTACTTCTTACAAAAACTGAGCTGAGATTTCTCTGGCTACAGACCTGGTACCATCGGTAAAAATACACAAAGGAAAAACCAGTCTTGTGAAAATTCAGCAGCTCTTAAAGGCTCGAGATAAATCATTTTACTGCTGCGGGCTGACGAGTGACGTCAGTGACCAAGTACTGTCGATCATAGGTGAAGTGTAATCTATGCTGGCGATCCTTGGCTCGCTGTTTTCTTCTCCCCGACATTCCGTATTCAGATCAAGAGGTTGGGAATGTTTGCTTGAATTTTGTGCGAAATATGTCGTTGTCGGTCGGTTTGCGAGTTAAATCTTTATTGGTTGATGCGTGAAGAACTGAGAAGGCATATTTTGGTCAAAAATTAATCAATGGATTATTAATTAGCTCTCGATCACCATTATTTTTAAAAAATAATGAGGGGATCTTCTGACAAATAAATGACAGTGTTACGGGAAGATATGAATTAAATGATAAGAGACGGAAAATGAATTGGAAAACTTGAAAATCACGGCAGAAAAAATCCGGAAATTTTGTGACTCTCTTACACTCTCTTTCCACTTACAAAGAAAAATGTGAGTTCACGATCATTTTTCCTGAGCTATGCTCAACCTGGAAAACTTGAATGAAATTAATAAAAAACAGTTATGAGAAAAAAAAATGATTAACTAAAATTAGTGCTGCTTCTGTCGAGTGGATAACTCTTCGGGATCAGGATGCTGGGTCGCCCGGGATCGTTTGGAGTTGTAGTATTTACTGTTCTGGTTGTGGCAATCGATCTAATGAGCAGGCTTGAGGTCCTTGATGTGGATCCGGCGTAACGTCTTGTTTTCGTTGCCCTTGAGATTGTAAACTACGGGAGAAAGAACTTTAGTAATTACATACGGACCTGAGTATTTTGGAGCCAATTTCGCTGCGAAACCTTTGGTGGCAGATGACAAAGGATTTTCGCGGCGCATCACTTTGTCCCCTACGTGACACCTCCAGTAACGGCGTCGCAAGTTGTAATGGTGGCTCTGAGTTGTGAATGCTTGTCCCAGATTTATACGAACCAGTTTATAAACTTCCTGGAGAGGTTGAGTGCGGCTACTGTGAGTCGTTCGGTCATCGGCTGAGCTTTTTTCAATGGTTACTTCTTTGTTATGGCTTTGGTGCAGCAGATTCGGCGGCTCCAACTCTCGTCCAAAATTCAGGAATGCAGGTGAGTATCCAATGGATTCATGATGTGATGTGTTGATTGCAAATATGATGTCGGCCTGACAGTTATCCCACTTTCAGTGATAGCCCTCGCAGAACTGCGATATCGTGGACTTGATTGTTCTGTTTGCTCGTTCGGTGAGGTTGTCTTGGGGCGTGTAAACTGGAGTCAGCCGTTGTTGGATACCTGAATCCTTGAGCAACTCCTTGAAAGGGCGGCCGGTAAACTGGATGCCATTGTCGGTCAGAACGGTTTTTGGACAGCCTAAACAGTCTTATAGAGGGCCTAGTAGGCTGCTTTCTAAGTTGCTTTTCGCAACGGACGGCATTGGACCCACCTGGTGAATCGCTTCTGGAATACCAACAAACAGTTGTTTTTCTTTGTGGAACGTGGCAGGGGACCAATCAGATCCGAGGTGACCGTTTGCCAGAGACTCTGATTGCGGGACGGCCTCATATACCCAGGTGTCTTCTGTTGGGATGATAGCGTTCACACGAGAAACAGCTTCTCACGTACTTGGCTATATCGCTGGACATTCCAGGCCAAAAATATCTCCGTGCGATACGCGAGGTAGTCTTGGCGATTTCCTGATGTCCTGCTGTTGCACGGTTGTGATTCTCCTGAAGAATGGCTAGTCTGGCGGATTTGGGCACGCAGAGTTTCCAGGGATCGGCCATATCCTGTTCCGTCATACCAGAAACGTCCCAAAAATGCCGGTAGTCTTCCATCCTTAATGCAGAAGTCGAGATAAGAGGCGGGATCGCTTTCCACTGCGGTCTTTTTGGACGATTACCATAGAGTTCCGTCTCCTCCGCCTCCAGGGCATCAGCAATTCGGTTGAGAATACCCTTGCTGTATTTGATTTCGAAATCGAATTGCTGAAGATACACGCTACAACGTGCCAATCTGCCACTCGAAGAATTGAGGGAGTGAAGCCACCTGAGGCTTATGTGGTCTATTTGGACAGTGAAATGGTACCCCTCCAGATAAGGTCTCATTTTCTCCACATCCCACACAATGGCCAGACATTCCTTTTCCGTGACGGAGTATCTAGTCTCTGCTGGATTCAGCGTGCGGCTGGCATAGGCCACCACGTGAACTCCGTCTGAAGAATGTTGGACGATAGCGGTCCCTAAGCCGCTATCGGAGGCGTCTGTCTGGAGAATGAATGGTCGGGAGAAGTCGGTACAGGCCAAAACTAGAGATTCGGTGAGGGTGACTTTGAGGTTGTCGACGGCGATCTGCTGGGCTTCGTCCCGATGCCATCGGATTCCCTTTTTTAGCAGCTGATTTAGGTGGCCGGCTGTTTGAGAGAGATTTGGTACAAAGCAACGGTACCATGACGCAATGCCCAGGAACCGTCGGAGACCCTTCACGGTGGTGGACCTAATACTTCCCATTAGGTTTCGGATGGCTGACACCTTCTCTGGATCGGTCAAGATGCCTTCCGGGGTGATGAGATGCTCTAGATAACGTGAAGATTTTTTAGCAAATTCCAGTTTCTCGGGGTTGATCTTCAGGTTAGCTGCTCGGAGGTGATGGAATACTTGGCGCAGATTGGACAGATACTCCTCGAATGTTTCGCCCATGATGATGATATCATCCAAGTAAGCGAAAGAAAATGGGTCCAATAATGCGATCCATCAAACAATGGAAGGTGGCAGGAGGAGTATGAAGACCAAACGGGATCACCCGGAATTGGAATAGTCCCATTCCCGGAATGGTGAAGGCGGTGATGGTCTTACTGGCTTCGGTCATCGGTATCTGCCAATATCCAGCTTTAAGATCGATGGTTGATTTATACTTGGCCCGTCGCAGTTTGTCCAATATAGCGTTGATAAACGGGAGCGGGTAGGCGTCTTAGCAGGAGACGGCATTGCCTTTTTGAAAATCAATACAGAATCGGAATTTCCCATCTTTCTCCTAATGATGACGACAAGGGAGCTCCAAGGGCTGTTGGAGGGCTCAATCCATTTTCCAGCATTTGGTTGACTTCCGCATGGACTACTTCCTGCATTTTCGGGTTCTGTGGACGATACCTCTGCTTGATGGGTTCGGGGTTGAGCAATGGATTCTGTGTTCCACTAGCTGTGTGGTACCATTGATCAACTCAAAAGGAGCCAGTTCTTTCTCCAGGAATCTATGTACACGTTGTTTCTCGGTTTGGGAAAGATCCTGAGTGGTGGTGATTTCCAAGGTGATTTCCGAGGGCTGAGTCCTTGACAACAGTTTATTGTCTAGATACACGTTGCTTTTGCGCAAATCCAACCGGAACTAATGACGAGTTAAAAGGTCCATGCCAAGCACAATATCAGAAGATAGGAACGGGTAGTGATATAGTATCTCAGTGAAGCTGGTGTTTCCACAACACAGGGGTTTTCTGAAAGCTTCGATGATCTCGTTGATGCTTCCGTTTGCTACTCTGGCTCCTTGGATGGATGGGTAGTGCAGGATATTCGTGTTGGCGGCAGAAGTCGCCACTTGATCTCCCAGAAAAGAATGTGCGGATCCTGTGTCGATCAAAGCCAGGAACACTTTATCATCCACACGGACTTGGACGTGTGAGTGGTTATCGGCTGAGCGGACTGAGCTTACCGACGGGATGCATGGACATTTTAACTCGTCATAAGTTCCGGTTGGATTTGCGCAAAAGCAACGTGTGTCTAGACAATAAACTGTTGTCAAGGACTCAGCCCTCGGAAATCACCTTGGAAATCACCACCACTCAGGAACTTTCCCAAACCGAGAAACAACGTGTACATAGATTGCTGGAGAAAGAACTGGCTCCTTTTGAGTTGATCAATGGTACCACACAGCTAGTGGAACACAGAATCCATCTGATCAACCCCGAACCCATCAAGCAGAGGTATCGTCCACAGAACCCGAAAATGCGGGAAGTAGTCCATGCGGAAGTCAACCAAATGCTGGAAAATGGATTGAGCCCTCCAACAGCCCTTGGAGCTCCCCTGTCGTCATCGTTAGGAGAAAGATGGGAAATTCCGATTCTCTATTGATTTTCAAAAAGGCGATGCCGTCTCCTGCAAAGACGCCTACTCGCTCCCGTTTATCAACGCTATATTGGACAAGCTGCGACGGGCCAAGTAGAAATCAACCATCGATCTTAAAGCTGGATATTGGCAGATACCGATGACCGAAGCCAGTAAGACCATCACCACCTTCACCATTCCGGAAATGGTACTATTCCAATTCCGGGTGATCCCGTTTGGTCTTCATACTGCTCCTGCCACCTTCCATTGTTTGATGGATCGCATTATTGGACCCATTTGCTTTCGCTTACTTGGATGATATCATCATCCTGGGCGAAACATTCGAGGAGTATCTGTCCAATCTGCGCCAAGTGTTCCATCACCTCCGAGCAGCTAACCTGAAGATCAACCCCGAGAAATATAAGTTTGCTAAGAAATCTTCACGTTATCTAGGGCATCTCATCACCTCGGAAGGCATCTGGACCGATCCAGGGAAGGTGTCAGCCATCCGAGACCTAATGGGAGGTATTAGGTCCACCACCGTGAAGGGTCTCCGACGGTTCTTGGGCATAGCATCATGGTTCCGTCGCTTTGTACCAAATCTCTCTCAAACAGCCGGCCACCTAAATCAGCTGCTAAAAGAGGAAATCCGATGGCATCGGGACGAAGCCCAGCAGACCGCCGTCGACAACCTTCGAGTGGCAGATTGGCACGTTGGAGCGTGTATCTTCAGCAATTCGATTTCGAAATCAAATACAGCAAGGGTATTCTGAACCGAATTGCTGATGCCCTGGAGGCGGAGGAGACGGAACTCTATGGTACTCGTCCAAAAAGACCGCAGTGGAAAGCGATCCCGCCTCTTTTCCCGACTTCTGCATTAAGGATGGAAGACTACTGGCATTTTTGGGACGTTTCTGGTATGACGGAACAGGATATGGCCGATCCCTGGAAACTCTGCGTGCCCAAATCCGCCAGACTAGCCATTCTTCAGTAGAATCACAACCGTGCAATAGCAGGACATCAGGAAATCGCCAAGACTACCTCGCGTATCGCACGGAGATATTTTTGGCCTGGAATGTCCAGCGATATAGCCAAGTACGTGAGAAGCTGTTCCTCGTGTGAACGCTATCATCCCAACAGAAGACACCCGGGTATATGAGGCCGTCCCGCAATCAGAGTCTCTGGCAAACGGTCACCTTTGATCTGATTGGTCCCCTGCCACGTTCCACAAAGAAGAACAACTGTTTGTTGGTATTCCAGAAGCGATTCACCAGGTGGGTCCAATGCCGTCCGTTGCGAAAAGCAACTTCGAGAGCAGCCTACTAGGCCCACTATAAGACTGTTTAGGCTGTCCAAAAACCGTTCTGACCGACAATGGCATCCAGTATACCGGCCGCCCTTTCAAGGAGTTGCTCAAGGAATCAGGTATCCAACAACGGCTGACTCCAGTTTACACGCCCCAAGACAACCTCACCGAACGAGCAAACAGAACGATCAAGTCCACGATATCGCAGTTCTGCGAGGGCTATCAACAAAAGTGGGATAACTGTCAGGCCGACATCATATTTGCAATCAACACATCACATCATGAATCCATTGGATACTACCTGCATTCCTGAATTTTGGACGAGAGTTGGAGCCGCCGAATCTGCTGCACCGAAGCCATAACGAAGAAGTAACCATTGAAAAAAGCTCAGCCGATGACCGAACGCTCACAGTAGCCGCACTCAACGTCTCCAGGAAGTTAATGAACTGGTTCGAATAAATCTGGGACGAGCATTCACAACTCAGAGCCACCATCACAACTTGCGACGCCGTTACTGGAGGTGTCACGTAGGGGACAAAGTGATGCGCCGCGAAAATCCTTTGTCATCTACCACCAAAGGTTTCGCAGCGAAATTGGCTCCAAAATACTCAGGTCCGTATGTAATTACTAAAGTTCTTTCTCCCGTAGTTTACAATCTCAAGGGCAACGAAAACAAGACGTTACGCCGGATCCACATCAAGGACCTCAAGCCTGCTCATGAGATCGATCAGCCACAACCAGAACAGTAAATACTACAGCTCCAAACGATCCCGGACGACCCAGCATCCCGATCCCGAAGAGTTATCCACTCGACAGAAGCAGCACTAATTTTAGTTAATCATTTTTTTTTCTCATAACTGTTTTTTATTAATTTCATTCAAGTTTTCCAGGTTGAGCATAGCTCAGGAAAAATGATCGTGAACTCACATTTTTCTTTGTAAGTGGAAAGAGAGTGTAAGAGAGTCACAAAATTTCCGGATTTTTTCTGCCGTAATTTTCAAGTTTTCCTATTCATTTTCCGTCTCTTATCATTTAATTCATATTTTCCCGTAACACTGTTGTTTATTTGTCAGAAGATCCCCCCATTATTTTTCTAAAATAATGGTGATCGAGAGCTAATTAGTAATCCATTGATTAATTTCTGACCAAAATATGCCTTCTCAGTTCTTCACGCATCAACCAATAAATCATTTAACTCGCAAACCGACCGACAACGACATATCTTCCCCATATTCAAGCAAACATTCCCCACCTCTTGATCTGAATACGGAATGGGGGGAGAAGAAAATAGCGAGCCAAGGATCGCCAGCATAGATTACACTTCACCTATGATCGACAGTACTTGGTCACTGACGTCACTCGTCAGCCCACAGCAGCAGACCTTCAGTTCCCGCTACGCGATCTTTTTCACAAACCCGTTCTTCACCAACTTCCATTCTTTTCCTTTTTTTTTTTATTTCAAGACGAGGTAGGAACTAGTCATCGATCATCGATCAATATAACATTTTACCGTATTTCTCTTAAGCCAGTGCTAAGTTGTAGGTAAGTTAGTGAAAGGGTGGGAAAATATGATTTATCTCGAGCCTTTAAGAGCTGCTGAGTTTTCACAAGACTGGTTTTTTCTTTGTGTATTTTTACCGATGGTACCAGATCTGTAGCCAGAGAAATCTCAGCACAGTTTTTTTAAGTAGTAAAAAGTAAGGTTTATACGATATCTGGGATTTTTTGGTGAGTCTGAGGTGCTCCAACTCACGGAATCCTATCAGATTCGTTTCTGTTATTGGGGTATCATTATTTTATTTTGATTGTCAGGGGAACGAACTTTGCCGGGTGGAACATTTTTAAACTAGAGTTCAACTCCGCGTTTTTTTCAATCGTTTTTTTCTCTTCTGTAGTTTTCTTGAGATAGTTCCGGGAAAATCGTAAAAGAGAGGCCTCTGGAGTTACGACCCGTGTGTGCAAAATTTTCAACGTCCATCAATATATTTCCCGCTTCTTTTCTATGCCTCTAACCCATTTTTCTTCTCGTGGAAATAACCCGATCGCCTCAGTTTTTTTCCACGTCGTCGGAAGAAATCTGATTTTTTTAACCGCCATTTCCTTCACTTTCTCATTAACCGATAATTTACGACTGTTAAAAACTGCCTTTAATTTAGCTGCTAATTCTGAATCTCCACCAGGACAGTTTTGACTGATTTTTCTACTATTATCACTGAGATACTATTTTATTTTTATTTATTTTGCTGATTGGAAATTTTTTGATAAGTTTTCTTTTATTTTATTTGATTGACTGGTTGGAAACCAGTTGTTACTTTTGGGGACCAATAGACTAATTACTTTATTTCCTTAACACCGTGTTTTCATTCAAAAGTTCAGTTGTCCATTTCAAAGCGGAATTGGCGAAATTTTGGTGATAACGGACGCCTTGACATTTCTTCACTGTCAAGAAGCTACCCGTGTTGGCGGCAGAAGTCACCACTTGATCCCCCAGAAAAGAATGTGCGGATCCTGTGTCGATCAAAGCCAGGAACACTTTATCATCCACACGGACTTGGACGTGTGGGTGATTATCGGCTGAGCGGACTGAGCTTACCGACGGGATGCTTGAGGTTTCAGGAAAGCGGCGCTGGACGGGACCTCAGGGCAGTACAGCGGCGACTAAGTTTTTCCACACGGACAATCACGGGACAACACTCCGTCTTGTCTGCATCTCGAGCAAAATATCCTTCTTGGATTTGAACAATTAATTTGATGATGCCCTGCCCACACCGGAAACAGATATGAGACCATGGTACCTCGTGGCTTCGTGTAACGCTTGAGAACAAGGTTCTCTGGGTTGGTCTTGAAGCAGGTACATTCAGATGATTGGCCCGTTCAGGGTGGTGTGGACGGGGATTCTCTCGATATGAGGAAGTGGAGCGTGATGATGACGGATTTGAGCGTGATGAAGACATCGACGGGTAAACCGCATTCACATCAGTGGTTGGTAATGCGCGCTCGAAGAATCGGGGTCACTCGTTATACGAAGTTTGTTCGGGAAATCGGGTTTGTTGTAGCTCAGCTAGCAGGGGCTCCGTTTCCCGAATCACGCGGGACGACGTCTGAATATCATAGAAATCTGTCTTTCGGATTTGTTGATGGTACTGGAGCAGCAGATTTTGGTAGATCCAGTGCAGCTCTTGTGAGGAGAAGATTCCTCCGTGCCTTCGTATCACTGTCTGAAGATCAGTGATGTAACGACTCGTTGGCTCATTGATCTTTTGTAACCGACGACTAATTTCCCCTTCCAAGTCTTCCGCGTAATTCATCAGGAAATAAAAACTTCGGAAATCGGTGGCGAATTTATCCCACGATTGCCACAGATGGCGATTTTTTCGAGGCAGAGGGCCGCTTCATATTTATGGTAGTAGCGAGTTGATCGGGAGTTTCTGGGCGGAGGAGACTTCCTCCAACCGTTCTTTGAAGGTCACGGTGTCATTACGTCCATTGAAATGAAGATTTCACTTGTGTACTTCCAAATTCGACCTCCGACTTGTGGGGCTAGTTGGCGTGGACCCCAGTGGAGCAACGGTAATCACGGGTGTCCCTCTAAACGTGGCATTCGGGTTCGTGGCTGTCACTTGGGGTGATGGCACGGTCAACGTTGAGCTTCCCGTAGCTGCGGAATACACAAACGGCACAGAACACATATACAAAGTCTAGAACAAAAACGTAAATGGAGGGCGGGGCCTAAGTGAAAGCTTTGATACGCATCCACGGAGAGGCGCTGATGTGCCTGAAGTTCGTTAGATCAAGAGAAGATGGCGATACGTGGAATGCCACATGACAGCTTATTAGCTTGTCATGATGATAGATGAAGTCATTTGAACGTCACCTTTTATCTTCATGTTGTCTTTCATGCTTTGATTTCTTTCTAAGTGGAAAAATGCCCTGGTATTCCTCATCAAGAAACCTATAAGAACGCAAAATACAACCCGGAATACTAGAGACTCATCAATGTTCCAGCCGCCATCGGAAAAGTTCCGGAGAAATGCATCCTCTACAATAAGGAAAGTCACGATGGCAAAAAACTTTGCCAGAAAAACAAATAATGGGATTCCGCAGTATATTCTACAACAAATCAAACAGTGAGGCTAAGTGACACCATCCTGAAAAGGTCGAACAAAGGGGAAGAAACAGAAGAAGTCTCCATCGAGAAGTTCCGTAGAGTCCAGCCGTCCTACATCACATGGAGCCATGCACCGCTTCTCCGGACATTGTGAGTGACATTTTGCCATAGTCACCATTACACAGGGTCAGCGCCCCGAAGTGCAGAACACATCAACTAGGGAAGCCCACACTGACCCCATCCCCAGATGGTTCTGGACATTCAAGAGAATACCGAAAAAAACTACAATTATTCAAAGTTTTTGTCTTTATTTAATAAATAAAGCCATTTCCAACGTCAAAGTCTATTTCAGTGCTTTTATGTATAGGTATCTGTGAAATATATCACAGAAATCTTCAATGATACTTTATCCAAGTCTGATAGTTCGATTCGCATCCACTGCATTCCGTGGCGCATTGTTACGTGAAATTTTATACGTCAGTTTGTCTTCTAAACTTTGTCTATGTGCTCTGTGAAAAACGGTTTGTTTCACAGTAAGTGAGGGAGAGACTTGGCCATCTTTGATGAAACTTATGAGCCAAAGATCGCCAGTACTTGGTCACAGACGACAGCCTGCAGCAGTTGACCTCCCGTTCCCGCTACACGATCTTTTTCACAAACCCGTTTTTCACTAACTCTCATTCTTTTCCTATTCTTTTTTATTTAAACCCGTAGGAACCATTCATCGATTATTATAACATTTTACCGTAATTCTCTCAAGCCAGTGCAGTAAAAGGGTGGGAAAATATGATTTATCTCGAGCCTTTAAGAGCTGCTGAGTTCTCAGGAGACCGATCTGTTTTTCCTTCGTGTATTTCTACCGATGGAACCAGGTCTGTAGCCAGAGAAATTTCGGTACAGTTTTTTTTAAGAAATTAAATTGAGGTTGATACGATATCTGGAATTTTTTTGGTGAGTCTGAGGTGCTCCGACTCACGGAATCCTTTCAGATTCGTTTCTGTTATTGGGGTTTTATTATTTTATTTTGATTGTCAGGGTAACGAACTTTGCCGGGTGGAAAATTTTTAAACTAGGGTTCAACACCGCGTTTTTTTTAACTGTTCCAATTTTCTCTCCTGTAGTATTCTTGAGATAGTTCCGGAAAGATCGTAAAAGAGAGGCCTTTGTTGTTACGACCCGTGTGTGCAAAATCTTCAACGTTCATCAATAAATTTCCCGTTACTTTTCTATACCTCTAACTCGTTTTTCTCCTCGTGGAAATAACCCGATCGCGTCAGTTTTTCCGATTCATTTTTCTCTACGTCGTCGGGAAAAATCTAATTCTTTCAACCGCTGTTTTTTTGTTCAAAATTCGCCGTACAAAAAACCCGTCGCTTCAGACTTCGTTCACACGCCGTTTCCTCCACATTCTCATTCACCGATAATTCACGACTGTTTAAACTGTCTCTGATTTAGCTGCTAATTCTGAATCTCTACCGGGAGAGTTTTGACTGATTTTTTTTGCTGCTTTCACTGAGGTATCATTTTATTCTGCTCATTGGAAAACCAGCCTATTAGGTTTTCTTTTATTTTATTTGCTCGACTGGTTGGAAACCCGTCAAAATTGTTACTTTTGGGACCAATAGACTGATTACTTTATTTCATTAACACCGTGTTTTCATTCAAAAGTCCAGTTGTCCATTTCAGAGCGGAATTGGCGGAAATTTGAAAATAACGGACGCCTGGACATTTCTTCACTGCATAAAAGCTACCCTATAGGAACTGTGGGCACTCTACCACGTAAAATTCAGAGTGTGGCGCAAGAGTTTCATTTAACATCAACGAATTTCCTCATCCCCGTCGAAAATCGGACCCGGAAAATCCCTGCTCGGGCGCCAATTTGTGAGGCTCCCCGAGATTTTCGGGGTCCAATTTCCGATGGAGATGAGGAAAATCGTTGATGATTAATGAAACTCGGACGCCACCCTCTGAATTTTACAAGGTGGGGGTCCCACAGTGCCTATCGGTTAGCTTTTATACAGTGAAGAAATATCCAGGCGTCCATTATTTTCAAAATTCCGTCAATTCCGCTCTGAAATGGACATCTGAACTTTTGAATAAGAACACGGTGTTAATGAAATAAAGAGTAATCAGTCTATTGGTCCCAAAAGTAAAAATTTTGACGGGTTTCCAACCAGTCGAGCAAATAAAATGAAAGAAATCTTAACAATGGGCTGGTTTTTCAATCAGCATAATAAAATAAAAAATAAAATAATACCTCAGTGATAACAGTAGAAAAAATCAGTCAAAACTCTCCCGGTGGAGATTCAAAATTAGCAGCTAAATTGAAGGCAGTTTTAACAGCCGTGAATTATCGGTAAATGAGAATGTGTAGAAAACGGTGTGTGTACGAAGTCTGAAGCGACGGTTTTTTCTACGGAGAATTTTGAACAAAAAAACAGCGGGTAAAAGAATTAGATTTTTTCCGACGACGTAGTATCAGGAAAACTGAAGCGATCGGGTTATTTCCACGAGGAGAAAAATGGGTTAGAGGCATAGAAAAGTGGCGGAAAATTTATCGATGAACGTTGAAAATTTTGCACACACGAGTCGTAACTCCAGAGGCCTCTCTTTTACGATTTTTCCGGAACTATCTCAAAAAAACGCGGTGTTGAACTCTAGTTTAATAATTTTCCACTTGGCAAAGTTCGTTCCCCTGACAATCAAAATCAAATAATAAAACCTCAATAACAGAAACGAATCTGAAAGGATTCCGTGAGTCGGAGCACCTCCGACTCACCAAAAAAAATCCAGATATCGTATTAACGTTATTTTTTATTTTTTGAAAAAAACTGTGCTGAGATTTCTCTGGCTACAGACCTGGTTCCATCGGTAGAAATACACGAAAAAAAAACAGATCGGTCTCCTGAAAACTCAGCAGCTCTTAAAGGCTCGAAATAAATCATATTTTTCCACCCGTTTACTTACATACCTACAACGCGGCACTGGCTTGAGAGAATTACGTTAAAATATTATAATAATAGATGAATAGTTCCTACCTCGTGTTTAAAATCAAAAGTATAGGAAAAGAATGGAAGTTAGTGAAAAACGGGTTTGCGAAAAAGATCGCGTAGCGGGAGCGGGAGGTCAACCGCTGCGGGCTGACGTCTATGACCAAGTACTGGCGATCCTTGGCTCGCTGTTTTAAAATAACAGAGTTACGGGGAAAAAATGAAATGAATGTTCAGAGACGAGAAATGAATTGGAAAACTCGAAATTGACGGCAGAAAAAAATCCGGAAATTTTGTAACTTCGTTACACACTCTTTCCACTTACAAACGAATATTTTTCCTTAGCTATGCTTTAACCTGGAAAACTCAAATGCAATGAAAAAAAAGTTATGACTGGAAGAAAATGATCACTGAAACCAACTTTACTGCGGCTGGATTGGCTAATTGGTTCGATGGAGATGACGACTCATGCTGGATACGGAACCCCATAGACACATCACACCTCGCACCTGGAGTGGTTACTTTCTCCTAACAGTTCGGCATCGGTCATCGGCCACTCATCTGGCTGCGACTTAATGCCCTTGTAGGTGGGTTTGCTGATACAGGTCTGGAAGTCGACTCGCCTTCCATGTTCCTTGTAGAATCCGGTATAAAACTTGAGAAAAAAAACAAAACTAATATGCTGGTGTTAGCACCAGAAGGTTAAGCAAAGATTCGGGGTACGGTGTTACTGGGTGACATGTAGTCACAACTGAAAAGTGGCTCGGGAAAATTACGATCACCAGTACGGGCCGATGAAGCATCCACGTGGACAAATCAACTCAATGAAAACATTTCAGCAGACGGCAGAGAATAAAAACTTATTTTAGGATAACAGCTTTTGTAAAAAATCAAAACCGCAAGTATCACGATCGAAAAAAAATCAAAAAAAATATTCCAAGTTCGGATCTTGGAAGTAATCGAGTCGATATAACAAAATAGTCCGGGTTAGGGACGCAAATAAAAACTCAATACAACTTACTGGTTTCAAAACACGTTAACTTCAGCGGCGGGTGGATAACTTTCGGGTTATGTGTACCGGCGGGTGGTTTAGCGCACTTTATTCGGGGTATGTCTACTCTTGGCGAAGGTTGATACACGTCTTCCTAACCCTAGCCCTATATCTGAGCTTGGCTTCTCCACGACAGGAGGTGGGGTGACGTTGGAATAACAACTCTGAAAGTTGATATTCCAAGTATCTGGTCTTCTATAGTTTTCATTGGATTGATCTAATGATTCTATATTGCTTTTAATTTTTGACAAGTTTGGATCATTTTTGGTTGCATCTCGAATACTCTCATACGTCATATTGTAGGTTGAAATTGGTGTTATTGATGTATGACATAGTTTATTTACTTCTTTGTTCTGAACTATAACCAGTGATGACGATTTGACTTTGCAGAAGTCATGGCTGGTAATCTTGAATATAGGTGGAAGATTCTAGTCAATGGACTGTTATCAGCAGTTAGTCTGAATTCTCGGTCAAAAAGATACATCAAAAAAATGATTGTCAGAAAAAATAATCGCAAGCCTCTCGATTTAGCTAGGTGTAATTCGGTTCACTTATAGTTAAAGATCTTGATGCAAATGCAATCGGCTTTTCCACGCCATTGACGATGTGTGAAGGAACACCAGCTATTCCAGTTGGGTTTGCGTCACACGCTAACGTTTAAGGTAGATTTGGATCGTAAGGGATCAAAAGTCAATCGCTTGCAATTTATTGTTTTAATTTGATGAAGGCTGATGCACATAAGCTAGTCCAATTGAATTTTGCATTGTTCTATAGAAGTTAACGTGGATGATATGTTTTCTTGAAGCTTCTGGAATGAATCTATTATAGTACATTATCATGCCTAAAAATCTTTGAACGCCGTAGGTCTTAGCATGTCTAGAATTTCTTAGTCTTTCTTTGGTGACTTCGAAATTTCAATGTGTTTAATCAAGTTTCCTGAATATTCGGTGCTGGTCTGGAAAAAAATATTTTTTTTTTACGATTTAGATGTTGGTGGAAATCTTTGAGTCTTTCGAGACAGGCATCGATATTTCTCTGACATTCTTCTTTCTTTGAGCCATGGACGATTATGTCATCAAAATAAGAATGCGACTTTGACAACTCGAAGAGAATTTGATCTATGATTCGATTGAATTCAGAGGGTGCAGTTTTGATACCAAAAGAAACGCGATTCATTCGATAGGTTCCCCGTTGAGTTGAAATGGTTTGGATGGTGCTGCATTCTTCGTCTACTGCAAGATGTAAGTAAGCCTTGTATAAATCCAACCGACAAAAATATATTGAATCCTTTAGACAATTAAGAACTCAGATTTTTTTATTGGATAGTTTACTATCATTAGTTTTGCATTGAGTTGCAAAATAGCGTCCAAAAGTTTTGCATTGACGCCAATTTTATAATCTACGCAGAGTCGTACCCTACCATCAGGTTTAGGAATATCAACTTGAGGTGAACCCCAGTCGCTATGATTGACTTTTGATATTATTCCTGCAGCTTCTAGACTATTCTTTTTTTTTAACCCTCTTCACTGAGTGCATATGGTTCATCTCGTTTTTTGAAATAGGTAGGTTTAGCATTATCACGTAGATGTAATTTTACTTTGAAATTTGGTGCTGATCCAATTCGTTCTTCAAATATTTCTGGATATTTTCGAACAAGCTCTTCTTCTGTAGTTGGGTGGAATGTTGAATCAACTGAACATCCACCCAGTGGAGAATTGTTATCAAGTTTTTCGAGTTTGTTGCCTGAACGTTTTATCCACACTCGTCCTAGCAGAGAATCATATTGATCTGGAATTACGTAAAATTCTTCTTTGGGCAATTTATTCTGGTATCGAATATCAGATTTTGCCTTTCCAATTGGAAGAAAAACATTTTTGGTGTAAGATCTGAACGTTACGTCAGATCTTAGAAAAGGAATATTCAAGTTTATTAATTATATGCATTGATGATTGATGCCTGATTCTCGGTAATTGATATTTGATTGTTTATTATCATCAGATCTTGATTTGAAATTCAAACGACTTCTGGGTCAGGATTGATTAATTTTGTTGATGCTTGTCGAGTTAATGGCAGATGAAATATCTTGACTATCATGTTTTGATGATTGGAGGATTAATGATTTTTCCACTAATTTTTCAAAAGCTGTTTCGGTGGACTGTAAAAGATTTTCTCGAATAGATATGTCTTTAGTAGATAAGCAAGGGGGGTTCTGCGGCAATTTCGATCATTTTTACATGTAAATCCTCATAAGGAAATCGCAGGTCGGTTCTATCATTTTTTGTACCGGCGACGCATGCGCACAGCGACGCCTTGTGTCGGGAAAAATTTTCAGCATCTGATGGGATTCGATCCTGTGACACTATGATTATGAGGGAGACGCTTTAACCGTTGCGCCACGAAGGCTATTAATTAATTAAGGATTATGAGCAGTAGAATTGGTACTTTTATTGGATTGGGGAATTTTGGTTGATGCGATATGTTCTTGAGTGTTGATGGATTTATTTGTGGTTTGAGTGGTATTTTGATGTCTTGTTTAGGATATCCAGCGATGTCATTATTATTTTGTAATATTATAGATTTAGAAAAATTAAGTTTCATATGTTTTTAGATTATTAATTGTTGAGATGTACAGAAGTTATATGAGATTATCGGGAAAGTTCGACTCGTGATATGTAGGGGGTGGGGGTCGGGGGTTGAGGGTCGTGGGTGGGGTGTGGGGGTCGAGGGTAGGGGTTGGGGTTGTGGGCTGGGGGTGTGGATGACGGATGCGGATATCAGTATGCCAGATGATTGTTGAGCTCAGTGACACATGCGCGTCGGGGAAATTTTTGTCGAGGTGTATAGCGTACCATGGTTTTCTCATGTGGTATTTGATACTGAAAACATTTCAATGATGTTTCGATGTATTGTGAGATTTTGGAAATTTCATAGGTTTCATAATAAGACTAAGATTATTATTATTTGAGGTGTATGTATGTTATGTTACTCATCCGCGGTATTCCAATTACGGGATGTAGAATATTTAAAAAGGAGAGCGCGATGTACCTAGATATTTTACAGTCAACGACCTTGAAATTTTTATAAGAAAGGAATCACAACAAAAGAATATCATGAGATCATGATTTGGTAGATCATTTTAATTTTTATGGTTATAGAAGATAGCATCAGTATTGCTGTGAATAAAGACATTTTAAAATTATATTTAACATTTAAATAGAAGGAAAATATTTTCAGAAAATGTTTATCTTATTTCAACACCTGGATAGAGTTGATCTGTACTTGAAATAGACACATACTCACCTTATTAAATGCATATCCACTCAAATAAAAATCTCAAATTTCGAATGACATATATTTATTTCTTTATCAAAAGATACACAATTGCATTATACGCACATAAATCCCCAAAGTGGTAAATTACATTATTTACCATGTGTAGGGGATTGGTACATAAAAAGGAAATTAAAATAGGACAAATACATGCATCTTCTACTCACTATCTACTTACATCACACAATATAAACGGAGAAAACTAATTTTATTATACCTAATGAGTAATACAAAAACTTATCTAATAAAATAATTATTATACACAATATATTAATCCATTATAGAATAATGCCCATGAGGGAGAGTTAGGACAGAATCTTTTAACAGATGTCTCTTAACATCATACGGACTTAAGGCAATTTTTGTTTGTTTAATAGAATATAAATCATGTTTGCTTGCGCGAATTAAATTTTGATCAACTGCTTTCTCAATATTTGACTCTAAACACTCTCTATAATCTTCAAAACTGATTTTATTTTCAATAACACTTTTCTTGACCCCTTTTATTTTTTTTTTGTATACACCTCCCCTTTTTCCATGTTAGTTTTGCTCTGTTCTAATTCCGCACCAGTGTAAAATAGTTTTAGTGCGTACATTTTTGATCTAAGTCCGATAAAGTCAGTCATAATCCGTCCATTATTTTCATCTTTCATCATACCCAAAACCTTTTTATTCACTAAGGGAATATTATAAATATTATCCTTAGGATAATCAGAGGTGTCAAAATGTTGTTCACAATCTTGTCTGATGACGTCATAGACATTGAAATCTGCTATTTCATAAATTAAAGAGTCTGTATCAGTGTAAAGCACAGTACATTTTTCAAAACGATTTTTCATGTAATCATAATGAAAGTTGTAAATAGTGGTCTTAGCAAAATCTAAAATACACATTCCAGCATATATTGGCTTATTGAAAAATACTTCAGATTTTGCCAACTCAATAATTACAAGATTTTCATTGATTATGCTACTTTTAAACTCAGGTTTTGAAATTAAAGCCTCAGCTCCATATCGACCTTCCCATTTAGTAACAAGCTTAACCGAAGAATGTTTTCGAACATTTTCCATAGTTTTTCCAAAAACAGCATTAATCATAAGTTTAAAGAGGTTTTTCTCAAAGTCATTTTTGGAAGCCTGTCTGAGACGAGTATTCAAATCAATATAGGATTTTAACCACGGAGACTGATTAAATGAAATTGCTCTATGGATTTTTGATAGTTTAACGCCCAAACGCGATACCTGTTTCAAGTTTCTGTAGTGAATAATATATTTTTCTTTATTGAAGAGTGTTGCCATTAGCTTGATATTTTTAGAACCAGGAGGTGTCTTATGTTCAGGACAAGGGGGTAAATCTGAAAATAGATCGTGTAACTCATGAGGGATTTCCAAGTCTACCTCTAAAATAAAGCCTTTGTTAGAGGTATCATCAACGTCTAAAACATTGAAAGAAGATAGTTCAGCATCAGTCAACCACTCGAATCCATTATAGGGCAGATGTTGAGACATCGCCCAACCATATTGATTGTTGATATCAAAATACATGAGATATGTTTCTTCTCTAGAAGGATCGTATGAAGGAATATACTTATTATTGCATTCAGCATGCCTTTTAGAACACTGACTTAGACCTCCTCGTATACCCCTTTCAATGAACATGACCATATCTAAATCAGTCAAAAGTTCAAGCCTAGGATGATCAGATTTAAAGAGTTGATACAGCATACATTGCCAAGAATAACCAGGGAGAGTAAACGAATGAGCGGGATCTAATCCATAAGTGTTATGAACTGCTGATCTAAATTGCTCAAACACGTCAGCCAATAACAAAATATCAGTTTTCATGTAAAGTTCAGAATAATCACACATCGTTCGACATGAGAATGTATTCCAGACTTTTTGCGCATGTGCGTACTCACCATCTGAAATACATTTATCCTCCAATCTGCTATAAAATTCTAACTTGGAGGGTAATTGACGCTCATTGATTTTAGACCAATCATCCATAAAGTCATATGGAAATATACCTTCACGAGTGAGCAATTTGAAATGCTCATCACTCAGATTCTTGAATTCGGACTCTAAAATGGGAAAATCTGAAAGATAAGATGCTAGTTTATCTAAACTGGAAGCCATAAAACGAAAGCTATCCAAAAATCTGAACTGAATACGACTTTCAGGGATATGCTTTGTGAAGGAGATATATTTCTCTTTGTTTATAGGAAGAACATCGATTGACCCATCCACTTCAGCTAAAGCTTTGATAAGCAAATGTCCATCATATGAACTAAGACAATGAAATAAAACAGGAATAATGTGGCTATCTTGGAAATTCAAATTACATTTTTCATGGGCAGGTCCTCTATATATACCAGTTAAGTGACAATGATCACGAACTCTTTTATCTTCTGCTTGGAAAACCTTTTCACATACATGACAACAACACGCCTTGAAAAAATGCTTAACTTGTTCAGATGTGAGCTTCTCTATTGGAATAGGACATTGGAAGACTGTCATTACATTTTCAGCAAAGTCGAAAAGTTCCTTAACAAACCATTGAATACAATCGACCCCTGTATAAGACTTATAAAACGACAATGAATCATCATAAGAACATTTAACATAATATCCAATGCTAAATGGAATATGAGATTGATATTTTTGAGTATTTTTCGTTCCATCATCTTCAACAGTAGTCAAAAGGCACTCAGAATCAGCATATATAACAAAAGGTGCTTTTGTTTTAAAAGAAAAGTTAGTAAACTCAACAAACCTTCGATTTTTCTCAGGAAGCTTTGGAAGAGGACCATTATTCAGATTTGCGCAATCTTTCTCCTGATTTTCCAGTTTTCCAACATCATAAAAGTAATGAAGACAACGATCACAAATATACATAGCAGTTTTTTTTTTACTCAGCTGTGATGAAACAAGACGAGATAAATTTTTTATCCAAACAAAATGATTTCTAGTTGGAGGAATCATCTCCTCTTCACCACTTTGATAATTGTCTTGTACCATTGGAAGATTAATATGGTTCTCAACTTTTTTTTTGGTGATATAGGCAGGAACAACCTTGAAAGACTTACCCGATTTTTCCAATCTATAGACGTTTATAGAAATATCATTTTGCTTTTCAAATCGAGGAACTTGGGGTAATGACATAGGAAACTTAATTCCTTCCAAATTAAAAACAGTCTGAGGATGAGAATAAGAAGATGTCCTTTTTGCAAAGTCATGATCAACAGGAAACAATGCAGAGACCACTGCCCAGGCAAAACATAAATTATCGGAATTTTGAATATTAACACAAGCTTTTTTACTTTTTATTTGCTGGGGTAGATCAATATATGAACCAGCTTCAATTGGATTAAACTTATTTATATTAATGGTTAAATTTAGTATTTTAGATAAGGCCCAACCACTATCTTTTTCCTGAAACTCCTCTAATTCACTGAGCAGGGGGATTTTTATATTTTCATCGAACCATGTATCTAGATCAGAATTCTGATATAGGGAGACATTTTGGGTATTTAAATATTTATTTTCCGTCAATGTTATATTTGCTTTATTAACAATGAATTCACCACAAAATACCGTGTTAACTTTGACAGCATGATAATTTTTAAAATATTTTGAACTCTTCTTTTAAATATAACCTTACAATCCAATAAATATCCAATGATGTCTTTATGGGAAAGATTAATCAAGACACCTGTTCGAACTCTAGATTCAAAAGCTGTACTCAAATCTTCCCATTTTACACGGTGACATGCCGTTTCTTTTTTCTGATGGATCCCACCCCCCTTTCTTTGAAGTATTTTAAACTGTTGTCTTGAACTTTTAACATTAACCATTGCTGCTTGTAGATGTTGTTTTTCGCCTATTGAACGAGCAGTTTTCAAAGATTTATTGATTTTTCTGACTACTCGAGCACACTCAATCAAGCCTTCTCGAAGAAGTTCTTCGGAAGACTTGACCCGAAATATTCCAAGTAGTGCAGCAATATTTTTGATCGCATTCGCAATAATAGCAAACATGATTGGCGAAAACTGATACAATTAAGAAAAAAAAAATAGGAAAACACGTCCGAATACTTCAAGAGACAATCTAAGACTGATGAAAGTAACTCACCCTCAATATGATTTTTTAAAATAGCTATACTCAAAAATTGTCTCCAAGAAGTATAGCAGAACACGTCGCAACACTTCAAGAGACAATCTTAGACTGATCGAAGTACCTCAACCTCAATATGATTTTTTAAAATAGCTATACTCAAAAATTGTCACTAAGAAGAATAGCAGAACACGTCTGAACACTTCAAGAGACAATCTTAGACTGATCGAAGTACCTCAACCTCAATATGATTTTTTTAAATAATGTTACTCTAAAATTGTCACTAAATAGAATAGCAAAACACGTCTGAACACTCCAAGAGACATTCTAAGACTGATGTAAATAGCTCACTCTCAATATAATGAAAAAAAAAAACAATAATTTAAAACATTGCTAAGAACCGGAACACGTCCGAACCATTCAAAAAACAATCTAATACTAATATTATAACTCACCCAAATCTTACTTAAAAAAGAACTTTGCTGATGCAGATGTTCTCTGCCGTGAGACTACAGCAGTGCTGGACACCTCTTGAAGCTCCTCTTTTTGACAATCTTTTTCCTTTCACTATTGCAATTTTGCCAATCCCAAATTGAATATTTGGAGATCCTATGAGAAATATATGATTTATTTTCCGCGATATAATTTTAACGACTTTACGTACCTTCGATCTCAAGGATTTGCTATTAATTCAAGCAGTCTTCAAATGTAGGCATCCAATTTTTGCAATGAAGTGATCAGGTGAGCGTTGATCTGAGTAACAGAAAAAATAGCTTTACTTGCACATACAACAATTATTTTTATACAAAACACAGCCCCAAAATCCTCAATTCATATTTTTGGTTATAATAAGCTCGAATTATACAGCATTTTTCGAATTGAAATATTAAAAAACACTAATTTCACCTCCAACCGATTTTTTCAAAAAAAAAGAAAAAAAATCAAATTAAAATTATTATAACATCATCTATAGACTCTTCTAGGCAGGTACTTAATTTGGATAAAATTCTCCTACCCAAATTATCACAATATACAAGGAAATAGTGGGTTTTTTTTTTATTTACTTCAAAATATTATCAAAAAGTGTGTTTGTGCTATTCAACATATCATATTTCTAGATAAAAAATAATCATTCTGCATCAGACTTTTATCATTGATGATTATTATTAGTGAATGTAGCCATAAGTTATTATTTATTATCACACAAGATTTATTAAACAAAACCATATGATTGCACTGGTTTCGAATATATAATAAAGTGAGCAATTATTTTGGCGAAAACGTTGATTGAAAAAAAAAGTAAAATAACATGAATAAATAGATGACTCACCTTATATGAAAACATAATTTTTTCTTCTATTCAAGTTGCGTACTCTTTCGATGAATAGCTTGAGGGCACCACAGTCGTGAGGGGAAATCCTTATCAGTCAATTTAATCCGAATTAATAGATTTGTATAACTTTTTTCACTAAAAATAATATACATTGAAAAATAATCAAAATTTAACTTATGAGAATGTGGCTTACCTTATTAGAATTCAAATGTGCAGGTATTGGATATATGTAGAGAATTGCGATGAACCTTGAAAAATCGAACCATGTATCGAGTTCAACTATTTATAAAGAACTGAACTGACTTGTTTTTTCTTGATCTAATCAACCGAACCAGGCTAGGGAGGGCGGGAAGGTCTAAACGAAACCCATTAAAGTTTAGGTTTCAAAACTATGAATGCCTCAACAGAGGGATAATTATAGAAACCACTTACATCTCTATACCATTAAGTGTCAACTGATAAACGTCGTCTAGACTAGGTACTAGACGAAAATTTGTTTTACATTTCATAGTTCTTGTATAAAAATTGATCATATTTTTTCCTCTGCATAAAGCGTTCGATCTTTTTATTACATACAATTGAAATTTTATTCAGCATGTAAGTAGTACATAATTTACTTGAAGATATCTATACATGGCGTTATATTATAGAGAGGTGGTATAATTATTGCATTGAAAAGGTGTACGTTGATAATATGTTTTCCAACTGACACATGTATGTATATGAAAGTGTTTAATATACATGAAGGTGAACTATTTCTAGCAAGTGAATTATATGATATACATAAATATAAAAATGTTTTGAATCTTCTGTGTGATTGGTGCAATTTGGTGTTCCGAGGTGATGAGATGAACACCTAACAACCTGAAATACTTCGATCAACAACAACGTGATGGTGTTGATGATGATGATGTTTTTGATGATGGTGATCATGATGTTGTTGATGATGGTGATGGTGTTGATGATGGTGATGGTGTTGATGATGATGGTGATGATGATGGTGATGGTGTTGATGATGGTGATGGTGTTGATGATGGTGATGGTGTTGATGATGATGATGATGTTGATGATGATGATTATGATGATGGTGATGATGATGATGTTGATGTGATGGTGATGTTAATTGTTATCGATGTTTTTGTTGATCATTTATTGTTTTTGGGGCTGTTTGAGTATTGTTGTCTCAAGGGATAGCTATGTTAGGGTTCCGCAAAAATTAGGCGAGCCTGATTTCAACATAGCTATCCCCTGAGACAACAATACTCGAACAGCCCTAAAAACAATAAATGATCAACAAAAACATCGATAACAATTAACATCATCATCACATCAACATCATCATCATCACCATCATCATAATGATCATCATCAACATCATCATCATCATCAACACCATCACCATCATCAACACCATCACCATCATCAACACCATCACCATCATCATCACCATCATCATCAACACCATTACCATCATCAACACCATCACCATCATCAACAACATCATGATCACCATCATCAAAAACATCATCATCATCAACACCATCACGTTGTTGTTGATCGAAGTATTTCAGGTTGTTAGGTGTTCATCTCATCACCTCGGAACACCAAATTGCACCAATCACACAGAAGATTCAAAACATTTTTATATTTATGTATATCATACTGTATATCTGATTCAAAATAATGGGGTTATCCTTATTACAAATAATCATCGCTAGGTGGCGCATCAAAACATCCCAAACGTTAACATCACTTCAAACGTTCACCATCAAACCTACCTTTCCAAAATCCCTTATCTCCTCACAAAACATCATAACTAACTACACCTCCAAATCCCCTCATCTCTCCACAAAACACCATAAGCGACAACGCCGCACGCAGCCGGCAACACCAACCTCAATCTGTATCACCTGTTGTTAGGTACAGATTTGATTCCAGAACTAAAAACCATGAAGAAACGATACAAGAATAACAATGTGATGATGAGTAATGCTGACGTAGATGAAAGTGTAGAATAATCAGACGACTCCTCTTCTAGAAAGTTATTTCTAATTTAAATAATTATTCATCAATCACATAAAACATCCAAATATAAGTGTACCAATTAGTACATTTATTTCCTTATTCCTTGTTCCTTCGAAGAACCATCCTCAGGTAGAGGAAACCCAAATTAAACCAATAAACTAATTTGATTGATTTAAGTTATTGATCTGTATATCCATAGGCACCTGGTGTGTATGATTAATACACCAAAAGTGTTTCAATGTATTATATTTTGCTGAAAATTGGTTTTTTAACAGAAGGTTTTTTATGAGCTTTTTTATTCTTTTATTGACAACAACAACATTTTTTTTTCTATTAGTTACAATTCAATTGTTTTTACAGCCCTCTCCTCTCACAATCGAAAGTGCATTCCGCAAATGACAATCAATGTCATCACACATACAACCGGTGAACACTGCTTAGATGCAACAACGCAAAACAACAACATGCACATGTGAACGAAACACAATCCAAAAATAAACTAACTAACTAAATATTCGCAGGACAGAATTGGCTGAAAAGCAAAATAGTATTTTGTTTCAAATCACAACATCCTCCCCCCCTTGAGGCAACGTCCTCAACTAAGTTTCAAATGGCAAAGGACATAATTTCGTAATAGGTCGAATAAAAATTCCTTCTTTAGTTTGAATTCGAGCAATTCGAGCCCTTTTGTCTTTGCCTGGTAGCAATTCCATAATTCGAGCAAGTTGCCATTTCAACGGAGGCAAATTGTCCTCTTTCACCAAAACAATAGAGTTTACCTCTAGATTTTTTGAGGATTGGAACCATTTCGGTCTATTCTGTAACCTATTTAAATACTCAGTAGACCAACGAGTCCAAAAGTTTTGGCGCATCTTAGAGCACCTTTGCCAAAAAGACAGCCTATTTTCATTTGAGTTTGAGATGTCAATTTCGGGAAAACTTGTAAGTGGTTCGCCTATTATAAAATGCCCTGGAGTCAAACAAGTTAAATCGTTAGGATCTACTGATACCGGACACAGTGGGCGCGAGTTAAGAATAGCCTCTATTTGAGCTAATAATGTACTCAGCTCTTCAAATGTCATACATGAGTCGCCAATAATTTTACGTAAATGTGATTTGGCAGATTTTATGCCAGCCTCCCATAAACCACCCCAGTGTGGGCTGAGCGGTGGTATAAAACGCCACTCTATTTCTTTAGTACCAGTGAAATTCAAAATTTCTGTTTTATTTACATCTGACCTAAAAAATTTGTACAAGTCGTTCAACTCATTAGATGTACCCTTAAAATTTGTGGCATTATCGCTATAAATAGTGATGGGATTGCCACGCCTAGCAATGAACGTTTTTAGAGTAAACATGAATGCTTCTGTTGTGAGACTACTCACAACCTCAATATGCATGGCTTTCGAAGCCATACACACAAACAGTGCAATGTATGCTTTAGATTTGGGAGATTGCCTAATAAAAAGCGGACCACCAAAATCTATCCCAACCTTGAGAAATGGTCGAGCTACCGATACCCGATCCACCGGTAATGCCCCATTAATTGTGATGACACCTTTGCTTTAAACCTATAACAAACTGTACAATGATGTAACACACTTTTTACAAAATTTAACCCATTTATCGGCCAATATCTTAGCCTTAACGAAGCCAAGACAGCTTGTGCTCCAGCATGGGCAAGTCGAATATGCTCTAACTTAATTAATAATTTCGTAACGTGATGTTTTGCTGGTAGCAACAGAGGATACCTTTGATCGTTAAGGACTTCTGCGTTTGAAATTCGACCATTTACTCTGAGCAAACCCTGACCATCAATGAATGGATTTGAGCAACGTAATTTGCTGTCCTTAAGAACTAACTGATCTTTATGACTTTTATTTTTATCAATTTGACACTGCAAATCTTCAATTTCCCTGAAAAATGAATCTCGCTGAACTAACTGAACAATTTTTAACCTAGCACTATTTAATTCAGATACCGCAAGAGAACCATGTAACATATTATCTGACCTTTTCTGAGTATTGGTAACAAACCTTAGACAGAACGCAACTGCACGTTGTAGACGTGAAAAGTTTGAAAACCGTGACCAATCAATAACAGGCTCGAAATTTTGAGTATATTGAGCACAAACAACCTTTTTCTGTTCAGAAATTGAGTCCAATTCAATTGCACCAACAGGCATCACTGAGTAACTTGGATCTAAAATATTTTTTGGACCATTCCACCAAAAGGAATTATCAATCAAATTACTAGGAAAAATCCCCCTAGATAGCCCATCAGCTGCGTTGTATTCCGACCTAGTATGACACCATTCAAAATTCGAGGTGAGCTCTTGTATTTCGGACACTCTATTTGCAACAAATGTGGTCCATCTAGACGGTGAACCTCCTAACCAACAAAGAATTATTTTAGAATCTGTGTACAGATAGATCTTTGTAGTATTTAAACCCATAATAGAAACAACTTTATGTACAAGCCTGGACAAAAGTAATGCGCCACATAACTCCAGCCTTGGAAGTGAAACTGTCTTGAGTGGTGCAACACGTGACTTAGAGCACAACAAATTACAAGCAACACTACCATCAGAATAAACACTCCTAACATATATACAAGCAGCATATGCAGCTACAGACGCATCTGCATATCCGTGATACTGGATCTCAACCAACGACTTTCCTGTAAACAAGTTACGAGGAATTTTCAATAACTTCAAGCTTGATAAGCTATTAGCTAGAGTCAACCATTTTTCTTTTGAATCTGCAGGAAGCTCCTCATCCCAATCTATTTTTCCAGCCCAAATTTCCTGCATTAAAATTTTTGCCAACACTATAACAGGCCCTACCAAACCTAAAGGGTCAAACATTTGAGCAATATGAGACAGGACTCTCCTTTTTGTAAAACAGCCAAAACAGTCAATATCAGGAATTGAAATCTTGAAAATATCGTCGGACGGGTTCCAACTAATACCCAAAACCTTATTAGAAACAGTCTTATCCAAAATATCTCGTTCCTTTCCTTTTATTTCCTGAATCTCATTGATTAAAGACTTATGATTGGAACTCCACTTGTGAAGTTTAAAACCAGCACTACTCAACATTTTTATCAGTTGGTCTTTCAATTCTAATGCTTCCTCTTTAGTATTAGCCCCTGACAAAATATCATCAACATAGCATTGATTAAGGATGGCTTTTGAAGCTAATGGAAAAATAGTAGCCTCATCAAAACCCAATTGATTCAAACACCGAGTTGCCAGGTAAGGCGCCGAGTTGGTACCATAAGTCACAGTTTGAAGTTCAATGCAATTGAATTCGTCATGACTTGACTCTCTCCATATAATGTTCTGAAGATGCCTTTGATTAGGGTTCACCATCACCATTCGGTACATTTTCTCAATATCAGCAACAAGAACAAACATGAAACTGCGAAAACGACACAAAATTTCAAATAGCTCTGGTTGAACAGTGAATCCCTTATACATGATGTTATTGAGTGAAACACCTGTAGAGGTTTTTGAGGAAGCGTCAAAAACAACTCTTAATTTTGTAGTTGAACTATTTTCCCTAACCACGCAATGGTGAGGCAAAAACACTCGAAAATTCATATTCTTAATCCCAGCATTATTAAAGTCAAAAGGTACCACTTTACCATGTCCCAATGAAATGTATTCATTAATAAACTTGGAATAATCCGTGAACAATTGTTTGTTATGTTGAAACCTTTTCTCTAGAAACTGAAACCTTTTTATAGCTGAACCGAGTGAATTTCCCAGTTTACAATGTTCTTTAGGTGAACGCAAAGGTAGATCAACTTGAAATTGTCCGTTTTCCAATCTTTGTACCGTAGATGTGAAATATTGTTCACAAACCTTATCCTCTGGTGACAAATAGCGTTTATTTGTCACTTCTTCTAACTGCCAGAACCTTGGAATTATATCATTGACATTGTCTAGATTTTGACAAAATAGTGACACATTTAAATTAGTGAAGACTTTGTTGTTGAAAGAAGACTTTATGGGTGCGCTGCCACAAACTAACCATCCCAATTTTGTGTTCTGTAACACAGGCAAATTTGCACCTAACTTGATTATCCCAGGAAGCAACAGATCAAAATATAAATCTGCTGAAATTAGCATGTCAATTTCCGAAGGCCTAAAATAACATGGATCCGCCAATGTTATGTTATCCGGCAAACTTATTTTGCTTGTATCAACCAAAGCATGAGGCAATGAACAAGTGATTTTATCCAAAACACAGCAAGAAATTCTAAAATTCTGTGAGCTTTCGTACCTCGATTCCAAAATGAGATCAACCATTTTATTTACCTTTGAAGCAGTATTCCCAATACCTCCTACAGTCAATGCTCTATTGTAAAAATCTAAATTCAAAAGCTTTAGCACCCTTGTGCTAATAAAGGGAATCTGTGACCCGGAATCTAAAAGAGCACGAACAGCTACCCTTTCTCCTTGTCTATTTATCAAATGCACTCTTGCAGTTGCTAATAATATTTGTGATTTCCATCCCATAGACAGAAGACTTGCATTATCAATAGGAGTTTCATTTGAAGTAGGAAGTTGACTTGTAACATAGTTTTCGTTTGAACCCTTATGACCCTGCCTATTCCTATCAAAATTTTCCCTAGCAACCTCAGGCTCCCTTTGACTTCCTGTGAAGGAATTTTCTTTTACATATCTTTCATCGCTATGAAGTAATGAATGATGTTTACCATTACAAACTTTACATTTATTTGACTGACACTGTGAAACTGTGTGCTTTGAATCCAAACAGTTGTAACACAATTTGTTTAGTTGCACAAACTTCCGTTTATCTGTTATAGAACAGTCCTTGAATTTAAAACAGTTGCCTATTTTGTGCCCATCCTTATTACAAAATAAGCAAGATTTTTTATTTCTAAAATCAGCCCTTAAATTCTCTTGAGTGGTTACTAAAGTAGATTTCATCTGTTTAAAATTAAAACTTTTGTTACTCCCAGGCATACTTTCAAGCGCGCAGCACCGTTTTTCAAGAAAATCAAGAAACTTAGCCAAATTTGGCAACGCTGTGCTATCTTTTTCAAGCTCATAAGTCCTAAGTGATTGAAAATCAAGTTTCTGTGAAAATATATAGACAAGTAACACGTCCCAACTATCAACGGGCAATTTTAATGCTTTCAATGAATTTAGATGTTGCCTTATATTTGTCAAAAATGCTCTAAGCTGAACCCCATCACCCTTTGTTATGACAGGAGTATCCAATAACCCTTTAATATGTGTATTGACAATGACAAGGTTGTTGTCATACCTTTTCTTCAATATATCCAATGCAATTGGGTAATTATCATGCGTCAATGACAAATCATTAACCAAATTCAAAGCTTCATTGGATAAAGCGCCTTTTAAATATAAAAATTTCTGGACGTCAGTCAATTGAGTACTGTCATCAATGAGAGCAGTGAATAAATCAATAAATGACTTCCAATCCTCATATTTACCCGAGAACGAGGGAGTATTTAAATTTGGCAACTTTACTCTACTTATCGAATCGCTATGTGTTTGCAGAGTAGGTTGTTGTGAATTACTAGAAGAATTATTGACACTAGTTGTATTTAAATGGGTTTGTATGACGGTTTTAATTTTAGCCAAAATTTTAAAATATTGATTCTCTATCAAAACTCTATCAGCCTCTTCAGCCTCATCCAAATCCTCAATTTTTGTTTGAATTGTACAATAATTCTCAAAATTCTTATTTAAATGAGTGTCCCTCACAGCAAGTTCATTAATATTTACATTAACGTCATTTTCATTAGTATTTACGAAATTTTCTATCCTAGTTATGGCCCTTTTAACCTTTGTACGCTCTTTCTTGAGGTCTTCCATGATAAAAATTCAATAAAAACACTGTTGGTCTGCTAACACAACACGATTTCGCAAAGTCCACAGAAAGTATAGTATAAAACAGTCTGACCTTGTTTGATCCAAATCCTTCTTGTTTTGGTATCACCTTGACCTTTCACCTTCTACGCAGCAACCCAGTATTCAGCAAATCCCATAAGTTTCAGCCAATTATTGTTGTCCACTTCAAACAACCCAAACTTCGATATCCGGCTCGCAGCTGGCCAAAATATGTACCAATTAGTACATTTATTTCCTTATTCCTTGTTCCTTCGAAGAACCATCCTCAGGTAGAGGAAACCCAAATTAAACCAATAAACTAATTTGATTGATTTAAGTTATTGATCTGTATATCCATAGGCACCTGGTGTGTATGATTAATACACCAAAAGTGTTTCAATGTATTATATTTTGCTGAAAATTGGTTTTTTAACAGAAGGTTTTTTATGAGCTTTTTTATTCTTTTATTGACAACAACAACATTTTTTTTTCTATTAGTTACAATTCAATTGTTTTTACAGCCCTCTCCTCTCACAATCGAAAGTGCATTCCGCAAATGACAATCAATGTCATCACACATACAACCGGTGAACACTGCTTAGCGATGCAACAACGCAAAACAACAACATGCACATGTGAACGAAACACAATCCAAAAATAAACTAACTAACTAAATATTCGCAGGACAGAATCGGCTGAAAAGCAAAATAGTATTTTGTTTCAAATCACAACAATAAGATTACTCCCTAGAATTTTTCGAAAACTTATTGGAGTCTTTCAAAAAAAAAAAAAAAAAAGGTTGGATGTGATTTAAATTGGGGTTTTTTTTTCCTATGTTTAGTAGACTTTCTGAAAAATAATTCACTTGCTAGAAATAGTTCACCTTTATGTATATTAAACACTTTCATATACATACATGTGTCAGTTGGAAAACATATTATCAACGTACACCTTTTCAATGCAATAATTATATCACCTCTCTATAATATAACGCCATGTATAGATATCTTCAAGTAAATTATGTACTACTTACATGCTGAATAAAATTTCAATTGGTTTAGATAAAATAAATTGAAAATGTGAATTTTATAAGTATGTAATAAAAAGATCGAACGCTTTATGCAGACGAAAAAATATGATCAATTTTTATACAAGAACTATGAAATGTAAAACAAATTTTCGTCTAGTACCTAGTCTAGACGCCGTTTATCAGTTGACACTTAATGGTATAGAGATGTAAGTGGTTTCTATAATTATCCCTCTGTTGAGGCATTCATAGTTTTGAAACCTAAACTTTAATGGGTTTCGTTTAGACCTTCCCGCCCTCCCTAGCCTGGTTCGGTTGATTAGATCAAGAAAAAACAAGTCAGTTCAGTTCTTTATAAATAGTTGAACTTGATACATGGTTCGATTTTTTAAGGTTCATCGCAATTCTCTACATATATCCAATACCTGCACATTTGAATTCTAATAAGGTAAGCCACATTCTCATAAGTTAAATTTTGATTATTTTTCAATGTATATTATTTTTAGTGAAAAAAGTTATACAAATCTATTAATTCGGATTAAATTGACTGATAAGGATTTCCCCTCACGACTGTGGTGCCCTCAAGCTATTCATCGAAAGAGTACGCAACTTGAATAGAAGAAAAAATTATTTTTTCATATAAGGTGAGTCATCTATTTATTCATGTTACTTTACTTTTTTTTTTCAATCAACGTTTTCGCCAAATAATTGCTCACTTTATTATATATTCGAAAACAGTGCAATGATATTGTTTTGTTCAATAAATCTTGTGTGATAATAAATAATAACTAATGGCTACATTCACTAATAATAATCATCAATGATAAAAGTCTGATGCAAAATGATTATTTTTTATCTAGAAATATAATATGTTGAATAGCACAAACACACTTTTTGATAATATTTTGAAGTAAATAAAAAAAAAACCCACTATTTCCTTGTATATTGTGATAATTTGGGTAGGAGAATTTTATCCAAATTAAGTACCTGCCTAGAAGAGTCTATAGATGATGTTATAATAATTTTAATTTGATTTTTTTTCTTTTTTTTTTGAAAAAATCGGTTGGAGGTGAAATTAGTGTTTTTTAATATTTCAATTCGAAAAATGCTGTATAATTCGAGCTTATTATAACCAAAAATATGAATTGAGGGTTTTGGGGTTGTGTTTTGTATAAAAATAATTGTTGTATGTGCAAGTAAAGCTATTTTTTCTGTTACTCAGATCAACGCTCACCTGATCACGTCATTGCAAAAATTGTATGCCTACATTTGAAGACTGCTTGAATTAATAGCAAATCCTTGAGATCGAAGGTACGTAAAGTCGTTAAAATTATATCGCGGAAAATAAATCATATATTTCTCATAGGATCTCCAAATATTCAATTTGGGATTGGCAAAATTGCAATAGTGAAAGGAAAAAGATTGTCAAAAAGAGGAGCTTCAAGAGGTGTCCAGCACTGCTGTAGTCCTACGGCAGAGAACATCTGCATCAGCAAAGTTCTTTTTTAAGTAAGATTTGGGTGAGTTATAATATTAGTATTAGATTGTTTTTTGAATTGTTCGGACGTGTTCCGGTTCTTAGCAATGTTTTAAATTATTGTTTTTTTTTTTCATTATATTGAGAGTGAGCTATTTACATCAGTCTTAGATTGTCTCTTAGAGTGTTCAGACGTGTTTTGCTATTCTATTTAGTGACAATTTTAGAGTAACATTATTTAAAAAAATCATATTGAGGTTGAGGTACTTCGATCAGTCTAAGATTGTCTCTTGAAGTGTTCAGACGTGTTCTGCTATTCTTCTTAGTGACAATTTTTGAGTATAGCTATTTTAAAAAATCATATTGAGGTTGAGGTACTTCGATCAGTCTAAGATTGTCTCTTGAAGTGTTGCGACGTGTTCTGCTATACTTCTTGGAGACAATTTTTGAGTATAGCTATTTTAAAAAATCATATTGAGGGTGAGTTACTTTCATCAGTCTTAGATTGTCTCTTGAAGTATTCGGACGTGTTTTCCTATATTTTTTTCTTAATTGTATCAGTTTTCGCCAATCATGTTTGCTATTATTGCGAATGCGATCAAAAATATTGCTGCACTACCTGGAATATTTCAGGTCAAGTCTTCCGAAGAACTTCTTCGAGAAGGCTTGATAGAGTGTGCTCGAGTAGTCAGAAAAATCAATAAATCTTTGAAAACTGCTCGTTCAATAGGCGAAAAACAACATCTACAAGCAGCAATGGTTAATGTTAAAAGTTTAAGACAACAGTTTAAAATACTTCAAAAAAAGGGGGGTGGGATCCATCAGAAAAAAGAAACGGCATGTCACCGTGTTAAATGGGAAGATTTGAGTACAGCTTTTGAATCTAGAGTTCGAACAGGTGTCTTGATTAATCTTTCCCATAAAGACATCATTGGATATTTATTGGATTGTAAGGTTATATTTAAAAGAAGAGTTCAAAATATTTTAAAAAATTATAATGCTGTCAAAGTTAACACGGTATTTTGTGGTGAATTCATTGTTAATAAAGCAAATATAACATTGACGGAAAATAAATATTTAAATACCCAAATTGTCTCCCTATATCAGAATTCTGATCTAGATACATGGTTCGATGAAAATATAAAAATCCCCCTGCTCAGTGAATTAGAGGAGTTTCAGGAAAAAGATAGTGGTTGGTCCTTATCTAAAATACTAAATTTAACCATTAATATAAATAAGTTTAATCCAATTAAAGCTGGTTCATATATTGATCTACCCCAGCAAATAAAAAGTAAAAAAGCTTGTGTTAATATTCAAAATTCCGATAATTTATGTTTTGCCTGGGCAGTGGTCTCTGCATTGTTTCCTGTTGATCATGACTTTGCAAAAAGGACATCTTCTTATCCTCATCCTCAGACTGTTTTTAATTTGGAAGGAATTAAGTTTCCTATGCCATTACCCCAAGTTCCTCGATTTGAAAAGCAAAATGATATTTCTATAAACGTCTATAGATTGGAAAAATCGGGTAAGTCTTTCAAGGTTGTTCCTGCCTATATCACCAAAAAAAAAGTTGAGAACCATATTGATCTTCTAATGGTACAAGACAATTATCAAAGTGGTGAAGAGGAGATGATTCCTCCAACTAGAAATCATTTTATTTGGATAAAAAATTTATCTCGTCTTGTTTCATCACAGCTGAGTAAAAAAAAAACTGCTATGTATATTTGTGATCGTTGTCTTCATTACTTTTATGATGTTGGAAAACTGGAAAATCATGTGAAAGATTGCGCAAATCTGAATAATGGTCCTCTTCCAAAGCTTCCTGAGAAAAATCGAAGGTTTGTTGAGTTTACTAACTTTTCTTTTAAAACAAAAGCACCTTTTGTTATATATGCTGATTCTGAGTGCCTTTTGACTCCTGTTGAAGATGATGGAACGAAAAATACTCAAAAATATCAATCTCATATTCCATTTAGCATTGGATATTATGTTAAATGTTCTTATGATGATTCATTGTCGTTTTATAAGTCTTATACAGGGGTCGATTGTATTCAATGGTTTGTTAAGGAACTTTTCGACTTTGCTGAAAATGTAATGACAGTCTTCCAATGTCCTCTTCCAATAGAGAAGCTCACATCTGAACAAGTTAAGCAATTTTTCAAGGCGTGTTGTTGTCATGTATGTGAAAAGGTTTTCCAAGCAGAAGATAAAAGAGTTCGTGATCATTGTCACTTAACTGGTATATATAGAGGACCTGCCCATGAAAAATGTAATTTGAATTTCCAAGATAGCCACATTATTCCTGTTTTATTTCATTTTCTTAGTTCATATGATGGACATTTGCTTATCAAAGCTTTAGCTGAAGTGGATGGGTCGATCGATGTTCTTCCTATAAACAAAGAGAAATATATCTCCTTCACAAAGCATATCCCTAAAAGTCGTATTCAGTTCAGATTTTTGGATAGCTTTCGTTTTATGGCTTCCAGTTTAGATAAACTAGCATCTTATCTTTCAGATTTTCCCATTTTAGAGTCCGAATTCAAGAATCTGAGTGATGAGCATTTCAAATTGCTCACTCGTAAAGGTATATTTCCATATGACTTTATGGATGATTGGTCTAAAATCAATGAGCGTCAATTACCCCCCAAGTTAGAATTTTATAGCAGATTGGAGGATAAATGTATTTCAGATAGTGAGTACGCACATGCGCAGAAAGTCTGGAATACATTCTCATGTCGAACGATGTGTGATTATTCTGAACTTTACATGAAAACTGATATTTTGTTATTGGCTGACGTGTTTGAGCAATTTAGATCAGCAGCTCATAACACTTATGGATTAGACCCCGCTCATTCGTTTACTCTCCCTGGTTATTCTTGGCAATGTATGCTGTATCAACTCTTTAAATCTGATCATCCTAGGCTTGAACTTTTGACTGATTTAGATATGGTCATGTTCATTGAAAGGGGTATACGAGGAGGTCTAAGTCAGTGTTCTAAAAGGCATGCTGAATGCAATAATAAGTATATTCCTTCATACGATCCTTCTAGAGAAGAAACATATCTCATGTATTTTGATATCAACAATCAATATGGTTGGGCGATGTCTCAACATCTGCCCTATAATGGATTCGAGTGGTTGACTGATGCTGAACTATCTTCTTTCAATGTTTTAGACGTTGATGATACCTCTTACAAAGGCTTTATTTTAGAGGTAGACTTGGAAATCCCTCATGAGTTACACGATCTATTTTCAGATTTACCCCCTTGTCCTGAACATAAGACACCTCCTGGTTCTAAAAATATCAAGCTAATGGCAACACTCTTCAATAAAGAAAAATATATTATTCACTACAGAAACTTGAAACAGGTATTGCGTTTGGGCGTTAAACTATCAAAAATCCATAGAGCAATTTCATTTAATCAGTCTTCGTGGTTAAAATCCTATATTGATTTGAATACTCGTCTCAGACAGGCTTCCAAAAATGACTTTGAGAAAAACCTCTTTAAACTTATGATTAATGCTGTTTTTGGAAAAACTATGGAAAATGTTCGAAAACATTCTTCGGTTAAGCTTGTTACTAAATGGGAAGGTCGATATGGAGCTGAGGCTTTAATTTCAGAACCTGAGTTTAAAAGTAGCATAATCAATGAAAATCTTGTAATTATTGAGTTGGCAAAATCTGAAGTATTTTTCAATAAGACAATATATGCTGGAATGTGTATTTTAGATTTGGCTAAGACCACTATTTACAACTTTCATTATGATTACATGAAAAATCGTTTTGGAAAATTTACTGTGCTTTAACCTGATACAGACTCTTTAATTTATGAAATAGCAGATTTCAATGTCTATGACGTCATCAGACAAGATTGTGAATAACATTTTGACACCTCTGATTATCCTAAGGATAATATTTCTAATATTCCCTTAGTGAATAAAAAGGTTTTGGGTATGATGAAAGATGAAAATAATGGACGGATTATGACTGACTTTATCGGACTTAGATCAAAACTGTACGCACTAAAACTATTTTACACTGGTGCGGAATTAGAACAGAGCAAAACTAACATGGAAAAAGGGGAGGTGTATACAAAAAAAAAATAAAAGGGGTCAAGAAAAGTGTTATTGAAAATAAAATCAGTTTTGAAGATTATAGAGAGTGTTTAGAGTCAAATATTGAGAAAGAAGTTGATCAAAATTTAATTCGCGCAAGCAAACATGATTTATATTCTATTAAACAAACAAAAATTGCCTTAAGTCCGTATGATGATGAGAGACATCTGTTAAAAGATTCTGTCCTAACTCTCCCTCATGGGCATTATTCTATAATGGATTAATATATTGTGTATAATAATTATTTTATTAGATAAGTTTTTGTATTACTCATTAGGTATAATAAAATTAGTTTTCTCCGTTCATATTGTGTGATGTAAGTAGATAGTGAGTAGAAGATGCATGTATTTGTCCTATTTTAACTTCCTTTTTATGTACCAATCCCCTACACATGGTAAATAGTGTAATTTACCACTTTGGGGATTCATGTGCGTATAATGCAATTGTGTATCTTTTGATAAAAAAATAAATATATGTCATTCGAAATTTGAGATTTTTATTTGAGTGGATATGCATTTAATAAGGTAAGTATGTGTCTATTTCAAGTACAGATCAACTCTATCCAGGTGTTGAAATAAGATAAACATTTTCTGAAAATATTTTCCTTCTATTTAAATGTTAAATATAATTTTAAAATGTCTTTATTCACAGCAATACTGATGCTATCTTCTATAACCATAAAAATTAAAATGATCTACTAAATCATGATCCCATGATATTAATTGTTGTGATTCCTTTCTTATAAAAATTTCAAGGTCGTTGACTGTAAAATATCTAGGTACATCGCGCTCTCCTTTTTAAATATTCTACATCCCGTAATTGGAATACCGCGGATGAGTAACATAACATACATACACCTCAAATAATAATAATCTTAGTATTATTATGAAACCTATGAAATTTCCAAAATCTCACAATACATCGAAACATCATTGAAATGTTTTCAGTATCAAATACCACATGAGAAAACCATGGTACGCTATACACCTCGACAAAAATTTCCCCGACGCGCATGTGTCACTGAGCTCAACAATCATCTGGCATACTGATATCCGCATCCGTCATCCACACCCCCAGCCCACAACCCCAACCCCTACCCTCGACCCCCACACCCCACCCACGACCCTCAACCCCCGACCCCCACCCCCTACATATCACGAGTCGAACTTTCCCGATAATCTCATATAACTTCTGTACATCTCAACAATTAATAATCTAAAAACATATGAAACTTAATTTTTCTAAATCTATAATATTACGAAATAATAATGACATCGCTGGATATCCTAAACAAGACATCAAAATACCACTCAAACCACAAATAAATCCATCAACACTCAAGAACATATCGCATCAACCAAAATTCCCCAATCCAATAAAAGTACCAATTCTACTTCTCATAATCCTTAATTAATTAATAGCCTTCGTGGCGCAACGGTTAAAGCGTCTCCCTCATAATCATAGTGTCACAGGATCGAATCCCATCAGATGCTGAAAATTTTTCCCGACACAAGGCGTCGCTGTGCGCATGCGTCGCCGGTACAAAAAATGATAGAACCGACCTGCGATTTCCTTATGAGGATTTACATGTAAAAATGATCGAAATTGCCGCAGGACCCCCCTTGCTTATCTACTGTCTTTGATACCTTTAATATATTGATACCTTTAATATATAAGTAAGTCTCTTGGTGCCACGACTGGAGACTGGGCCCAGGGCCCCCCAACCTCACGGGCCCCCGGGCTTCGCCTCGAATTGTTCTATTATAGTTCCAACACTGCGCCGCAGGCGAATTTTTCGTGAGATTTCTCCTCATTTATAAATAATTTCCCCTCATATCCAGTAAGTGGAGAATGCGCAGCAGACAAATCATTGTTCGAGACCCTGCCCAAACTTTGACTAATAATTTATATTGCGGTCATTCTATTTTAATTTTGAAATATTACAAAGAATGTATCTTGATTGCAAAAAATAAGGCCTCCTCCTCCCCATACAGCCTTCCTGAACCTCAACATACACTAATATTATCATAGAAAAAAAAGAATTTATTTTTTATAAATAAGATTTATTCTCCTATCCTTTAGAAGCGAAAATTTCTGGATTATATCAGCTTCAAAACTTTCACTGGCCTGGATTTTAAGAAACAATTCTTTTTCTATAGCTATCAATGCCAGTGAAGACAAACGTTCATTTCTCATGGAGTTACGACTGTATGTTTTGATACGTTTAAGGCACGAGAAATGACGCTCAACAGCGACGCTTGTTACGGGAATCGTGGCAATCAAAACAAACATTTTATAGGCCTCAGAAAATATTTGTCGAAGTTCGTTATTGACCAGGTTTTGTGAAATTGATTCTAAATTTAACTTTTCGAATTGTTCATCCTGATAGATAACAGACAACTCATTTATTAATCTTTGTTTATCAAAAACATCTTTATAAAAATCGACCAAACTAGTAACCAAATCATGGGGAAAGTTATTATTAAAATGTTTAAATTTTGACGAGTCAGCTAACGCAAAAAATGTCATTTGTGACAAATCCGCAAATCGCACCTCTATTTGCGTTACGACGTTATCTAAGATTTCATAAAATAGAATACGCAATGAGGCTTTTTTGTTATCTGGAATAGCATCAGATATTCTAGCTCGTTTTTGTGCAGGTGGTAAGCACGTAGATTTATTTATTCTCCCCTCCGCTTTTTCAAAAATCTCGTTAAACTTCTCTTCAGTTCTCAGCAGTTTTATGCGATCCCTGGCAGAAAAAACTTGATTTTTGCAGTAAGTTATATACAAAGACTTTTTTTGTAAAATGTCAAATAATAAATCGGTAATATCAAATATATTTTTGAAAGCAGCCGTTAAAAATGAAAATTCAATATCTTCTAAAAAATGTAAGTAGCCCCTTGCGCCAAAAATGGACTCTTTTTCTGATGACGTATCGTTAATAATTTCAGTAAAGACTGTACGCAAATTTTCCCACTCTGAATCTATGATATTGATGGTCTTAGAGCGGGAGGACCACCTTGTTTCCACAAAGGAAGGAATTCTCCTAGCCATTACCGAATGTAAAACAAATGTTCGTTTCGCTGATTGATTAAAAAATCCCGGTAATGAAGTAGCGCTGGCAAAATAGATACGACAGCTGTTAATGCTTTTTGTTCCGTCTTGCAGAAGTAAATTTAATCTATGAGCGCTGCAGTGTGTAAATAAAGCTTTTGGTGCATCAGATTTGATTTTCATCTGTAAGCCAGTTAATGAACCAGCCATGACACTCGCACCATCGTAACACTGACCAACTAACTTGGCTTTATAGTCAAACGGACGCAAAACCGCCGATACCAGTTCGTACATTGCAAGAGCAGTTCTATCTTGGCTCATGTCATAAAATCCTAAAAATCTTTTTTGAATTTTTCCCGATTCATTGACAAAACGAACCGAAATTGCACACTGCGATTTTTCAACTATATCGGTTGTATCAACCGCCTGTACCGCAAAAAAAATAGAATCTTTGATTTCCCGGTTAATGTGTTCCATAAGATGCTCGGAAATGCATACAATTAAATCATTCTGAATAGTTTTAGATAATCCCGAAAATATGTTACCAATTTTTTTCAAATGTTCTTGCATCTCCACATCGTGTTTAATCAGAACCTTGAAAAATTCTTTAAAATTTCCAACGTTTGAAGATTCATTTTTCTCGTTATGTCCCCTAAATGCCAATTCTTGCTTTGCAAGTAAACATGTTACGTCTATTAGATACATCATCAAATTTCTATTGTTTCGAACGTCTTCGTTATAAAGTTTTAAAGAAAGAGCGGTTTGAATTTGAAGAGCGTCTTTTATCGTTGAAGAATTTGTCGGTAATCGTTTTAAAGTCAAGTAACTGCTCAGATGTTCTTTAGAGCTGTCATGTTTTCTAATACTTGCAGACAAATTTTTCAAATCTGTATATCCTTGCAGTACCCAAACGTTATTTCTTCCTTTCGCGAGCAATAAACAGGGCCAAGAAAAAAGGCTCTGTTTATAGAAACTACCGCATAACCATCCGTGGCTTTTATACCATTGGGTGTTGAAAGTGCGAGAAAAATGTTGCCCTGGTTTTTTATCCGGTTTCAAAATGTGAGGGGTAGGCGACCTACAGCGATTATTTGATTTCGATCTTCAACCTTGAGCCTAGAAAACGGTTCCTCCAATAAGGAACAAATAACGTCATGAGCTGGCAAAGTCATTTTGAAAATAAAAAGAACTTACGTAAAAATGCCAAAAATAAAAATAATGAATATCCTGAAAAAACGACAACTACTAAACAAACTAAACTCTACCTCTATGTGTGGACAAATCCTGTCCCAAAAAATGAAAATATCAAAACAGAAATTCTAATTTACTAATTTCTAAAACTTATCTGATAATCTGTGATTATATCAATAATAATTGTAGTGTAGTTATCCAAATCTTGGCAAAATCACAAAACACCGCCACCTGATAAGGATAACAATACAGTCTAATTTAGTTTGGTTTTTCTCGGGCTCAAGGCCTAGGATGGATAATCGCAACCGATATCCCCAATAACGACTATTTATTGCAGTCATCACTGCAATTGCATAAAAAAGAGTATAGATAGAATAATGCTCGGGTAGCTTTTTTATGCCAAAAGTGTTTTTAAAAAAGTTTGATAATCTGTATTGATGAATCAATTCATATTCGCTAGATGGGTAAAGAGTATCGACTGTCGTTTTTATACGTTTCATTCGTCTCATCCCTATGCTTCATGCTTCATGTCATTGTGAGATGACCGTTTTGCGCGTCGACACCGAAAACACACGAACACGCGACGAAGGCGGAAATCGTGTCGCCTATATTTTCCTTATATTCGACGTTGTCCCACTCTCAAGATTACCTTTTCTCATGTGCATAAAATACCACGCGAGAACAGAGACAAAAGGCAACTGAGACGGCCGCCTATTTTGAATGCACCAGCGGTCAACGGCTAGGACTTGGTCCTCTTGTGGGTGTTTAGGAATGAGTTTCGCACCACTGGTAGGTAGAAGTAATGAAGAATATAATAAGCATTGTTTTTAAATGGAAATCCTCTTAATTAATTGTGATTCAATTATTCAGTTCACAATAATAATTTATTTTGGTATTTACTATTTACTGCGGTAAGGCGGCCTACCTTGCCTACCCCGACCAGCCGCCACTGGTAAAATATATCAATGGTTTCGAAGTATTGACGTAATTGTGTGTGTAGGATATACCAAAACTTCTCTGATTTTAAATTGATACCAAAAAAATGATCAAAAAATAAAATAACGTCTTGTATAAAAAAAAATCTTTTAAATCAAATGCAGAATTATTTATACTTTGATACTTTTACACTTTAAAAGTACTTAATGACGTGACATTTTCGTCAATACGAGCGTCAATGATTCGAAATCATAGATATATTTGACATTTTCACAACAATGGATTATTATTATTCAATTAATAAATATCAAATATCTTTTCATACATTGAATGTAGGTAAAGGATATGCTACATAGAAAATGTTGAAAGTTAAAAGGAGAATCCAAATATCAAATAAAAATATAGGGTTTCAATTTGAAATAAGAGAGTTGGACCTCGCCCAGACTTTCTGGAGCACCGTGTTTATGTGAAAACAGGTTATTTAAAAAGTTCATTGTCAACCATAAAACTTTTATTTGGAACATCATTTTCTAAACCGTCAAATTAAAAAGTTAGAGGAGGGGGGCATTTATAATCAATAACCCTGTACATATTTAAACAAACAAATAAAAACTTCTTCTAAAAATCCAAAACAAACATACATGAGTATTATTTATAGAGAATAGAGATTATAGAGTATTAGTATTATCCTAACAAAAATAACCCAAATAGTGAAAGTACTTGGTACCAAATTCTGAACTTACACTACCTACTATTCAAAATCACTATAATCGGAAACATCAAATTCTTCTGGCCCTTCCGACGTGTCTGTGTCGTGTACAGAAAAAGTTTTCAGATGTATCTGACAAATAATTTGCCGAACTCAAATCCATATTATCTACATCCATGTCGATTGTTGCTGCGGCATCTTTGATAGAAGTCATTGTTAAGTCACTTGTATGACTTGTACTTGCCATTTCCAAGTCAGTATCGCTGATTCCAATAGAACCTGAACTTACAGTATCAATAATACTAGTACTAGTACAATTATCTGTGCAAGGGTCTCTCTTTTTAGTTTCAGACTTTAGTTTCAGGTTATGAGCAATGTAAACTATTTTTGCTGCTCTTTGGTTCAATAATTTAATTCGTTTTGACGTATGCAATCCCCCATAAGTGCTAAAGCTTCTTTCGCACACCGCTGATGTTGCTGGTAGCTGAAGAAATTTTGCAGCTACTTTTGAGAGTTCCGTAAACCGGTCCACCATGCAGTGGATGAGACCTCCGATGATGTTAAGACCAGCTTTTCATTCACATCTAGAACTTTTTTGGCTGTTTCATAAATCTGCTCGATTGCTTCAGTCTGAAATGTGAAAAACACGATGTTTAACAACTAGACTTGGACTTGACTATAAAAAAAGATACATACTTTTTCATTTCTAATTTATCAAATTTATAGTGATCGTTATTTAAACATGTTAAAATGAAAATTTACGTTAATAACTATACAAAAATGAATTTCAACGTAATGTGTAATTTTATATATTTCAATTTTTTTTTTGTTAATAAGAACACAAATAAATACTAAGTAATTCATGAAATGCTTACTTGTTCATCAGGACTAAGCTCTGAGCCTCTTATAAAAGGATCCAGCAAATTGCAAATTTTATGTACTTTATGGATTGCGAATGCTTCTCTATCTGCGATAATCTTTGTAACTCTCAATTCCTCATGTTTTAGGAGAGCACAGCTTGGTAGAACTTTGGCAAACGCAAAATGTTGTTCAAGGTCATTGAATATTCTAAGAACTATCGAAATTTTAGTCTTATCTGATTCACAAATGATGATGGCATTAACAACAGGTCTCAATAACGTTATAAAGCCTTCAGCTTTATCCCAAAAAGTGTCGTCCAGAGCATTCTTTTTAAAATTCAGGTGTTTTTTTGATTATGTCTTGAAACCTTTCATCTATTGCCAAGGATGTAATTGCTTGTTTATTTGAATGGAGACTTTCAAGGCAATAAACTGATGATCCCCACCTGGTCACAACTGGCAGTTTTAGAGAAACTTGGTTTTCTTTGTTTTGTTTTTCTTTAAATGATGCTTAAAGAGCATGAGATTGTCTTATGGACTTTATCAAATTTTCAACTTGTGCCAAAAAGAGTTGAAAGGTGGGTATCTTTCTAAAATCAAAGAAGATAAGATTTAGCGAATGGGCGAAACATCCATACGCAAATAAGTAAGTTTTCACCTTATCACTTTCTTTTTCTAATAGTGTCCATGCAGCTTTCATATTCGCTGGGTTGTCTGTGACCAACCCGAAAACTTTTCTGATACCAATTTCTTGAATTGCAGCAGATATCTGGTTATATAGCAATATACTCGGCCGTATGCGACTCTTTTCCGGTTGCCAAAGTTTTATAAAGTATTGGTTTCGGAGTTGTCACCACAAAGTTAATGATCGACTCGTTCCTGATATTACTCCAGCCATCGCACATAATGGCCACAGAATGAGCAGCTGCTATTTGCTCTTCAACGAAGGTTTTCACAGAGTTGTACTCTTTTTGCAGTAATGGACCAGAAAGCTGGATAGCGTGTTGGAAGCTTGATACGGGATGGATAAACATCAAAAAGGCTTGCCAATATGAGTCTTCCACAATGGATAGAGGTGTACCGCTTGCATATATTGCTCTAGATAAAAGTTCGTGAGCCTTAGCTTGATCGGCATCCCTCATTTTGTCTGCAAATGTTGAAAGAACTTGTTGTTTCTTTTTCGATACAGTTGAAACTATAGAAGGTTATGTATGTTCTTGAACCGAGGGAACTTCAAAATTATAACATTATTGTGTATAAGAAAAAATAGTTTATATTTGTTTTTACCCTTTTCCACTCAAATCCACCTTTTTTCCTTTAAAATATTTGTCTTTTACTGCAAGAGGACAGCTAAGACATTTTTGTATATGAAGTGCCATTCGAGATCCATTTTTGTCCGTCTCTTTAGAACAGAAAGTAGATTTCACTCGAGCTGTCTTTCCACTTGCAGCTACATCTTTAAATAAATGAGCAATAGGATGCGTTTTTCTTCCAGATCCTTTGCGATTAGGCATTTTTGCATTAATTTCTATAATATTAAAAAAAAAATGAAATAACCATATAACACGCAACGTACAATACAAACATCATCGTACGTGTTTTTCATATAAATGAGACTTTATTTAGGTATTCCCCGAAAATTGTTTTGGCAGTCAGAAACAGCTGACTACTGACACTGTAATTTGCTGTCTTTCATCTGTCCTGCGTTCGAAATTGGACGTGGCTGGAAATACGTCGGACGTTCGTTTATAAAATCCGATATACCCACGTTTTGTGCTCTGGCTAGTGACTCGACTCAAACTCCGATTGCACCAACCAATCTTGAGGATACTAACGCTCTTCGAAAGTTTGGAAAATCAAAATATTTCAGATATATTGGAACAGTCAAGGCAATCGGTTCCAAATTTAATCGACACGCAACCATATGAAATATGGTTACAAAGTTTTGATCCATTACCAAGAGATTATATCGATGCTAGTGTAAAGGATACTGAACATAATTTTGATCATCATTATGAAATAGAACATGATATAATTTAGATACTGATAAATTCTTTTTGGAGACCACACTTAAATTTGTAGAAATTATTGGAAAAAATGTAAAAGTAGATGGAAAAATGTATGATTGTACAAAAGGATTGTACGAATTACTATTTAAAAAATATCCTAAAGACTATGAAGATGAGGATTTAGACAATTATATGGATATTTTAGCTAAAACCAATGCATATCGAAGAAATTATGATCCAAATGAACGAGTGCAGGGAAATGGATCTTCAAAATATATAACTATAATAGGACCATACCTACGAAAACATGGTATGACAAAAACACGACTCATCAAGTCATTATATTCTTGTTTTAAGAAACCGAAACCTCCAATAACTAGAATGCGAACAGGAAAGGGGTTGTGGAAGAATAATAAAAACGATATAGATTATGTATATTGGGATGATATTAACGAATTGGTTGTTGGTTAAGACTTATGGTAGCATCCATGATGGCTGGCAATACACACCATAATAATGAAATAGTATCCATAATTGAAGAGTTACGTGAAGCTAAAGTAATTGCTTAAATACATCCTCAAATTTGTAAACGAATCAAACCGAAAATGACGGTCAACAAGTTTGGTTCTCATTTATTCAAGAGAGATGAAACAGAAAACAATATCAAGTTATTTAATCTTTCCGAGGTTAATTAATCTTATGTAATGGTTTTACCATTTATTGGTCGATATGTAGAAGGCGAGACAAATTTTGTTTTAATGCCGGATGGAAAACAATCATATAGATTTCCTTTCGATCAGGCAAACATTTTGTGTGGAGAATATTTGAAGAAAGATGTCTCATTGTTAATTAATGGTAAAGGAGGAAAAATAGAAAACAGAAGTGTTAAAAAATGAGTTGATAGCGTTTAGACGTGAAGCTAATAGTAAAATAACAGAATTCAATGGCGAAATACAAATAAAATGTCCTGTATTGATTGAAAATGAAACAGTTCAATAATGAATACTATCAAAGAAGATGTGGTGAATGAGCTACATGAACCAGCAAGAAGATTTCTTAAAAGAAGAGCAGTAGTTGTAAAGGGGGTCAATGATCTTTTTCAAGCAGATATAGTTGAAATGCAACCATATTCAAAAATAAACAAAGGATATAGATATATTTTGGTCGTAATTAATGTGTTTTCAAAATTTGTTTGGGCAATTCCAGTAAAAACAAAGACTGCTAAAGATATAACCACAGCCATGAAATCGATCTTGAGCAATGTGGAAATCCCACCAAAAAATTCGCAAACAGATCGCGGAAAGAAATTTTTCAATACAAAGTTCCAAGATCTGATGACAAAATTCAACATCCATCACTTCTCAACATTTTCCAGTATAAAAGCTTGTATCGTAGAAAGGGTGAACAGAACACTTGAAAATGAAATGTGGAAACCATTTAGTTTGCAAGGAAATTATAAATTGTTGAAAATATTACCTGATTAAGTGACAGAATACAACAATACCCAACATTCTGTTACTGACATGAAACCATCACAAGTTACTAAAAAACATGAAAAGCAGTTACTATCAAAAGTTTATCGTCATATAGAAACAGTGAATCCTTCCAAATATGAAAGGGTTTCGTGAGATGTTTTCAAAAGGGTATACACCCAACTGGTCAAATGAAATCTTTGTGATTAAAAAAATAAAAAACACAAATCCAACAACCTACATATTGGAGGATCATAGAGGTGAAGAGATACAGGGTGCATTTTATAAGGAGGAGTTGCAAAAAGTTAAACATCCTGACGTGTATTTGGTAGAAAAGATTCTAAGACGGAAGGGAAATAAAGTTTATGTTAAATGGTTGCGTATGAATAGTTCACATAATTCCTGGATTTTAAAAAATATTGTCTTGTGATGATTAATAAAATAAAACACTTGTCAGTAGATAATCCTTTTATTTCCATACAAATATACTCCGAAAATGGGTAACACAATACAAAAAATGAATGCAGAGATTGATATTTAATTCTACAAAGTTGATGCATTCGAATGTAGCAATAATAAGTACATTCCAGTTGCTTGTTACGAAATGTCTATTCACAAAATAAAGTCTCAACTTATACTCTAAAATGAGTCATTATAATTGGATGATACACAAATGAATATTTCTTACACATCTAAATCGATTTATATACAAAGTATTATTCAAGAAAAGCACTCAAGAACCATACACTTGCTGTCGACCAGCTGCTAACATTGCCTTATCTATAATAGTAAACAGTTTTCCTGAAATCACAATTTATAACTAGACATATAATTTAGTTATTACATTGTCTATTACTTATATTAGATATTTTTGTGTATACATATTTCCTAATTTCATGATAAAAATTGAATTCTGTTATCCTTGACTTTTTCAAATGTATAAGAAGAATTATTTTTCGACAAATTCACAATTAATATGAAGCAACAACTAATTTTCGTAGCATTGTACACACAGCATTTAGACATTCATCTTCATCATCAATCTTTTCCTGCAATATGTTTATATCTTTATTCCCCCATGACAAAGTTCGAAAATGTTCTGGAATTATGTATCGTTTATCATCCTTAAAAGACAATGCAACTTTATTTTTCATTTGTGTATATGTCACAGTAAAACCTGGTAATCAGTAAAAGCTAACTGTTACTAAGAAAAGTGAGCTTTTCCTGATTTGGAAACATTTAGCTAGTGAAAGTTGAATTCGATCGACTTCATCATACTTTTACTAGAAATTGTTAGCATTCACGTAACTTGTTTAGTGAAAGCTGCTACACTGAAAATTATTATCGTAATTATAAATATCCTCTTTGGTCCGAGTTGGAATTCGCCGAAAGATTAGACGCTCAGGAAAATACGAGAGCTATATGAATCGCAGGTGTACAATGTGAACATTGTTCAGATACCGTATTATAGAAAATACTTAAGTATTCTCAGTAGGGGTTAGTCTGGGTTAGTTTGGGTTAGTTTGGGTAAGTTTGGGTTAGTTTGGGTAAGTTTGAGTCTGGCACGCGACATCATTTAGTGCCCCGTGCACCTTGGGTTAGTTAAAAGGCGGAAATAAGTTTTGAAAAGTACTTTTTCTAACTGCTTTCAGTAAAAGTTGATTTGATAAAGTTTCTCCAACATTCACTAGTAAAAGTGTACAATATTGATCAAAATTTAACATTTCCTAACGGATCAAGTAATTGCTAGCATCAACTAGTAAAAGCTAGCTTTCATTGAATTTCCAACATTTACTGTAACATATACATATAATGTATTTTTGATTTGAAGAGATTCATATTTCTATATTTAATTATGAAATTCTCTATCACATCACAATAATCATCTTTGGTAATAGAATTTTGAATTACACTTTTTTTCACACCCTTTGCCTTTTTCTCGGATTTATCTTCAAAATTAACACAATAAGCTTCTGCACCCGTCCCATAAAAACTCATTATTGGTTTTCCGGCAAATTCATCTTTCATCTTTCCTACCACAGAAATATTTTTAGTAATATTATGTATGTTTTCTTCATCATAATTTGAAGTATCAAATCTCTCTAAATTAGATTAAATATCTTGATAAAAGTTATCTGTTTTCACAAATAAAATTAAACTGTCCGTGTCCGTATACAACGAAATTGCATTGTTTCCATATTTACTTGTTACATAATCATAATAAAAATCATAAATTACTGTTTTTGATAATTCCAGAACTGTAGATCCAACATATATCGGTTTATTATAACAGATTTACACTCGCTCCATTTGAATAGCGAGAAAGTTATTCGTAAAAACTAAGACATTTTTAAAATTAAGGTTTTCGTCCATTGCCTTTTCCCAACATTTTTCCAATGTGTTATCAATCTTACATCGACTCGCTTTTCAACATTTTCCATACTTTTTCCATATGTTTATTGCATTATTATATAATTTGTAGCCAGCTTGTTTTTTGATTGATTTTTCATTTTGGTATTCAAATCAATATATGGTTTGAGAAAAGGTGACTGTTTGCATTTTATTACCCCGTGAATCTTTTTCAATTTCAATCCACTTCTTAAAGCTCTCTGAAGATTTTGATGAATGATGTATTTTTGTTCATCATGTAAATTGCAAATTAATTTCTCCTGCTTAGAACCAGCCCAGGTAGCAAGCTGACGTCATAATGACGTCACTTTTTGGTGATATTTGGTCGAAGACGTCATGTTCCCTAAAAATGACGTCATAAACACGTCACTTTGACGACGTCACATTAACTATTCCATATGTCGTCAGAATCACGTTATTTTTTGGACGAAATATAGGTGGTTATTGATTGAGTACTTTTCAGTAACTTCTGCTATTGAAAAATGGAAAAGACAATTTTCATCTTTTTCAAAAAACATGTTTAAAAAAAAATTGTACTGAAAACAACGGGGACAGCAAAAAAATGTTTTATCTCCGAGACTATTAGAGATTATATACTTTGATGTCAGATAAACAAGTGGTCTTCAATGATTCCGACAGTTTTTCAACTTCTCAATCATTTTAGAAATATAACGTCCCATGGTTGACAATTTTGGTTCAAATGGTAATAGATCAGCCCATTTTTAAATGTTTCTGTAATAGACCAGAGGCTGCAATACTTATACCCCCGTTTTTATCAATTGCAACAATTCTTTTCTAGCGGGAAACACACACGTTTGCAAATGTATTCAAAATCCGCGCCACAAACGGCCGCGCTCTTTCCTAGCTGTAGAAATTTGAACTACGTTGAATGAGTATAGCCAATGAGCAGGCTAGAAAGAATTCCTACGCGTGGACCATTACCCATAATGCCTCGTTATTCGCGTCATTCGCCATCAATGCCATCATTCAATATCATATACTTAAGTATATGTTCAATATTCAATTCAGCACTCCCACTCAGTTCAGTGACAGCGAGCTAAGTGTCAAAAAGCTGAAGTCTTAATAGTGATAATTGCGTTTGCATTCTGTGATCGTGATTTCAATTTTTGGGTCAAAGGACATCAAAATAGTTTTCGGTAAGTTCTTTTCACAGTAAATCAATTTCAAAGTTATTTATTTACGTGAAATGGCAATGATTTGCTTTGAGGCTTTGGGAGAATGGCGGGATAGTACCTACCTATAGCTTTGGAATCTAACAATGAAAAGAGATTCAAAGTTCTGGAGAATAATTGTATTCTCTAGCTAGAACTTTGAATATCTTTTCACAGTCTCAAAATGTATCAAACTCTGCTAATCGAATATGTCCAAGTCAAATTTTGCTGTTATTGCTCGGGTTTAGGTTAGAATCCACCTTTGGTTTTTGTGCTTGATCGTTGATTGTTGATTGGAATTTGTATAAGGTTATATTAATATACGTGATAGCTCCATTCGTATAGCAATTACAAATCAGATAGTGATTTGACTGTTTTTTATTACATAACCAGCATTTATTATAGAATACTATTAATTTCAGATGATTTGGAAAAGGCCTTGAAAAAGTGCAAAGACGCAGAAGTTTCCTCAAATTTAGACTCAGATATGGACAGCATTTTTTTCATTAAAAGTTGTCATAAATAATTTACCTACGTATTTTTATTTCGACCCGAATATACAAACGCGCCTGTATTAGGCTGCAAACTGACGTCAGAATGACGTCATATGTTCTGCACATGATGCCGTCGATTCGACGTCACATAATGACGTCATCTTACCTCTGACATATTCACGTCATCCTACCGTTAATATGTCGTCATTTTTAAGGTCATTTCGACGTTAAGGGTGACGAAAAAATGACGTCATAGTAACGACAGCGGGCTACCTGGGAGGTTGACAAATATTTTCTGCATGGTAAAAACGGATCAAAAGTTCATTATGACGAAAATGTAAACTCTCACAATAAATTATATCTACTTCCAAAACATATCCATATTCTGAATTTTGTGGAATAGATTGATAATCAAGTGAGTTAATTTCATCTTGCGTTTACCAAGAAAAATCACTCACAGGAAAGTATTGACACATACTATGTCCATACAAGCTTGTTGCATCTAAATACATAATATATGATTTTGGTAATGATGAGTTGAAATTTGGGAGAAAGGGGTTATTAGCTTCAGCTTTTCAACCCACTGAAATGACAAGTTCCACCTCTAATATTATTTTTTAAAAAATTAACCTTATCAATATCAGTTAATAATTCCAATTTGACTTATGTTGTACGCAACATTGCATCCCAACTCAAACCTGGAGCTGTGAAATATTGAGCTGGATCCAAATTGTAAATTTTGAAAGAAACATTTTTGAATGCTTTAAAGAAGTCTGTCAATATGAGAACATCTGATAATAAGTGAATGAAGTGAAATAGTTTTTATGCCGACAAGCACCATCATATAGAAAAAATCATAGTTTCTTAGGTTATGGTTCCAAAATATTCATATTATCAGGATACCTTTTCTCACTAATGTCCTTCTCAAAAAATATATCAGTTGGTCTGTACGTAGCGCAGTTCGTTTTTGTAACGAGCTTAAATGCACCAATTTTATAAAAACGTCGTAAGTCCGGTCCTGTCCAAAATTCGAAAACTTGATTTTGGAGGAACATCCAGAACATATTGACCAATATCATATCCAAAATTTATCTAAATCCATAAACAAACAAAAAAGTTATTAAGGATCAAACTAGGTTTTAACTTAATTTGGCCCACAGTGTACATAATTTTTGTCAACGCCCAACCTGACCCATTTTCGGCAAATGTTGAAATTTCTTCTTCCAAAGTCTCACAAAACCCTTTGAAAACTTTATTCAAATTGTTTGATAAATGTATATTTTTGTTTTGTGTGTTGAATGATTTAGTTTTTTCATTTTCACTTGTTGGTAAAACAAAATTTCCAAATAATTCCAAATCTATTTTGAGTGAACGATGTTTTGTTATTTCATTATTAATCAAATTAACAAACTTTGGCTCGATTTCCTCAAAATAATTATCCAAAATTATAAAGTCTTTGGATGGAAGCAGCATGTCTGTTATGATTCGGTTTTTGAATGCCGACTGGATAATTTTCACATTATCCATATTTTTCTTCACCACAAATGTCCACTGATTTGATTTTTTGGAAACCAAACATCAAAATCACTACATTTTTACAAAGTTAAATTATCAATTTTGTTTAGATTTTTGTTACTTTTGCACTTTTTTTCAGGAATCAAACATTTTGCCAGATTTTCACTTTCTCTTTTCTTTGAGATTTTTATCTGTAGTCCTGAACTAGATGGTTGACAACTGGTAGACTCTTCTTGATGTCTATTCAGATTTGTTTTATGTTGAAAACTTTTATCACAACCATCACATTTGAACATGTTTAAATCTCTATAACCTCATCAACTGAAGAACAGAATTAGAATAATATCAAATGTTAATAAGGAAACGTTTTATTGTCCCTTGTCAAACAACTTTCCTGAGTACCTCTCCCCCCACCGCTATCACTTTCCAGAAATGTAGCAAATTCTGTATTCATACGCGTACGGCCTTACATCTCGTAAGTTGCAATCAACCTTCGATAATCATGAGTAAACAAATTAAACTGCAAGAAGACGATGTTAAGACATTATTGGAAGAGTTATTGAAATCGCCAATAATGTATGAAGATGTTTCACCCTGCTCTTCACCTTTAAAAAGTAAGAAACCTCTCAATGATCAAGGAGAAGAGTCTCTTCATGATCAACCTATTCAACAGAACCTCTCCAAGACAAATGTTCCAACCCTCTACAAGACAATTCAGAATGTTCCAATAAGCCTCTCCAAGACGAACCAGAATGTCTCGACCTGACAGAAGATTTTCAGCCGGGACAGGTGTTGGTTCTCTGAGCAAAGACCGGAAGAGTCATTAGTATTAAAAGAAATTAAAAAAAAATAAGTCTAAAGTTAAGAATGAAGTTACTAGATTAGAATTTGAGATGAATAGATGTAAGGAGGTTTTGGATGTATTAGAATTAAGAGAAAAATATATAATAAGAGAAAATAGTTTGAAAAGAAAGCAGGATAGTTCTATTTTCAATGAAGATGAGTTGGGGTTTAGAAAGTTGAATAAATTTTTTCAAAACTTATCTTTTCTTTAGTTGAATTCACCAGAGTATTTAAAGAAAACAGGTATCTTTAACAAGTATGAAATGTTTGTACATGCTTCACAAAAGCATATTTATCATCTAAACACTTCAACAAGACAGGTCGAGGTTTGATATACAGTTTTATCAATAGACTACCTGTTGAGCTTCATATCCCAGGTTATCAATTTTGTGGTCCTGGTACAAATTTAGAAGAAAGATTGATTAGGGGGGATTCTGGTATCAATTTATTGAATGCAGCGTGTAAAGAACATGATATAGTATATGCGAACACTGACAATCTACCTCAACGACACGAAGCAGATGTAGTTTTAGCAAATAAAGCTTGGAAGAGAGTTGAAGCTAGACTCATCGTCAGGAGAAAAATTTGCTGCGCTTGCAGTAACAGAAATCATGAAGGGGAAACGTTAACTTGGAATGGGTATCAAGAAAACTAAGAAAAAGATGAAAAAACGGGTAATAAAACCACCTGAAAAGATTGGTGATTTTCTTCGATTACTACTTCCAATCTTGGGTGCACTTGGAGCTTTAGGTGGTGGAGCTGCTGGAATCGTCAAAGCAGTTAATTATGTAAAAGTTTCCAAGGAACAACTTGAAGAATTACAACGACATAATAAACAAATGGAATTTTTTTCCAAGGGGGGTGGTCTTTATATTGAACCATATAAAGGAGGTGCTATCAAAAGAAAATCTTAAAAAAAAACAAATAATATTTCCACAGAGAGCTCTTTCAAATATTGATATACTAAAATATGTAAACATTTTAAAAATTCCACATTCTAGAGGTGTTTTTATGCGTGATAATCTCCCTAAATGTAAAGTGAATGAGTGTGCTGTTTTGAATCTAGACAGTGAAAAAAATCACGGAACTCATTGGACTGCGTATATATAAAAAAAAACAAAATAAAGTGTTATATTTTGATAGTTATCGAAATCTGAAACCACCAACTGAACTAATCAAATATTTAAATTCTTGCGGGAAAGTTAAAATATGGTATTCCTATGAAGCTTTTCAAAAATTTGATAAAGGTATCTGTGGGCAATTAACATTAAAATTTCTATATAATAATATGATATAAGCAAAAATGCGAGTGAAGTAACCCATTCGAACCGCTGGTCCTTTTAAAAGGACGATAAAAGTAATCTGTATTCTTGGCACTTGGACGAGTTTTAGCATAAGATACATAGATGGCGACTATAGTTTTTCAATCAGAATACTACTTTCCCGCAAATTTCATACTTTGAGGTTATATTTCATGTGTTCCGGTAGTTTGAGACAGACTGACGCTTGAGAGAAAAAAAATCGTTGTGAAAATGAGTGATTACAATAAAAGAAGGTGAGTTTGCGTTTACAGTGTAATATTTAGCATATTTTTTTCGTGAATTGGATTGAAAGTAGACATTGTTTTTCTCTAATATTATATGTTGAAGTTCAAAATATGTTTACCTTTGATGTTATGTGTCCCTAAATCAGGTGGTCCTTTAAAAAGGACTGTAGGTTCAAGGGGTACTTTATTTTGTAAATAAATTTTATGTAAATAAGACAAACCAAATATGTTGTTTTGTTTTAGGTTTTGGAAAAAACCACTTACGTTGAATGAACTCCTAGAAGAAATAGAAGACGTTGACAATGTTGCTGATATTCCCAACGAAATAATTCTCTTTCCTCCTGATAATGCCAACGAGTATATCACTGACGAAGATTCCGGAGACGAAAATGACGTCGTGATGAATAACCTACCAGGATCTCAGTTGCGGGGAAATGTAGAAGTTTTTATGGCTAGAGATCAAGAAGATAATGGGGAAAATTTCGAAGATGTGACAGCAGAAGAAGCAATAGCAGAAGATGTAATAGCAGTAGAAGGAGAGGATGTAATATCAGAGAAAGGTGCAATAGCAGAAGATGAGGTGATAGGTGATTGGGATAGCGACGACGACTTGCCTTTATCTCGGCTTGTTCAAAGAAAAATCAAAAAAACAAAAAATTTTAACTATTCGGTCGAAAAAGACTTGGAATTTTGTTTACCACACCAAAAACAATTGCTCTCCCGCAAGCCTTTTCAGAATTTTTTGATCAAAATATTATTGAAGAAATCGTTCAGTTTACAAATCTATATGCTTTTCAAAAAAATCGACAAGCTGATGCAACAGTTGACGACATATATTGCTTTATTGGAGTCCTACTTGTGAGTGGCTACTGTGATGTGTCAAGGAAGAAAATGTACTGGCAAAATTCCTCAGATACTAATAACGCACTGATCTCTTCTTCAATTTCGAGAGATCGTTTTCAGTATCTGATGAGCAATTTTCACTGTGTTGATAACCATAATTTGGCAAAAGATGACCGATTTGCCAAAGTAAGACCACTTTTTCGAGAACTAAATAAAAAGTTTCTAGAATTTGCTCCAACGGAAGAATACCATTCCGTTGATGAAGCCATGGTGCCATATTTTGGCCGCCATGGCTGCAAGCAATTTATCAAAGGCAAACCTATACGTTGGGGATATAAGTTCTGGGTAGGAACTACTCGCTTGGGATACATAGTGTATTTTGAGCCTTATCAAGGCTCGACTACAATCTTATCAGAAAAATACAAAGATCTGGGTCTCGGTGCATCTGTTGTTCTGCAGTATGCAGATGTCTTACAATCGACAGGATTTAGCAACTATCATATATTCTTCGACAATTTCTTTACCTCATCATCACTAATGAAAGAACTTACATTTCGTAAAATTAGGGCAACAGGAACCATCAGGGATAACAGGCTGCCAAATTGCCAATTGACTGATGCAAAATCTTTAAAAAAAAACACAGGGGTGATTACCAATATGCATTAGTGGACAATGACTTAGTTATTTGCCGATGGAACGATAACAATGTTATTACCATTGCCTCTAACGCTTCTTCCATACTACCAACAAATAAAATGAAGCGGTTTTCTCAAAAAGAAAAACAACATATCTACATTGATCAGCCTAAGCCCATAAAATTATACAACGAAAATATGGGAGGAGTCGATCGCAGCGATCAAAATATTGGGCAGTATCGCATTTCAATTAGAGGGAAAAAATGGTACTTCCCATTGGTGAGCCAGTGCATTGATATGGCCAATCAGAATGCCTGGTATTTGCACAGATTTGATGGCGGCAAACTTGATCAACTAGCTTTCAGAAGAGCTGTAGCTGTTGAACTATTAGAGTCACATAAGGTCTTGAATAGACGAAGAGCATCAAGAAGACCAGAAAGTTATAAGGAACATTCTCGATACGATCGAATTGATCATATGGTAATATACCAAAATAACCAAACGAAGTGTGGAGTGTGCCATAAGAAAGCTAATTTCCGATGTCAAAAATGCGACATTGGATTGCATCCCAAGGACTGTTTTCATCAATTCCACACCTTATAATTGGTTTAATAATTTTATTTTGTAATTACATATATTTATTTCAATAAACTTTCATTTAACATTGTTACGTTCGTTTAGACATGTTTAACACTATGGTCCTTTTAAAAGGACGCCCTTTATTCCAAAACTTGGGGTTCAAATATTTTTTCAAACATTTTTTTCCAACTATTTGCACCATAGTGAACCCCCAAAATCACTTCTAAAACTCACTTTCAAAAAAAAGTATTTCAGGGTTATATGGGTAAGAAAGTCATGACTACCACTATTGCCATATCAGGAAATACTTCTGTATTATCAGCAGAATTCAATCCACCTATATTTTTAGATGATGATAGAGAATATTTTTTGGGGTTGGCAGATTTTCAAACGTTTATGAGTATACCCAACATACAACCAGGCAACAATAAACTATATGTAGCAGATAAAGTAATAACATTTCCGGAAGGAACTTATGATTTGGAAGATATTGAAAAATATATAAATAGTGTAATCAATGAGATATTTGGGAAATCAGCTGAATTTATATTGAAAGCTCTTCCCAATGCTTTAAAATGTCTTCTTAATTGCTCAATGCTCAAAAGAAGTTGATTTTACACCAGAAGATTCAATTGGTAAACTATTGGGTTTTAGGAAACAAAAAAAATCATCAAAAATATCAACGGAATCAAATGAAGTTGTGAATAAGTGAATGTTAAAGTTAAGTTAAGTGAATGCATTATGCATTGATTGCAATATTTGTGTGGGATCATATAGTAATGGTCAACCTCTTCATATAATCCATCAATTTTTTCCTACCGTTCCTCCTGGGTATAAAATAGTGGAGTCACCATTGACTATACTGTATTTCCTCATTGGCGTTAAAACAATCAACAATATCACTGTTAAAATAGTAGATCAAGACGGGGATTTAATAAATTTTCGTAACGGAACAATAACAGTTCGGCTACATTTGAAATTTTAAAAAAGATGGTTATCAGATACAATTACTATCCCAAATCATCACCTTATAAAGAGAAAAAATCACTGAAAAAAAACCAGTTCGAAACAAGACTCCAACAAGTTAACATTGAAAAATCGCCAATTTTTTTTATCTCTTGTATTGAAATTAATAAAATAATGAATGTTCTTAGTGTTGACGAAAAACTATATGTAGACAATTCAATCATTAGCTCTGAGCTTCATTCCTATCAACCATTCGTTTCTTCAAAATTTGAATACAATGATGACATTCCTATTCCCATACAAGAACTTGATGTGTACACTCTACCTTCAGAGAGTCAACTTAATATTGAAGGACAATTAACTACTGAAAAGGGAACATATTCAAAGAGATTACGATTTATCAACAATGGATCAGCTTTTTTGTTTCGAGAGATTTGTTATGAACTTAATGGAGTTACTATAGATTTCGTCCGAAATTTAGGAATATCTTCAACATCAAAGGGATACCTTTCATACAATACAAATGCAAGTTCAAAACTTGAAAATGCTGGTTGGTTTCCAAGAAGAGATGAGAAGGATAGAATTTTGGTGGATGATAATGGAAAATTTAATGTATCCATACCCCCAAAATGTTAATGGGATTTTTTGAAGACTATAAAATATCATTTTGAATACGAAGCAAGAATTAGTTCTGATCAGAGCAAGTAATGATATAGATGCTGTCCAGTTCATTGATGATGTTTCTGCCCCTGTCTCCGAAGTGGGAAATCCAAAAGTTACGTTTGAAAAGATTTATTGGAAAATACCACATATTCAAGTAGATATATCACAACAACTAGATTTGACTAGAATTCTTGAATCTAATAAAGATTTGTTAATTGGCTTTCGTAGTTGCGAAGTTGTAGAATATTCCTCACTACCTGAAACATCTCGTCATACATGGCCTGTAAAAACGAGTAGCAAACGACATATAATAAATGGTTTCCAAGAGAATAGAAAAGGATTGGTTACAAAAGATATGAATCAATTTGATGATGTTGATTTAACAAATATTAAAGTATTTTTAAATTCAGAAAGATATCCATATCATGATCTATACTTTGATTTCATAGATAACAAATTTTCTGCTCTCTATGAAATGTTTGCAAACTTCAAAAGTTCATAATATAATATGCAAAATGAACCAATTTTCAACCCACTAGAATTTAAAAAAAGATGTCCTATCGTACATATTGATTGTTCTCATCAAAAAGAAACACTTCAAATGGAAACCAACATAAACACAAAGAAAGACACTTCAGTTTATTGTCGCATTCTACATGATAAAATATTCAGTTATATTCCTTTAACCAAAATAGTCAAGCAGATGTAATGCGCATGTTTTCAAAGTTATATAAAAAGTGATTACTTTTTGAAAAAATATTCTTAATGAATTTAGAGTTGAAGCTTCCCTTGTCTAATTATTCAGCAAAGTTGAAACTATCAAAAAAAACAAATTCAAGATAATAGTAATAATAAACAGATGATGAAAAAATTTTCACAAATGAAAATATGAAGGTGCTCACTTTAGATGTCCAAGGATTTAAAATTGAAAATAATTAATTTATTCCCAAAGAATTGGAATATGATGAAGATAAAATATGTCATTTTGTATTTAGATCTCCTTTTGCTATAGAATATTTGTCTCCAGAGCTATATAAATGAGAAAATTGGTTAATGAAAAAGCATCACTGTATTTCGTGGAATGAAGGATTCACTCAATTACATAGGTTTAGTGAAATAATTGTGAAAAATGTAACGAACAATGTTGATCATGTATACGTGAAAGGAGCAGAGAAAGCAAAGTACATCAGGAAATAATAAATATTCAACAAAGCCTGTCATAGAACTTGATGATGAACCAGCTTTACCATTAGATAAACCTCATTGTTTTTATCATTCTCATTCACCCTCAAGGTGTGCACTTACAAATGTTTATTATTTATATAAAAATTGTCTGATGGTTGAATTAAACACATTTTTATTTTATTTTTTATTTCATTTCAAAGACCTTTTAATAAATATTCACAGGAATACATTTCTCGAGATCCGTGATATAACGCACAAGTTCCATTTCTTTTATTGTCTCCAGGAAGAATTCAAGATCCGATGTATAAACATACAAATCACAAGCGTCGGCAGCTTTTCGGTATAGTTCAGACTTCTTTTTGCACTCTTCTTCCCAATAAACAAAAACATATTCCTAGCTTAGCATATGAAATGAACATACTTTTTGGTAGGTGGGACATACTTAGAAGGTGCGTTATTTCCATTGAGTACCTACTGCGAATATTCTGAGTAAATGTTACAGAACACATCTTTTGCATACCATATATGTTCTGAGAATAATGCTGAAATTTGAAAAAGAATATTCTAAGAATCAACCTTGGAATCGCTGTTGGTAGGTTCTTTGTATTTACTTCAGGGGATAATCTCAGCAGGTTACCGAAACGTACATATCACATTATATTCATACTTACCATACTTCAAATAACACTGTATGTAAAAACAAAACATCTTTAATAAAGACAAACAAAATATAATTATCTACACATAATATGTAGGTATTATTTATTATCAATGGGTAAGAGTATATGTTTATAATCATATTAATCTCTAGAAAAATAGGCACTATTGCTGACTCCTTTCGAGGTATCTCGTTTCGAACATGCAACCGCAGAAACTTGACTCGGACGTGAATATGTAGCTAAAATTCCTGCAATTCTCTGTCTTCTTTTCTTTTTTCCAACAGCTGAGCGTTCTTTGACTCGTTCAGGAGACATAATCACTGACCCCAAAACTAAACAATATTATTTGGTTTTATACAGGGTGTTTCATTATTATTGCGAAAAAATTCAAGGTGAGTTTCCCTACTTAAAAATAATAAGAAAACTTCATATAAAGGTGTGTCCGGAATTGCTTCGTTAGAGAGCTACAGGGTGTTGAAGTTTTATTTTTATTTTTGTTTTTTCTAAATAATATTTGAACCAATGTCTATATTTCCATCAAACTCGGTATTTGAGGGTTTCTTTTCACGCGGAATTCGAATTTTATCTCAGTTTGGCTCTAACTTGTAGAGGGCGCCACCTACACTCATTAGTCCTGACATATACAGCCAAAACTTTTTTGGACGTAACCGTATGACATACTTGAGTGAAAAAACATATTTCTTTTTTATTTTTATGCAAAAAAGGCATATTTGATAGAAGTCGCTACGTGCCACCATTTTCGAGATATTTAGATTTGAAATAATGAATACATATGATAATGAAATTATGGCCGAGCATTGTGTTTCATTGATAGTGCCAAAAATACAGGATAAGTTTCCTCACTTAAAAATGAAAAGAACATTTTATATAAAGATGTGTCCGGAAATGCTTCGTTACAGAGCTACAGGGTGTTAAAGTTATTATTTAATTTATTTTTTTTTCAGTTTTTTTATTTGTTTTTGTTTATATAATATTTGAATAAGCGTTGTCGATAATATCACACAGAAGTCGACTTTTATCTTTTTCACTGAAAATATGAAGCATTAATGCGTAATATGTTATAACTTCTAGCAGGTTACCTTCGCCATAAGTTCAAAATCCCATGTATTAATTATTTCAAATCCAAATATCTCGAAAATGGTTCCACGTAGCGACTTTTAACAAGTATGCCTTTTTTGCATAAAAATAAAGGAGAAATATGTTTTTTTACTCAAATATGTCATACGGTTACGTCCAAAAAAGTTATGGCTGTACATGTCAGGACAAATGAGTGTAGGTGGCGCCCTCTACAAGTAAGAGCCAAACTGAGATAAAATTCAAATTCCGCATAAAAAGAAACACTCAAATACCGATTTTTATGGGAATATAGACATTCGTTCAAATATTATTTAGAAAAAATAAAAATAAAAATAAAACTTCAACTCCCTGTAGCTCTGTAACGAAGCATTTCCGGAAACACCTTTATATGGAGTTCTCTTATTATTTTTTAGTGAGGAAACTCACCCTGAATTTTTTCGCAATATTAATGAAACACCCTGTATAGATTTAAGATCTTCAGAAATGAAAAACTGACCAGGTTTTCAATCTTGCACAAAATTGGGGGGTTCCACTAAGCCACTTAGTAGGTATTATGGAAGTCTTTTCTCCACTTGTAAAGTCCCACTTCACAATGTTCAACCTCGTGTCCAACGGCGTCCAATTTGTATCTTGTATCATTCGATCACTCGTCCAAAACGAAAAATACAAGCACCAAACTTGAAATAGGAAAAACTTGGAAAAAGAATCGACATGGACAGTGAGCAGTGAGCACAGCACGCAAAAATACTCGAAGAAAAACACAAAACACCATGACGCCATGAAGTTGCAAATTTGCGATTTTGCAATTTCAATAACCTAATACCTAAGCTCAAAGCAACAGAAAAGATTGGCGGTTTTTGGCGTTAACCAGGAAATCAGGTTACGAATTTCCTAACCTCTCTTGCCTTCGCAGTAGGGGCAAATCTGTTGGGAGGTGGGTAACTAAAAATAAGTAGGTAGTCATGTTATTACATAAATGTTACTTTTGATAACGACAACGTTTTGGTGCGAGCTGGTATCGATATAGTAACCAATTTACCAAACCTGGTAACGACAAAACGTAACCTGGTTAACGCCAAGATCCGCCTGATGTAAGATTTATGCCGTTTACATCAAAATTCATTTCGAAGTGAAACTGACAAATTTCCGCTTGACAAATGAGAATCATATGCTACCATCCACATTGAATTTGGCGTAAGCGTGGCTTTGAACACAAATTCATTGTAGTTAGCACATAATTCACGTTTGCCAAGCGGAGATTTGACAGATCCAATTCGAAAACAAATTGAATGAAAACCTTACATTACATTCAATTTAATTTCAAAGTATAAGTGAAAGATTTCCGCTTGGCAATGGAAATTATATGCTGCCATTTAGAATAAATTTGTGTTGAAACTCACGCTAACTCCAAATTCAATGTGGATGGTATCGTATTATTCCCGTATGGCAAGCGGAAATATGAAATGATTGATATGTAATATGTATAGGTGGCCGAGCGTGTAACACGCCGGCTTGAGAGACCGTTAGTTCTGATAGACGTGGGTTCGATCCCCGCGGTGGGCAAACATTATTTTCTGTTCTGTATTTAGTGGCACTCTCACGCTACTAGTAGACTGCAGTATTATCAATTACTGACAGTCGAAAAGTTCAATAGTTAGCCTAAATTAATTGGTCCTGCTAGTTCAATGAATAACTGGGTGATGTTCTCCATCATCAACGTTGTCGGGTTACGGCCTACTCGCCGGGCAGTGGTTTGCCCCCCCACCAATACCAATACCAATACCAATACCAAACTTCCATTTGAATGCTCTGGTAAAATGATAATGGGGTGACTAGAAGAGGAGATCGAAGACCGAACACTGTTAACGGGAAGGCATCACTGTAAAAATCAACTGAAAGGTATTATAAAGTCGGCGTCCCATGCATCCGATTTCCGACAGTACGATGATCTGACGAGACTGCTATTGGTCAAAACTGCACTGATGACAGATTTTGACTATTTCTGAACAATAGCAGTCTCGTCGTATCATCGTACCGTCGGAAATCGGATACATGGGACGCCGGCTTAACCCCGGAACAGGGAACAATATTAAAAGGACAGTTCAGCATCCCAAGCGTTTTGTTGCAAAAAATTACATATATTTGGATTAACGTTATATAATTATGGATTTGAAACCTATCGATAAATAATACTGACTTGTGAAATCAAGGATATATTTACATATTCTGGAAAAGTATGTTCCTAGTATGTACTTCTCAGAATGTTCTAGAAATAATCTCATAAAGTACATGCCAAGTACACTCTATGATAGGATATCCTCGAAAGAACATTCAAGAAATGTCCCTTTTAGAATTTTCTTTAACGAACATAACACGTATCTACTACGGATCCTCCAAAAAGTACGTACCGTAACGCTACATGCGTAGAACCTCCACAGTACATTTATGTTATCTGGGATTCGGTATAAAAATTTTCCATTCCATACACTGCTCCATGGTCTGCATCGTACTGTCTTTCTCTAAACTCATGAGAGAGCTTTTCTACTGCAAAAATCAAATCATGTTTGGAAGATGACATCTTCATCTTGATTTGAAATGTTGGAGATAATATGATTCGATGAGCTTAAATATAAATTATTTGTTGGAGGGGGGATTATTTGAAATCAGCTTGATAATTAAAGAGAGAGAAAAGATAATAAATGAGAGATGCTCTCTCTCTCTCTATCTCTGTCTCTACCTCTTTTCAAATTTTTATTCATCATCATACAAAAAACCATATTTTACAATACAAAACATTCATTTATCAATACAGCTTTTAAGAATCTCATCACATGCATATTCCTTCACCTAACAGATTCCGAATAAAAATACAATAATCTCAACACACAGCAGACATTTAAACTATTTAGATTACCTAATGGCGAAATAATATCGTACACTGATTTGATAACGTCTCCTGTTATCAGTGGCACTCCTCTTATCATAATATGGTAGTATCTTGAAAATTCTTGACTCTTCAACAAATTAAATCATAGCGATATTTCAATAAAGCCACTAAACCATTCAGTTCCGTTAATGATTCACCTGCTAAATATATTTTGTTTTCGTCTTGAATCATCTTGATAACTTTCACATCATTCATAATTTCGAAATGAACTTGAAATCCATTTCTTCGCATTGGTGGCCAATGGCCATCCAGGTTTCTTACTAGACAAATAACTCAACACAACTGCTTGTCCGTTCAAAAAGGATAACCATTCCACTTCATTCAATATCACACAATTTTTGTTCGTCGATTCGCCAATCTTGATAACTGGTTCATATCCTTTTTCCACAGAAAAACCGACACTTATCCATTTGCTTTTTGATTTATTCAAAAAATATTTAGTTTCACTCATTAAAATCCCCACTCTATTTCCAAACTGAATATTTAAACAATTATTGTTTTTAATATTCATCATGTTAATTTCAACTTGAACACAACTGTCCACACAACAACGTATGAAAGGTGAATGCTCTTAAATAGATAAAAATATGGTAAACAGGGTGGGAGGATTATAGATGAAAAAGTGGGGGGAGGATCAAATAAAAAAAAGGAGTGGGGGTGATCATTTCTGTGAGCGAGAATCGGTACAGAAGGAAAAAGTTGAGGGGGGATCAAAAAGGAGTGGGAGGATCATCTTTCTGGGTGAGAGCCGGTATACGGGGTGTTTCATTAATAATGCGAAAAAATTCAGGGTGAGTTTCCCCACTTAAAAATAATAAGAAAACTTTATATGAAGGTGTGACCGGAAATGATTCGTTACAGAGCTACAGGGTGTTGAAGTTTTATTTTTATTTTTGTTTTTTCTAAATAATATTTGAACCAATGTCTATATTTTCATAAAAATCGGTATTTGAGGGGTTTATTTTTATGCGGAATTCGAATTTTATCTCAGTTTGGCTCTAACTTGTGGAGGGCGCCACCTACACTCATTTGCCTGACATGTACAGCCATAACTTTTTTGGACGTAACCGTATGACATATTTGAGTGAAAAAACATATTTCTCCTTTATTTTTATGCAAAAAAGGCATACTTGTTAGAAGTCGCTACATGGAACCATTTTCGAGATATTTGGATTTGAAATAATTAATACATGGGATTTTGAAATTATGGCGAAGGTAACCTGCTAGAAGTTATAACATATTACGCATTAATGCTTCATATTTTCAGTAAAAAAGATAAAAGTCGACTTCTGTGTAATATAATCGACAACGCTTATTCAAATATTATTTAAACAAAAACAAATGAAAAAACTGAAAAAAAAAATTATTTAAATAATAACTTTAACACCCTGTAGCTCTGTAACGAAGCATTTCCGGGCACATCTTCATAATAAATTTTCTTTTTATTTTTAAGTGAGGAAGCTTATCCTGTATTTTTGGCACTATCAAATGAAACACAATGCTAGGCCATAGTTTCATTATCATATGTATTCACTATTTCAAATCTAAATATCTCGAAAATGGTGGCACGTAGCGACTTCTAACAAGTATGCCTTTTTTGCATAAAAATAAAGGAGAAATTTGTTTTTTCACTCAAATATGTCATACGGTTACGTCCAAAAAAGTTATGACTGTGCATGTCAGGACAAATGAGTGTGGGTGGCGCCCTTTACAAGTTGGAGCCAAACTGAGATAAAATTCGAATTCCGCATAAAAAGAAACCCTCAAATACTGATTTTTATGGAAATATAGTCATTGGTTCAAATATTATTTAGAAAAAACAAAAATAAAAATAAAACTTCAACACCCTGTAGCTCTGTGACGAAGCATTTCCGGACACACCTTCATATAAGGTTTTCTTATTATTTTTAAGTGGGGAAACTCACCCTGAATTTTTTCGCAATATTAATGAAACACCCTGTATATCTCCCACTAGCCTGATTTTTTTTGACTTCTGATGCTTAAATTGTTTTTTTTCTGATAACAAATTCTGATAATTCTGAAAAAAGTACAACAATCTTGCTAATTTGAACCACTCTCTAGGGTTAATATCAACGAAGATAGCTTTTGGCCAAAATATACGTGGCACCCTGTACAGTATATTACTTGTGGTATATAAGCACTTGATAACCAATTTTGTCCATGTCCATGTTAGCTATTTTTGGAACTCCTGAGTGATTGCATCAAAGTGAATAATAACTTTAAACAAAGGGGTCAGGGGGTCTTTGCTGTTTTTAATCGAATTTTTTTATTATAGTATCTAAACAAAATTGCTGGGCTTCCAGCTTCTCACTTTACGAGATAATCACTCATTACACAGCTTTTCAGGATTAGAATCTCAACAAAACCATATTGCACACTCAGTATTTTGAATAATTTCACTGATAGTCAAGGAAAATAGTGTAAATACAGGTTTATGATGTTTGTTCACGGTACAATCAGCTGACTTTTAGCTTATGTCCTGAAATGGCCTAAGTATAAGAAATTGATTAGTTCAAATTAAATATGATTGTGCCCAATTTGATATTGTTTATTCCCAACTTGAACTTGAAAAGGTATAGTAGTAGTATAAAGTATAGTAGGTATTGTTAGATGATATCCGGTCTATCCTTTCATGCGTATTATCTTGTCAACCGCTCTGCATTAGGTGTTATTCTTAATGCTACACATTTTACACTTTTCACACTTTTTGTGTATAGGTTATTTGATTATTTTTGATAACATTTTAATCAGCTGTTTTGTTTTTGTTTCTGGAGGTTTCGGAACAAATACCATATTGTAAAGTTATCTAGCAAGTTTTTTCTTGTTTGAAAAATAAAACAATATAACAACGATTTTCCGAGATATTAGCATAATAGCATACAACTATTGTAGGTACAGTGGAAAGCATTTTTGAATTCGCACACAATATTTTAAACATCCCTCGTTAAATGTCAAACTTTGTCATAGTGATACATGACTTTTGTCAAAATGACATGACTCTGGACGCCATCTTGGAATGTTTTTTTTTAAACAGGAATAGGGGTCAAGTGACACCTCGTTTTGAAGGTCCTGATGAGGACTTTATAACCCTAGAATATTGCGTCGATATCTTCAAGTACTACAAAATGGCGGTACATTTAATTGCTAACATTGATAAATACACTTTTTAAAAAAAATCGTCAAGTTCAATTCAAAAGATGTTTTTTTGACATTTTTGTAATTTATTCCTAACCCAAACTTTATGTCAAGAATATTTCCAGCATCTTTTGAATTGAGCTTCACGAATTTTTTTCAAAAGTGTTTGAATCTTTGTAGTAATTGAATGTACCGCCATTTTGTAGTACTTGAAGATATCGACTCAATATTTTGGAGTTATAGATTACTCATCAGGACCTTCAAAAGGTGTCACATGACCCCTATTCCTATTCAAAGGGGGACATTAAAGAAAAGCACTGTATATTGAGTAGTTCCTATTTGCTCGTCAGAGTTTTAATGTTCAACTACAATGGTTGGGATGGAACGGAACGCTGGATCCAAAATCTGTTTGCGTTATCTTCCATAGGAAAAAAAAAACACTGGAAATGCAAAGTCAAATAAACACACGAAGAAATAAGGATTCTGAAAAATTCCTTTGCAAAGGCATAGTCGAAATAATTGTTTGAAATTGCAAATATGAATTCTTGAAACTGTATTTCCCCGTATCAACTAAAAAAGATCGATTAAAATAGACTCGGAAATAGACTTTTACATCAAATTTATATTAGATCTGTTCGTAGAACAATCACAGACCAGTCAGCGTTTAATCGATTGGCCAACATAATACAATACAATAACTGCAATAACAAATGCTGATTGGCTCTGACTGGTTTGTGATTGTTCCACCAACAGACCTAATGTATACTTACTAAAGATGAGACAATCCCCACTGATGATGGCTTTATTACTTCCAAACGTCCAAATACTGTTTAGTACCTATGATATAAGTATCGTTGGATTCAGAATAATTACTAAAATTAGAATATATCAAGCGTAGAACGAAATTGTTAAAAAAAAAAAAATTATTATTACATAACTCAATAATGCCTTTGAATCTGATGGTACTTTACTTACCGATCAATATACATACTGCTTTGTACGAAGGAAAACTAAATTGACAAGAGTCGAATCCAGTGAAGGAGAAAATCAGATAATAGTACCACCCCAAAAGCAGTAACTAGACTAGCTCCCCATCGCTTAGAAAAATGTGTTGAGACAATAAGCCCTCAGTTTCATGTATGTTAGTATACGAATTTCGTTGCCTCAATTCATACAATTATTTCATGAGAATGTTCCAAGCATCAAATACAACTTAAAATAAAAACTTGAACCCATTACCCCGAGTTTAGTGAAAAAAAAGAAGATTTTAACGAAATTCATGAACTATTTCCAAATCCAATAGTCTTTTTCCGTCATGGTTTTCAATCTTTAATTTACATAGGATCATAGTATAAGTATGAGGGAAAATTGAATATTGAGAATTGAATAGTTTTCTCATCATGAATAAAATGTATATCAAAATTCATTTGAATTCCTGATTATACGTAGACTGACAATTTTGACATTTTTTCGATCATGACTGTTGTTTACACCATGGAATTGCGATGTTGGAGGTGTGAAGAAGTTTCCATAAATTTGAGAAAATTTGGCTAATTTCAACATTTAGGTATACATACATTGAGGACACGTGACGTAGGTTGGAATAAATCCATTTAAAATTCAGGGGTTTGTATTCTGAAAAAACTCTTGGACACGTCGATTTTTATTTTTGACTGCGGTTTTTTTTATGATAATTTTATTTATACAGGGTGGACCAAAAATAAGTGACGACAATCATTTTCATTTTTTCGAAATGAAACCCCCATTTTTTATTTCATTTTTGAATTTAACGTGAATTTCTGAGTAATATGATGATGATGATTCTAGTATACAGGGTGGACCAAAAATAAGTTCGGACCATCAACTTCATTTTTTCAAATAAAAACCCCCTTTTTTTATTTCATTTTTGAATTCTACATCAAATTCTAATTAAATTTCATGTACCATGTCCTAAGCCTAACCCCAACAGTTATCGGGAAATACGATTGTTCAGAAGCACAGTGCATTTGATCAATCGTGAATTTCTCGATAACTGTTGGGGTTAGGCTGAGGAAATGGTATATGAAACCTACTTAGAATTTGATGTAGTATTCGAAAATAAAATAAAAAAAGGGGGTTGAACCCATTACCCCGAGGTTAGTGAAAAAAAAAAAAAGATTTTAACGAAATTCATGAACTATTTCCAAATCCAATAGTCTTTTTCCTTCATGATTTCCAATTTTCAGTTTATATAGGATCATAGTATAAGTATGATTGAAGGAAAATTGAATATTGAGAATTCAATAGTTTTCTCATCATTAATAAATGTATAACAAAATATGATATTTGCTTGAACTGAAATGGCACTTCTTGACCTATAGTTAAGATGCACTTACTCACGTTTTATTTATGTATTGTTGGATCAACAAATCGATATACTACTCTTCATGAAACTCAATTATTAAAACTCATTCAAACTTGGCACTGACACTGACATCAATTTGGAGGTTATAAATATTGTCACATGTGACATCACCCAGCAACCAGTTGCCCTGATCCAAGCACATGCGCGGCCCGAGAAAAATAACTCTATGGTCAATGCCTTTTAATAGCTTTGCATACAGCAATGTTCAAACACATCAGCTGATGGTGATCTACCTACATGTGAAACTTTTTTATCAATCAATGAGTACATATGAAGGGATACATTATATTTTTAACCCATGAGATGTGAGGAGTTGATACTTTTAGACTGAATCGCTGCCAATATTTGCTCCGAGTAACATATGCCGTTGAGGTGTCAAACGTTCATGTATCACTTTATTTTGATTTGATACTTGTAAAAGATTCGATCTTGAAAGGAAATATGAATTGAATTACATTCATTACAAGAGTTCGAAAATGAGGTCAGTATATTATTTATGTAGGTATAACATATTACCTACTATTTTATGCGAATGATCTGGAGTACAAAACGGTTATACGAATAGGTTATCTTCTATTCAAGGACTTAATTGTACAGTCCGTTTCACGAGGGTTCATACTCACGTCATAGATGACGTCATTACTTGAAAAAAAACGTATGTCGTAGCTAATTCATATAGTTTCAAGAGCGTTCAAATTTTGTATTGAAGCCGAACAAGTATGTTCCAAAACGCTCTCCAGAACACGTTCAGATTTGTTTTCCATTTAGATTTTGTATTCAGGCTGGTCATCCATTGGAAGCGTAGTCGCGTATATATCCGTCATCCAGATGCTAGCGATCGTTAGACTAGGCAGCTTTCAGCGTGCACTGCTTGTGACTCCACCGACTCAACGCTATTCCAGTTCGCTTCTGTTTGTGCATCAAGAAAATCATGTAGAATGAAATTCCAAGATATGTAGTTTTTGAAAAATCCTCACATGGAGGGATTGCAAGCTCGAGAGAGTGAAAAATTACATTCATCCATACATTCGTCCAGTAGAAATATCATTATTGAAAAAAAAACTGCTGAGGAGCTGATCTTTTTGGGGGATACATTCGCCACAATTGTGTGTTTTTGCAAAGGGTTTTTTTCTATTAATAATAGTTCACAAAACGGACTTCTCTTAGTATACTAATAAGCAATCGTTGCTATATAGACACGTTTGAATAAAAAACTAAGAAAGCACCATTATCGCAAAAACCCACAATAGTCGAGTTTTATTCTTATCAGTAGACGTCCCTCCATCACTGGATGAACATCAACCCACGAGAAATCAGCTAGTCAGCATTTTTTTTTTATGAATTATTAGGTAAACGAAATTTAATACATCAGTTTGGTGGCCAAAAGTAGATTAACAGCCTAAAACTTGATAACACTTTGATCCTGCAACAGTTATCAAAGATGTAATGGTGCATTAAAGAACTTGAATCCATTTTTCAGTTCACTAAACCAGCGATTCTTTTCGATTTTCATAGGGACACAAATTTTCCTTTTCGGATGGTGCTAACCAATTTTGACAGATTGTTTGAACCATTTTAATGCACCAATAATTTTTTGATAACTGAAGCAGGATGACTTTGTAAAGCTTATTAGCTTAATAAACGGTTATCATATTATATTATATTATAATATCAAAGTTTTATCAAATTTTAGGCATGTGCTGTTTATCCGACCGTGAGAGTATATTTTGATTCTACAGAGTGTATGTATTTTTCCAAGTTTTATGATAAGGTCAAAAAGAACAAAGCATCAGACTATTGTGTTTTTGAAAATGCGGAGTAAAGGATTTTCCTTGTAATTTGCAAACCGCCTTAATAGCCGTTATTTTAAGTTATAAAAAAATTATAAATTATCAATATTTTTTTTATACCTAACTCATGAAATAACGGCCATTTGAGGAGGAGTTTTTCAGATCAGTTATCAACTGCAAGACATCACTTCCTGCCCAATCATAAGGTGATAAATAAGTCACATTCCTTACTATAGGAGAAGAAAATAATAAACGTAATTTTATTACAAACAAGTACCAGCGGAACATAGATGAGGAGACTGAAATCATGAACACGAACTGAATATAAACTAAAATAATGTCAAATTCTGCCTGCCCAAAATATTCATTCAATAACAATACTAGCTCTTTTTTTCTTTTCTCAACAACGCATGACTGCTCCAATAATCCATCTATCTTTTTGATCTCTGGACTGCAATTGACGTGGATGCCTTGAAGTCCTCATCAATTCTGATTCCATGAGATCTGATCTTTTAAGAGTTGTAATTTCAATTCAAAGGGCATCAGACTCTCTTTACAAAAGTTCAGGAGATGAAATAGGAAATGAATAGGTACAAAGAACTAGTTTTATGAAATAACTCACCTCCAAAACTGCCTCAAGTGGTAAAAAAGGTTTTTCAGCATCTCCATCCTTTGTAAAGTAGACCACAAGCTTTTTTATCGTACCTATTTTGTTCACATTCTGAATACCGACAAGGTATTTTATACAACAAAACTGTGACATTGGAGAAGTTAACTGACTTGTGTTTTGACAACAACATTGTTTTGATTAATTACTTGATTACATAACCAAATTTTAGGTTATTATTATTCAGAGATGATAGAAATCAGCTGTTGCTCGGCGGCCATTTTGGATTCTAGTAACGACCGATGTTTATTACGTCATTAATTCTGTTTCAGTCTGTTTTTAAACCTCTCCATGAGTTAGAAAAGGAGAGACAATCAATGACGTGAGTACAAACCCTCGTGAAACGGACTATATGTCCAAAGAAAGCATAGGATTAGATTACTACATTAATCCCTTTGCAACAGATGCTGATGTGAGATTTTTTCACTTCTCAAGGTACCCACATAAGCCGTATCTAAATATTACATAATTATACAGGGAGAGTCATAAGTAATCCTTGAACATTTTAGAATCATTTGAGTAGCTCAAAATTATGTATCACGATTTGTTCATATTATTAAAAGGTACCTAACTTAGTTCAAAAGTCGATAGTTTTGGAGATTATGGGTGTCAAAGTTAGTTAAAATTTCTACCAGGGTCCTAGATATCTTGCGACAAAAATTATTGATTCGAGAGGGATTTCTGGGTCGAGGAATATGATCCTTATTTTCGTCCATCTCGTACAGGGCGCCACTCGCGTTATCTTAAGGGCCTTCAATTTGACATAACTCTTATCACAAATCTGACAGCATACTTGAAATTCCTGATATTTTTTACAGATAAAATGTTCACTTATTTAAACTCTCAAAACTCAACCATTTTCGATAAAAACGCAATTTTATAATCTCTTATTGTGTGGTGAATTCCGTTTAAAAACAATGTTAGAAACATCGATTTTTCAAAAGATGTACGAAAAACCCCCTCACATAAACCTTTGTCGTAAAACACGAATTCACAAGAGAGGATATTTCAAATTTTAATTAAAAACTTCTAAACAATCATTTTTTAAATTGATTCATGAATAAATCGCGATATTTTGAGTTACTTGAATGATTCTGAAAAACTATCAGTTTTCACTCACCCTGTATAGGTTCCAGTTCTTGAATAATGTAGGTTACGGGTTGCGGCCATGGAAGTTATGGAAAAATGGTGCCGAAAAATTTCAAATTGGCAATGGAACAATCAAAAATTGATTTTTGGCTGGAACAACGGAAATATTATGAACATTTTATGGTAAATGATTCCAAGTGACCACTTTTTTGGGTCCAACACACAGAGCAATAATTCACTCAGCAACTGATTTTACTGATTGCCCAAGGTTTAAAATTCTCTTTGGGTTCAATATACAGTGCGTTTTTTTTTTAAGACGGAACATAGGGATTCCCATTGTCAGAAATTGAGTTTGTTTTGGAGCAGGTGCCCTTTCCTTTTTATGTATTGGCAACAGCGCACGGCTCGAGGAACTGCTTTTTTGATTTGTCATAGTTGACACAGTTGTCAGGATGCAGTCTATATAACCACATTAAGATAGAGCGAGAATTATTGATTTGTCGATGTACATTTTTTATAAATTTTCACGTTATTCTCAATCAAGAATATAAGTTTTCGAGTATATTCGCAGAGTTGCTTAATTCCGAGAATCCAATTTCGAACCAGTCCGTGCCGGGAAAGCGGGTAGCTTAGCCAACGGTCGGACGTATCATTGTGGCGACCGAGTGACAGGACGGATTTTCGAGAAAAGAGTGGACATTGTACTGTTAAGTTCGGAAAATTGTATAAGTGGACATCAATACTCGCGATGGCTGCAGAGCTTGACGTAAAGAAGAAACAGAGGAAGGTGCTAAGGATGTGTTTTACAAAAATAGCAAATGACCTTGGTGCACTGGTCAGTTCAAGTAATCCAGAAGTGGAAAGTGTTGAGGTGGCATGGGAAAGTCTACAACTGAATTTGAAGAACTCCAAGCCTGCAACCGGGAAGTTTATGACGGACTTCTGGAGAGCGCCACAGAAGAGGAACTTGTTGTTGACATGTCCAGTAGTGATGAATATGTCAGGAAATTCACTGGCCTTCGACTACAGTGTGAAAAGTTGATACATCCGAAGGCAGATGATGACCATGTTTCAGTACGCTCCTCAGTACGTACCTCTGCAGAAAGTAGTACATCTGTAGCAGCAAGTAAGCGAAAATTTAAACTTCCACGAATTGAATTCAAAGTTTATGATGGCAGCATCAAGGACTGGTTGTCTTTTAGGGCTCAGTTTAATAAAATACATGAAGACTCCGATATAGACAATACAGATAAAATAGAATACTTGATCCAAGCCACCGTTCCAGGGAGTAGGGCTCGTCAATTCGTCGAAAGTTTTCCAATAGTTGGGGATAATTACGAGAAGATAATCGATTGCATGCAGTCAAGGTTCGGTAGAGAGTATCTGCAAATCGAGGTGTATGTTCGAGAGTTATTGAAGTTAGTCTTACGAAATACCATGGCGCATCAAGAATTAGATATCTCGATTTTATATGACCAAATCGAGACACAGTTGAGGGCGCTGAATACGTTAGGCATAACAACGGATAAATTTGCAGCCATGCTCTACCCACTTATCGAGTCTTGTCTGCCTCAAGATCTATTAAGAATTTGGCAACGTGGCAATAAAATCGTGATATAGATCAAACCTTATCAAATCAGACAAATTCTCATGTATTTCTTCAGACTTTACTACTGAATTTAAAGGGACCTTCTGGAACAAAAACTGTTTGGGCTTTGGTGGATACGGGGTCGCAGAGGACTTATATTTTACAATCAACTTTACTGGATCTGGGCCTGAAACCGAAACGAGAAGAGAAGCTAACTCATGGACTTTTTGGGGAACCGAATTCACAAAAAATCACGGTTGTTATGATATTGAAGTATTTGGCAAAAATGGACGGAAAAACTATAAACACACCCTGGAAGCCTTGGATCAGCCCACTATATGTAACAGTGTAACACCCCTTTTTGATGGTCCTTGGTTACATGAGTTAAGAGACCTAAATATAAACGTTTTTGATCTCCATAACGGGCCTATTGAAATTCTCATAGGAGCAGATGTTGCTGGGAGCGTATATACAGGAAGATGTCATAAACTGAAATGTGGATCAACGGCAATAGAGACATACATGGGATGGACGATAATGGGCAGAGTATCGGGTCCTTCAACACTATCAGCAGCGAATATGACAGTTTTGTCTTTGTTTGTGAGCCCTTGCTCTTTGGCAACTTGACGTATTAGGAATAGAAGATCCTGCTGAAATGAAGACCAAAGAAGAGGCTGCTATTGCTGCGAAGGAGTTGTTTGTTCAAACATTCAACAATAATGCAGAAGGACGATATGAAGTCGTACTGCCTTGGTTAGAGGGACATCCACCGCTACCCACAAATTACAGTATTGCCAAGAAAAGGTTGGAGAACACCCTACAAAAATTGAGAAAAGATGGTCTGTTCAAATATTACAATGACATTTTTATGGAATGGGAATCACTCCGGATAATTGAAAGAGTTGGGGCTGATAAAGAGTATGGGCACTACTTACCTCATCGTCCTGTGCTGAAGGAGGATTCCACGACTGCAGTCAGACCTGTCTTCGATGCTTCTGCATGTGTCAGGAATATGCCTTCGTTGAACCACTGCCTCGAAAAAGGTATCAATTTGATAGAACTGATACCTACCTTATTGTTGAGGTTCAGAAAATTCAAGATTGGAGTGATATCAGATATAAAAAAGGCGTTTCTGCAGATTGGCGTTCACAAAAAAGATCAGGATTATTTGAAGTATCTTTGGGTCGATGAAGATGGTGGAGAAGTTGTATTTCGTCATAGGCGTGTGGTCTTCGGTGTCAATTGTAGCCCATTCTTACTTGGAATGACTATCGAATACCATATGGAAAAATGCTTAGAAAAATGTTCACATATAAATCCAACTTACTCCAAGGAAGTGATTGAATTACTTTCCAGAAGCTTCTACGTGGATAATTGTATCACCAGCTTACCGGACCACAAAAGTGTACAGAAGTTCATCAGAGAATCTGTCTTAGCTATGGCTGAAGGACAATTTGATTTGCGAGGGTGGGAGTTTTCTGGCAATCCCGAGAGTAATGATGCTACAGTTTCAGTGCTTGGTCTGACATGGTTTCCAAAGCAGGATTTGTTGGCAGTTAAACAGAAGCTGCTTGATGTTGATCATGGGAAGACACCTGTGACGAAGAGGATGCTTCTATCAATGGCTCAAAGAATATTCGATCCAATTGGCTTTACAGCTCCGACTACCTTGGCACCAAAATTAATATTGCAGCGGTTGTGGGAGGAGAAAATGTCATGGGATGAACCTGTGGATGATGAGACTGCCAAACTTTTTGAGAAGTGGGTGAGGGAATTATCATATTTGTTAGATATCAGGATATCACGTTGGTGTTCTGTTGATTTATCATATGAGGAGCCCAATTCCAAAACTGCTTTGATCCAGCCAACCATTTTTTTCAGAAAACGACAAAAACTTCCCACCGTTTTGATAAGTACACTTTTTTTTGTTAATATCGTGATATCATCATGATGTATCTCTACATTATTGGTAAGCGCTACAATAAAATTGTGAAGGTAATAAGGTCATAATTTCAAAAAAACAAAAGGATTTGAACAGTTTTGATATAGTACAATGGATCTAAGAAGTTTTGGAAAAGTCTGAAGCGGATAAAACATGGATTAAATGAGTTTTCATGACAAATGTCAACGATGGATTTTAGTCAGTAAACAATCGCCTCAATGGATTAAAAGAGCTTTGTTTCTGTACGCAATATTCACGATTCAATTTTCAGGGGATCTCTTGTGTTTTGATGCTTTAATTGCTTGCTGTCTTAAAGCTGCTTAGAAAATGAAGGCAGTGCTTCATAAATCTCAGTTTTTATGTAAAATGGATTAAACAAGTTTTGGAATCGGGCTCCTCAAATGTACAAGATTTTAGTATTCACACCTTTTCTGACGCTTCACAAGACGCCTTTTCCGCTGTAGTTTTTTGTCGCATAGTGAAGAAGAATGAAGTTACAGTTCACCTCCTTGCTGCGAAGTCGAGAGTCGCACCATTAAAAAGGTTGACTATTCCTCGTTAAGAATTGATGGGAGCTACAATTGCATCCAGACTTTACAAGCAAGTTGCTCAGGCGATGGATGGAGACTTCTCAAGTTATTTCTGGAGTGATTCTTAATAATAATAATGTATTTATTTAGCACTTGGCTACAGCGTAGTACAAAAATAGTTATAAATAAATTAATAGAATAAAATAATATAAAATAGCTATTGAAAATAAATAAGAATGAAGTAAATGTAAAATATAAAATTCGTTGTATGAAACATAAAGTGTATATGAACATCAAACAAACATTTTTAACTACTGAATAGGGTGAGACAAAACATGACTTCTCAATAAAAATTTAAACTGGTTCAAGTTATCACAGCTTCTGACTTCACTGGGTAGTTGATTGAAATCATTGAGTCCTTTTTGTAAAATTGTGTTAAGCAATTGACTAGTTCTACACCTATCAGTCAAAATAAAATTATCACAGTATCTTGTTTTATATGAATGAATATCACTAAATAGTTTAACCTTATCACAAATATAATTTGGCAACATGTTGTTTTTCAATTTGAATATAAAAATGCCAACGTTTAACCTAATGCGTTCTTTAACATTTAGAATATTCAAAGTGTCCTTCATAATTCTAACAGGAGTGTATCTGTTACAGCCCAAAATCACTCGCATAGCTCGGTTCATAATTTTTTGTAGCTGGTCGATTTTGTAGTTGGGCAGATGATAGAGTAGAGTTGAGCAGAATCGTAGATGTGGTGCTGCGATAACATTGTATAGGAGCAGTTTGGTGCTGAGGGATAAGTTCTTGCCAACTCTAGATATGAATCCCACTTTTTTCGCGAACTTCCTCATCAAATAATCCGCATTAGCGTTGAAGTTTAGGTTGGCATCAAAGACAGTTCCAAGGTATTTGATTTCCTTCACGTGTTCGATTCTCGCGTTGCTCATTTGAAGTATCAAGTTCTCTGCATTGATACGGGCTAATGCAGATTTTTTACCAAAGACACAATATTTTGTTTTTTTTACATTTATGGCAAGTTTGTTACTATTGAACCAATTATACACATGTTTTAGATCCTCATTAATGCTCTCCACCATTTTGTCGATGTTCTTTCCAACGATGTACATCATTGTGTCATCTGCAAATAGGACGACCTCGCTGTGCTTAATTGTACCCACGATATCGTTAATATATAAAATAAACAACAAAGGGCCTAAGACAGTACCTTGCGGTACTCCATAGTTTACGGGAATTGGCACAGACACACTATTATTGAACTTCACACGTTGTGTTCTATTTGACAGATATGATCTGAACCAACTCAGCGCTGTTCCCTGGATTCCCAGTGTTGTCAGTTTTTCCAACAAGATTTCTCGGTCCAACGTTTCGAAAGCTCTTCTGAGGTCCAGAAACACAGCCAATACATAATTTTAACTCTGAACATTTTCTATGTAGCATATCCTATACCTAAGTTTAATGTATAATGTATATGATGTACTTCGAAACCATAGATATATTTCACTTTTTTATAACAATGAATTACACTCCCCGGCAAAAAATTCCGGACAAAAATAATTTGAGTCAATTTGATATCCCTGTAAGTTTTTTAATTTTTTCCGATTTTTGCAAAATTTTTACCAAAGTGTAGCCCTATGTTTCGAGATATCACCCTTCATTTTAGTTTTGGAAAAATACTGATGGCTTGGTCATTATACAGGGAGGAACAGAAGCTACTTTTTTACCCTCAAGTTTTCAACACCCTGTGGAAAAATTGAGCGGCAAAATTCATCTTTATTATGTTCTGTTGTTGAGTGCAATCTTTTCTCAAAAAAATTTGGTCATGTCAATATCTGCTTTTTTAGAGAAGATACAGATATGTTTAAATAAAGTGCAGCAGTTTTTCGATATTTTATAAACAATGAATAAAAACATTCTTATAGACTTGCATGAAGTTTATGTCTTGAGATATTATCCTTGATTTTGGTTTTCTAAAAATACCGATGGCTTGGTCCTTATACAGGGAGGAACAGAAGCTACTTTTTAACCCTCAAGTTTTCAACACCCTGTGGAAAAATTGAGCGGCGAAACTAAGCTGCATGATATTGTGTTGTGGAGTGCGATCTTTTCTCAACAAAATATTTTTTTAGTCGTGTCAATATCTGCTTTTTTAGAGAAGATACAGATGTTTAAAGAACATGCTGCAGTTTTCCGATATTTTATCAACAATGAATGAAAACATTCTTCTAGAGTTGCATGAACAAATGTTCTAGAATTCCATATTGTCAAAATCTACCCAATGTTTCATATTGGGCAAATTGTTCATCTCGATCACACTTTGGAGGCGGTAGTATGATGGTGTGGACTGGGGTATCACTATACATGGCCGTACAGATCTTGAAAATGGGGAATCAAACACATGGGATAGGTATGCTAAGATTGCTGGGTAGACATGTTCGCAATAGACATCTTTGAACCTTGCCTGCTTTGCTATAAGCATTTCTCTCAAAATAACAAATGATTTTCAAGATGCACCAAAATTATGCCATTCGCATGGCAGAAGTCATAGGGATACGATGTGACAATACGCGCTATTAATTTGGAAACATCTTGTTTATGCAAGTCTATACAAATGTTTTCATTAATTGTTTATAAAATATCGAAAAACTGCAGCTTTTTCTTTAAACATCTGTATCTTCTCTGAAAAAGCAGATATTGACATGACCAAGAAAGCATTTTGTTGAGAAAAGATCCCACTTCACAACAGATTTTAATGGAGCTAAATTTTGCCGCCCAATTTTTCCCCAGGGTGTTGAGGACTTGAGGGTAAAAAGGTAGCTTCTGTTCCTCCCTGTATAATGACCAAGTCATCGGTATTTTCCCAAAACCAAGATCAAGGGTAACATCTCGAGACATAGGGCACACTTTGTTACAAATTTCACTAAAATCGGACAACAATTAAAAAAGTTATATGGATATCAATTTGACTCAAATTATTCTTGTCCGGAATTTGTTGTCGAGGAGTGTAGTATTATTCAATTTATAAAATATCAAATATCTTTTTATACATCAAACTTAGGTATAGGATATGCTACATAGAAAATGATAAAAATTTGAAGGAGAATCCAAAAATGAAATAAAAAAATAGGGTATCAATTTGAAATAAGAAAGTAAGACCTCGCCCAGACTTTTTGAAACACCCTGTATATGTGAAAACAGGTTTTTTTTAAAAAAAATCATTTTCAACCATGAAACTTTCATTTGGAACCCTTTTTTCTAAAACGTCAAATTAAAAAGTTAGATGGGGGGGACATTTATAATCAATAACCCTGTACTGTACTTATATCAACAATGATATGAAGCATATGGGTTAGCGTTTATTATAAAACATTTGCCATTCAAGCACTTAAAAATTAAATCTCCATATTTTTATTGCAGACTCAGTCAAGGCTAATCCACTTCCAGTCAACAATTTCACGTTATCTTTGAAGGCCTCGCAATCCTCGCATAGGTGGACGCATCAACAGAAAAAGACCAATGAATGCCATTTAGTTTCAGTTATTGTTATCCTAACCACATTTTTTCTATATTAGAACTGAAATATGCCAATAAATATAATATGTTTTTTATCACTCCTTGACATTTGATGGTGAAGTAGTGGTTTGTCATCAATTATCCATCATGACAAAATGTCTTGCGGCCGAGTGACGGCCGGCGTGCCAAATTGATACTTCTCAGGTGATAACTGCCTGAACATTGCCAATGAGAATTTCAGGCAATGCCGTTACTATAAAGTTACTTTGCCGTCATGGCATGTTTGCTGGGCTACTAACGCCTTTGGTGAATTCTCTTACCACTGTTAGCCATTAATTACAAAATCAATTTGCAGTACACTATCCTACACCGAATAACAAACACACCTTATATAACCGCCTGTCAAATTATACACCAAAAAGTGCAAGAAGTGTAGCATAAAGAGAAACACCTTTCATTTAGTCGATTGACACAGTGACACTATTGACAGTGATGGCACTTAATCGGAATAATGGGATGGCTGAGAAGTCAGAGTCAGAATAGATAAAGTTGTTTGGTTTGAGTAGTTTTGTAGGTATATGGGTTTGAAGATTGAAGAATAAATAAACGCATTCCACCTGTGAATATGGTGAACATGTGAAGAGATTGTTGAATAATGGAAGAAGGTTTTCAACAAAGTGAAAGAGACAATATGCCTAAAATTGAATTATTCATTTTCCATTTCATTCTAATTTTATTGGACAAAATCCCAACTCTGTTCGTGTGAAAGCAAGGGGAAATTAAAATGGAAAAGTGAAGGATTATATAATCACTTAGGTGTAAGTAACGGCCTTCAAAAATTGAGCCAGTGAAAGAACATATCAAAAAGAATACATACTATATCGTACTATTTGGTACCTACTCTTTTGACGTCGCGCCGCATGTGTTTGTTTCGAGTAAATACTTATAACATATCTAATAGCAGCAGTAGTTCTTTCGTGTAGAAATTCTTCGAAGTTTCGAGAAGCATCCATGATTTACCAGATTTTTTGGGTATTTCGCCCCGCCCCCTTTATGATCAACAGAGACGACCGACTTGAAGGGCGAAATATGAAAATATTCGACTATTACTTTGACGTCGGGGGTATTCGCGCGTTTTTGGTTGGCGGATGGGCGAAGGCAGGCATTTTTATTTTTACTTCCTTATCTTTTTCGCATTTCCAAAAACTGAGCAGATCTTTTGGAAAACGTTTGTGGATAACACTACATCCGGGAAAAAATTAACTCTCAGTTCTCAGCCGATTGTGACCGAAGATGATCATATCCATCCGAGCATATTATGGACTTTTCGCTTTTGATAAATGGACCAACATTCTTGTACGATTCTCAAGACAATTAATTGGAATTTCCATCAACATATTCAGACAAAAACCTACTGCTCCAAGTCCTCATTTTACAAATGTAGAGCACACTCATACAGTGTTAGGATAAAGTACCAGAACGGTTAATTATCTCAAAATGCATAGGGGCTAGCAAAAAGTGTCCTATACAAAAGTTGTAGGGCTTTCAAAAGTCTACATATCAGTGATAAATTGTAATATACAGGGTTGCCTCAAAAGTTGTGGAGAATCAAATTTATGTTTTTTTAATGGAACACCCCGTATATTATTACTTATTTTAATCGTCTAATCGATTTGTAACATTTTTATGGCCTATGCCTAAATTCAACAGATTTTTAGATATCGGCGGTTAAAATCATAACGGATAAAAATGCAATATTTGAATAATACAAGTAATTTATTATCAATCCTTCAAAAAAAACTGTATAACAGGTAACAAGTTACAGAAAAACAGCTTCTATTATTTAACAAATGTTGAAAATGGCCCCCGTTTACTAGCTAACAATGATATAAATTGTCGCAAAAACGTCTTTGGGTATTTAAAACCATGTCTCCTGTTATTCTGTCACTTTCATTTGTAATTTTGATTCGTAGTTCAGTTATATGGCCATTTATGCTATTCTCTATATAAAATAAGCTTGTATTTAGCGTGGGCTGACGCTGCATATTGTAATCGTATATATATCCATGCCATAGAATGTAGGTTTCAGTCTTAAATTAGCCGCTTTGTCAATCGTGTATCGCAACTTATAAAATAAATTGTTTTTTAAAAACAAGAGTTGCATTCTTCAAGTTATAATTGGCGCAGTCGGTAGGATCCTTTTCGGAGTACGAAACGTTTTGAGATCCTTACGTCATCGAAGTCTGAATCGAATTAGTTCCGGTGCGTTTTACCAAGTAACGGTAGTTCCGGTTCGAATCGTATTGACTTTTTGTTTGGATTATCAGTGCTGCACTCTATCTGTTTCAACAGTTAGAAAAAGGATTCCGAACAACTACACGATTGAGGCAATCTGAGGCTCCTGGTATAATCAATTATTGGTACGCCATTTGAGGAACCAGTCCGAACGTATTGGCATAGCTAGCGTTCAATACAGACAGTAATCTTTTTGGGCGTTTATGAAGAAATTTACAAACCCATTTAAGAAACACCCTGCTGATATTACTTATCCCAGAAGGCGAAGAAGTAGTGTTGACAGTGATAATAGCAATTTTGACTTTGTTCAACTTTATTCTGAAATTGCTCATAATTTTCCCCTTGAAAATAGTGAAAATAATTCTAGTAATCCTGTACAAATTTCAACTTCCAATAATTCTGTAACCGAAGTAGTTAATTTGGAAGAACCTAATCGACTTAATATAGTTTATAAAATGGCTGACGCTTTGAGATCAACGGTAACACTTCTTAAAAATTTTGATGGTACACCATCAAGATTAGAATCTTTTGTAAATCAGATTGATACATTTCACCAAAGATATTTTAATAATGACCCATCTCAGCAAGAATATGTCAATTTGGCTATCAAATCCAAAATTGTAGGCTCTGCTGAAGATTTCCTTTTGACTCGACCTTATTTAAACACTTGGGAAGAGATTAAAACAGCTTTAAGACAAAAGTTTAGTGATCCAGTCACTAGATCCAACTTGCAACAACAGTTGATATTTTGTTCCAAAAAGAGTAATGAAACTACTCAAGATTATATCCAAAAACTCAAAGCCTTGGTTACCCAAATAAATACTAAAATCTGTTCTGAAATAGCTAATGTTGAAGCTAGAGCAATTTTAATTTCTCAAAATGAACTCACGGCTACTCAAAATCTTCTTGCTAATATTTCAAATGAACTAAGAACCTTACTGATAGTTCAAAACCCTCAGAATTTGGATTCTGCAATTGATATAATAACCAATTATGAAATATTGTCAAGCCAGAATCAGTTTAAAGATAATTACTTGAGAAATAACAATTTTAGATCAAACACAACTAAACCTCAAAATCCGATAAACAATTTTCATCAGAAATCTCCTAATTTCCAGTCTCGATCTAATTTTACCCCACATGTGAATAATCGTCCACATCCTTCAGGACAATCTCCGAATTTTAGACAACCTTTCAACCATTCATTCAGACCGCAAGGTCAACCATTCAATAAAATGCAAGGTCAACCCTTCAATAGACCACAAGGTCAATTTTTCAATCAAAAACCCCAGTTTCCCAGACAACAATATCCACAACCCATGTCAGGCGTTTCAGTGCAAAAGAAACCCCTTTCACAAATAAGACCCCAACAGTCATATTTCCAGTCCACAGGAAAACCCAACTTTTCCTTTCAAGAGTTAACTCATCTTGAAAAAGAAGAAGCAAATAATTCATGCGAAGCTTCAGGAGGTCATTTGAATCCAGAATTTGACTACTACAACCCTGAATTTGACTATAATGAAAACACCGAAAATGATAATTTTTATGATTATACTGATCAAGAACATTCTGAAAAGGAAAGTCTAGTAGACCAACTGGAAAATTTTCATTTACCAGCCTCGGAAGAACAACATCTTGCTTGAGTTTAAATGAATTTCAATTAAATCAACTACCTTTCGTTGAAATTCCCAATTATAAAATCCGTCTTTTAATAGACACAGGTTCTCATTCATCTCTTTTAAGACCTTCTCTTGCTGAAAAACATTTTTCCAATAGAATTGAATCCCAAGTTTGTACCCTTCAAACCTGCACAGGTTCCAAAAAAGCTACTGTCAAAGCAACAATTCCCCTTTTTCTTTGCTTTGGTATCTCCGAACCCATTGACTTCGTTTTATTCTCTTTTCACGATTACTATGATGGAATCATAGGTATCAAAGACTTGTGTAAACTAAACCTCAATATTGATTTAACCAACAAAAAACTCCGAAGTCAATATCTTACAATTCCTTTCAGATTCCGTGACGATTTTGATGAATTCACCATCGAAATTCCACCCAACACAATTCAAAATTCAACTTTCAAAACAATTTTACCAAATGGAACTAGCTGAATAATGCCTTATTATTCAGACTATGACATTGAAATACAATCAACCCTTGTCACTAATCACTAACAATACTTTTACAGTTGACATATTCAATCATACTGAAAAGTATGTATCCCTCACATTCAATCGAATCAATGATTTTCAATTAGAACCAATTGAATTAAATCACTTTGACATTTTTGACTTTCCATCAAAAGAACAAAAATTCGAAATTAACACCTTTGAAAAAAAATCTTCAAAAATCGATTTGCAAAATTTAGTTCGACACGAACATTTAAACTCTGAAGAACGATTTCAACTTTTTGACTTAATCCGTAAATTTGAAAACGTTTTACATAAACCTGGTGACCCTTTGACATTTTCGAATCAAGTAAAACATGTAATTAAAACAACCGATGAAATTCCGATACACACAAAAAGTTATCGTTATCCATACGTCCATAAACAAGAAGTGAACAAACAAATTGATCAGATGTTACAAGAAGGAATTATTCAACCATCGAATTCCCCTTGGAGCTCACCAATTTGGATAGTCCCAAAGAAACCAGACGCTTCAGGAAAAAAGAAATGGAGATTAGTCATCGACTATAGAAAGTTAAACGAAAAAACTATAGACGATAGATATCCAATACCTAACATCACCGATATTTTGGATAAGCTAGGAAGATGTCAGTACTTCACGACATTAGATTTGGCAAGTGGTTTCCACCAAATAGAAATGGACCCCGAAAGCATAGAGAAAACGGCATTTAATGTGGAAAATGGACATTATGAGTACACGCGTATGCCCTTTGGATCAAAAAATGCACCCTCCACTTTTCAACGTGCAATGGACAATGTTCTACGCGGACCTCAAGGAAAAATATGTCTCGTATACATGGACGACATAATTATTTATTCCACTAGTTTGCGGGAACACATAAATTCCCTCAAAACAGTATTTGAAAGATTAATTTCCTTTAATTTAAAAATACAGTTGGATAAATCTGAATTTCTTCAAAAATCAGTCGAATTCTTAGGACATGTAATAACACCAAATGGACTTCATCCAAACCCACGTAAACTTGAAGCGATCAAAAATTTCAAAATTCCAAAGACAACAAAAGAAATTAAATCATTTCTTGGACTTGTTGGTTATTACCGCAAATTCATCAAGAACTTTGCCAAAATAACAAAACCTTTAACGCATTGTTTAAAGAAAAATGTTAAGATAATTCATGACAAACCTTTCATTAATGCTTTCAATCTTTGCAAAAATTTGTTAATGAATGACCCAATTTTGCAACACCCTGATTTTGACAGACCATTTATCTTGACTACGGACGCCTCTGATTATGCAGTAGGTGCAATACTGTCCCAAGGAAAAATTGGATCTGACTTGCCTATAGCTTACGCAAGTAGAACTTTAAATCCCGCGGAATGTAACTACTCAACGATAGAAAAAGAACTTTTAGCTATCGTATGGGCTACAAAATACTTCAGACCGTACCTATTTGGAAGAAAATTTACGATTGTTACTGACCATAAACCATTGCAATGGCTATTTTCAATCAAAGAACCGAACTCAAAATTAGTTCGATGGAGACTAAAACTTCAGGAATTTGATTACACTATACAGTACAAGAAAGGAAAGCAGAATGCAAACGCAGACGCTTTATCAAGACCACCAAAAGAAATGTTTCCAACAGAGATAACTAAATCACCACCAACCCATATGTCAGCAGCATGCGACGAAGAAGAAAAATCTGAAGATCAATACGTGTGGTTAGAAAAAATGAAACACTTTTTTGAATCACAAGAAAATTTATTTGAACATCCAAAGAAAATAGACCAAAAGAAAAATCCAAAAATAAACGTAATATCGAACATAAAAATCAGATCTCCAGACCCACAACCATCTACTAGTAAAGAACCTTTACAGGAAGAAGAACAGCAACCCATAATTGACAACGTATCAGATACAGTAACGATACATACTTCAATAGAAGATCCCATTATAGGAGCTGTATATGTAAACAAACCTGTAAATTTGTACAAAAATCAAATAATTTTTAAGTGGACACAGAAAGAAAAATCTTATGTAAATAGTACAAAATTGTTCGAAACAAAAAAACGATTGATCATCTTCATCAGTCAAGATCCAACAACAGAAGAAATCCAAGAAGTCTTACGAGATTATCTACCACCAGATGTGTATTGCCTGCATTTCCCCAATAAGGAATTACAGCCGGTGATAATAAGAATATTTCAAGAAACTTTCAGAAATAATGCATACCAACTTGTGATTTCTAACACCCTACTTCAAGATGTAGAAGACATGGACGAACAAAAAAGTATTATAGAAAGACACCATACAACAAAAACTTTCCATCGAGGAATGACCGAAAACATCAAAAATATCAAGCAAAGATATTATTGGCCTAGTATGGAAAGAGATATAATCAATTACGTCAATACATGTGATATATGCCAGAAAACCAAATATGACCGTCATCCATATAAAGTTATCTATAAGCCTACTCCAATTGGATATAAACCACTAGAACACCTGTACATGGACGTATACTCTATATCCGGTCAAAAATACTTGACAATCATAGACAATTTTTCAAAATTTGCCGCTGCTTATCCTATAAATGAAAATGCAATAGAAATTTGTCAAAATCTGATAAAGTTCTTTTCTAATCATGGTACTCCTTCAAAAATAACCACTGACAATGCACAGACTTTTAGAAGTAATTTAGTGCAAGATCTATGCAAAACATATCAAATAGAGTTACATTTCACTACCCCGTACAATCCCAACTCTAATTCACCAATCGAGCGCTTTCACTCAACGATAAGAGAAAGTATGCTAGCCTTAAGAAATGATCATAGAACTAAAACCATCCAAGAATTAATGGATATAGCACTTCTTAATTACAACAACAGCATACATTCTTCACATGACTACACCCCATTTCAAATACTAAAAGGAAATTTAAACTATCAATTAAATTTCGAGAAAAATATCAATCAGATACAAACTGATTATATACACGAACTTGCCCAAACCTTTAAAGACCTTAACGAACACGTCAATTCAAAATTAAATGCTAAAAAGGCAAATGTCTTGTCCAAACTAAATAAAAAACGAGAAAATGACCCAGAAATACCGGACGGTACTAAACAACTCGTAAAAACACCACATAAAATAGGACTCAAACTAAAACCTAGATACAAGACAATGCAATTTACAAGTCAAAGACATCCCAAGGACGTTAAAAGACATTCCTAATCTTTTCAGGAAATGAAGATCATTCTTCTACTCCTTCCACTAGTCACCCAAGCTCAGTACCATATCGAGGAAATAAGTAACCCCCTATTACCGGTCTACCAGAGAACTAGTTATATAATAACTAATTACCATCATTTTTATTACCATGTAAATTTAACCAACATGAAAGATTGTGTTCAACAGACAAAATCAACAGTTTTACGAATTAATTCGACCTTAGGAAATTCTAGTTTACTGTTAAACAACTTGTTAATCAACAAAGTTCAGAATTTAATAAGTCAAATAGAATCAATCGAATCATTCGTAAACCATTATTCTACTCCAAAGAAAAGAGTTAAAAGAGGACTCTTTAATTTCTTAGGAAAAGCACAAAAATATTTATATGGCACCCTAGACGACGACGATGGTGAAAGATACGATAATTACATCCGAATTCTTCAAACTAATCAAGAGACTTTACATAAAGATTTATCAAGTACCCAAACAGTCGTGAAACAATTAACAAAGGACATTGATTCACAGCTAATCAACCTTAAGACGAATCAACAAAAGCTCTTGTCCCGCGTGAATGAAATTGCAAAGACAACAGAATCCCTAACTACAACGTCATATCTCATTTTACTTCTCGACACTTTAGAAAACAATATACGTTCTATTCATGAGATACGTAGTAATGTACAAAACGCAATTAACTTCGCAGAACTTAATATAATGCATCACAGCATTTTTAAGTACAAAGAATTAAAAACTATTGTGACAAAACTTAGTCCCAAGGTCAGAATCCCGTTTCATAATATAATTCGATATTATGAAGTGGCACACGCGGACGTGACAATCAAAGACGACCTAATAATATTTTACGTCGCAATCCCTTTAATTTCAAACAAACCCTATATTTTGTACAGAATTTATCCAATTCCAATTAATAATAAAATAGTAGCTATAAATAATCCCTATCTATTAAGATCTAGTGATAACTTCTACAATATCAGAGAGAATTGTTATGAAATAGAGGAATTCTCTTTATGTCCCTCAAATTTGTTAAATCAAAATGAGCCTTGCATTCCAGCAACCATGAATCTGACAAGTCATTGCCCTTGACCCCAATCAAATATAAAGACACTTCTGTAACACAATTGGAAGATAACTCCATCATAATAATCCCGACTTCTTCAGAAAATATTTACTTCCAATGTCCCAGTCAACACACCATTGAAACAATCAACAAACCAACCCTGATTTTACCCTCTGATTGCAAAGTAAAAATTAAAAATATCTTGTACGATTCTCAAAAAATTGATACTATCAGTTTGAGACTAAAACTTCCTTCGATATCTATTGATCAAAAGTTAGTACAAGAAATCGAACCTTTGGAATTGAAAGAAATAAATCTCGAAAATGTTCAAGAAGATTTAGAGAACGCCAAGAAACTTGTCGTTCAACCCTTAAAAACCTTTGATGTTAAAAGTAATGGACTTTCAATTACCACATTTATATTAATCATTGTTGTAATCATAGTGTTAAGCATTTATGTGTGTTACAAAAGAATTCGAAAGAATAAGCACGATGTAAAGGTGGACATAAAACTTGACCCTTTCGAAAATCAACCCCGATTTTCTCAAACTTAAGGAGGGAGGAGTTATATGGCCATTTATGCTATCCTCTATATAAAATAAGCTTGTATTTAGCGTGGGCTGACGCTGCATATTGTAATCGTATATATATCCATGCCATAGAATGTAGGTTTCAGTCTTAAATTAGCCGCTTTGTCAATCGTGTATCGCAACTTATAAAATAAATTGTTTTTTAAAAACAAGAGTTGCATTCTTCAAGTTATAATTGTTCTTCTAAATTATTGGGTTTTTTCCTATAAACATTGTTTTGCAAGTGACCCCAAAAAAAAATGTGAGGGCGAAAGATCAGGGGATCGTGAATGTCATTCGATAGGCCCTCGCTTCTTCCAATCCATCTATTTGGGAACGTGACATTCAAAAACTCTCTAACCTCACGACTAAAATGTGGAGGAGCTCCACCTTGTTGATACCAGACTAAGTTGATATCGGGACTTATTTCTTGTCGAAGAAGCTGAAGATATCGTTCACCGGTCCAATTTCCGTCGATAAAAAAGGGTCCAATTACATGCCCGCAAATAATCCAGCCCAGACATTAAGTTTTTGTGGAAACTGTGTATTTAGTTCTTCATACCAGTTCGGGTTAATTTGCGTCCAATGACGGACATTTTGTTTATCGACCATTCCATGTAGTGTGAAGGTCGCTTCATCCGAAAAAACAATATTGCTCGTAAAATGCGGGTTCTCTTTAATCTTTCTTGTAATTATCTCGCAAAATTCTTGTCCTCGATCAAAGTACACGTTACAAAATTCTTCTACGCAAGTTGATTGGTGGATTGTCTCGAATTTTCATGTATTGAAAGCAGAACGTCTAATTTTTTATCATCGGTGGTAGCACTCTTAGGCATAGAAAAGTGAATATAATATATGATATAGAATGTTACCTCAATACACACCTCCCGGTACATTCCCTCATAACATAGGCACGTATTATAAACGTTTTCAAATCGTCTTCTTAGGACCTAGGAAACGAACTTAAAACGTTCTGGAGCAACGAAAGTTCTTTGTCGGTAAAAATAACGTGTACTGAACGTTCTCCAGGACATACGCAAAATGTTCTTTTGATTTTTGTAAAACGATTAAAAAGGCCCTTCTTTAAAGCTTTTTTTGAACGTTTTGAAAACCGAATTGTAGAATTTTTTCTAAATGTTCCGTGAATGATCAAGAATGTTGAAAAACATCCCCAAAATAATTTCAAAGTAAGGTTTTTCCTATTTCTAGGTCAATCTGACACAACATTAGAGATGCTGGCAGATATCATTGTATATTTTTCACCTTTGTAATGATTGTTGATGAACTGTGAGTAAAAAAAAATATCAGAGGAATTGCGAACCACCTGTAATTGAGAATCATTGCAACATTGAAAATAATGCAAATAATTTATATGAAAAATAAATTCACATACATATTTCTCTAAACATTTGGCTTGGAAAGGAACTGAAATATAATAATTCCAATTATTCTGATAATATAACTTTGAAAAAATTAAACTACATAATAAATAATTTTTGATCAGAAGCTAAACATAAATAATAATTTAGCCTTTTGGTTCACAATAAGGAACCGATAACAACATTTATTCCTAAAGAGTCAATAAGACATGTAGAAAGTATGTATTCATTTCTTATCCGCAAGCTCCTACGCTTTTTGCTTTGCCACGTTTAAGCCAAGACCCAATAGCAGATTCGGTTTCTTACCGATCTTTGCTGCATCCTGTAATGAAATGAAAAAAAAAAAAGATAATAATGTGATATATTGGTAGCAATGTCGGCACCGTTACATTTCCTTCTTTTTTACCTGTATCCTGAAGCTGAGCATGAATCGGAATCTGTATCCTGTATCATAGAGTATCAGCGAGTTGAATATGATGTCAGAATTAAAAATGTCTGTAAGATTTTGAGATCAAGAAGGTAGGGCACTGGTAGAGGAGGGATATCTATTGTTTTCGGTATCAGAGGCTGATCCAAAGACTTTTGTATTATCGAGAATGCTTATCTGATACTTTTATTGTGAAAGCACTGGTATTCATGTCAACTATTACCTTTTCATGTCGATTCTCACTCCACAAAACACAAACACAATCTTATCATTTTCACAAATATCACTAAGATGAGAATGTTGAAACTAGGGAAAACACGACTAAAAACACGAATACGACTAATAAGAGTAGACGCCAAACCAAACGCCAACTCTCCATTCGTTTCGTATGAATTATGACATTTGTGACACGACCATAGATGGGAAAAAATTATGGATGCATGCCGTGCGATGCCAGGCAATGGCGAGTATTGCGAGTGGCCATGTTTTCTACCTTTCACGTGAATTGACGCATGTGTTGGTTAAAGGGACATCGAGCATCCGTCGCCTCTTTTTTTATGAAAGATTTTGCAATTTCACTATTGCTCATTAATCACTGTTGGTTTCAATTCACAAATAAACATGTTAAGGTGCATGCAACTGTTTCGACACACGACACGCATGCATAGATGAGTAATCTGAAAGCAGCGCTTTATTCAATTGAGCATGTCTATTTGATGTACAAAAAAGCTAAAAACGGTAAGAATATTGATCAAAGTCAATCAGTCTTGGAAAATTATACCTCCATCTGAACATTCCATGATTTGCTTAAATTAGTTCATAAAAAACGTTCTATGAACGTTTTTAACGAATGTTCCTCAAACATCCGAAAAAAACGTCTGGAGAAAGTACTATCCCAGTCCAGGACGTCCGGACTTAATTGGTACCTGAATTGTATGTTTTCTAAACGTAATGTGTTATGAGGGTTGGTTGGTTCCTTGACTACACCGCTATGGCGTACGAATCGCTATAATGTGACCTTTGGTGCCATGGTGACATCAAACAATTTTGAAATAAACGTCATTTTGACATTGTTCGTTGTCATTCGATCTCGAGTTTTTGTGTTGCGTCTTGAATTAAATTCAAAAACATGCCTTATGTGAGAGCTCAAATAAATCTTGCACTATGCTTAGATTTCGATATTTTGATGAATCGGTAAGTAGATTTTTTTTATTCGAAACCTCAACCTCTGCTTGTTCCGGACGCTGCTTCACAGATATAATATACCTACTACACGTTTTTTTTCTTTTTATTACTTACTCAACATCATCTACTCCCTTCATATCCTATTCTATTAGTCTTAATATTATTAAAATATCAATATTGCTTATTATTATAAAATGTTGGGTTTTTTATGAATCTTTCGAATGGCATTTTCGAATCTCAAATGATATTATTTTTGGTTCTTGTAAACATTAGGCATCCACGTATTTTTTACTTTTCAAAGGCGAATTTGGAAAATTATCCTTCGTTTAACTATTCTGAAGAGAAAAAATGCTGTATGAATCACTTTTTTATAGAAAAAACACTATTTAAGGCACAATGTTTCATACGAACATTTTCCAAAAATCTCGATTTGTTCCAGTTATGGGTCATGGAAATGGACAATTTCTGTTGTTCTCATGTATTACAGATCCTCACGTAACCACTAAAGAAGTTAAAACATATAGTTGAGCAGGAAAATTAAATTTTAAAAAGTTGATTCACAGAACATCCCGGCGAACTCGATATTATCAATAACTCAATAACTGTCAAGATTGTCAAAACACTACTCACTAATAGCGGTTTCGACTGGCTACACTAAGCTGCACTCAGTGCGAACTCGAACAGAATTACAATTTCGACTGGAGGATTGGAGCGAGAGCAATGGAAAGTGCGTGTTCGACTCGCTTTGCACTGACCCGGTGCAGATTGTTTTTTTTTGTTCGGCTGCATCCACGGACTTGAATAGCTGCATCAGAGTGACTCCGTAACTTGGCACTCAAAGCAATTATTTTGGAACTGTCATACATGATCAGTTTTGTGCATTCTGCATTTTTTTCAAGTGGTCTATCTGTGTTTTTTGCTCAATAATAAATTAATACATCGAAAATATTTAAAAAAATATTTCTCTAGCGAGATTCATCTAGTATAGTAGCAAAGATGAAGTTTCGTCAGGTGAAGAACGTATCAGTATTCTTCTAAACGATAAGGAGAATATTCAAAAAATTACAAAATATGTATATCAATGTTGTAGAAATGTATTCAGCCATTGAGGTAAGTGTGTAGACTAGTGATATATTGTAGATGAGTTTATAGCCCAGCCGAATTTAACAAAAGAGTCAATCCACTCTCGAGCGGTTCTACTTTGTTATTGCTCCTTGATAGTTTTGCACCGACTCCGGATATAGTGCTAGATTTTCATACTCTGGAGCGAAAAGAATGCATGATTACAGAGCGTGTGAACTGAGAAGATTCGGGCCAGTCGAAATCGTCATAAATAACGACCGAGAGTGAAAAATACGCGCGGTGTTGCCAAGTTTTCCTTTTTTATTTATTTTGCTTTTTTGTTTTGGCGCCATTTTATTGACGGTCGGCTTGAGAATCGCAAAAGCTACCAAGGGGAATGTGCGCATCAGATTGTGATTTTTTCTATGCACATAGCGACGCATCCGTTTGATGTTGTAGATTCGCTGGTTTCATTTGCTGACATTTTGTTGTGTTTTTGAAGAAATCATCCAGTTTTAGTGGCCGGTTCAAAATGGATGCTGTGGGAAATGTTTTCCATCTGATGACCTTCTTGTCTGTAGTGGATGAAGTTTTGCTCGGATGTTTGCAGGACAATGTACACTCCAGAGAAGGAAAACTTCATTAATGGGGTGTATATTCAGATGTCCATCATGCCACCATATCTAAAATATCCTTTAAAAAGTAACGCTCCTGCCCGAGTAAAAAGGTACGCTCCTGCCCAGCGTAGCCGGTGGATGTTCTCTTAAATATCGTTTAAAAAGTAATGCTCCTGCCCATATGGCTGCTTCCGCCCGAGTAAAAAGGTACGCTCCTGTCCAGCGTAGCCGGTGAATGTTCTTTTAAATATCGTTTAAAAAGTCACGCACCTGCCCATATGGCTGCTCCTGCCCGAGTAAAAAGGTACGCTCCGGCCCAGAGTAGCCGGTGGATTTTTTCTTGAATATCGTTTAAAAAGTAACGCTCTGCCCATATGGCTGCTCCTGCACGAGTAAAAAGGTACGCTCCGGCCCAGCGTAGCCGGTGGATGTTCTCTTGAATATCGTTTAAAAAGTAACGCTCCTGCCCATATGGCTGCACCTGCCCGAGTAAAAAGGTACGCTCCTGCCCATATCCCACATAGCCATATAACATTAAAATGATGTCAATCTAATGTCATGTCCAAAAACGTCCATTTGGGTAATGACGTTAATCTAACGTTAAATAAACGAATAATCTGTATAGCAGATAACGTTACTTTCAAAAACGTTATGGTTTATGACTTTTTTTATATATCTTTTCAATATATAATCATGACTTATTTTTAACTTACTTGCAACATACTTATAAAAACGTCAGTAATGACAACATTTTTATTTGCATATATTTAACGTTTTTTTCACTTGAAAGTATCTTGATGACTTCAATATTTCCGATATTTTTGTGACATTGTATCAAGCGATATTCATGTATTATTTTAACATTATTTCTACCTGAACTAATGATATTTCCAACGTTTTTGTGACGTTGAAAACATCTAATTTTTCTATTGATCTGACAGTATTTCCAAAGTTCATTCATAGCCTTGAGACACCAATATAAACAAAAAGTTACTTAGCAACGTGAGAAAACCAAATCGCCAAACTTTTGGATTTCTGATATGTGAGAAGTTCAAAAATGAGATGAGTGATTCTCTTGTTTTCACGTTTTACAGTAACCCTCCATTCATATTCGTGCTTTTTGGTTATAAATAGACTTTACCTGAAAAAATATTATCTCTTATGAGAGGAATTTAGGATAAAGGGGCTAAAAAATGAAAAACTGCATGAGAAAATAAAATATCTCTTTATTTAAAAAACAAACATAAAATATATATTCTGCATAACATAAAAAGACAAACATTCTCACCATAAAACTGAACATTTTTCTCCAAATAACTAACATAAAATTTTATTCCAAATAAACATTAACTGGATCCCAGTATAATTCTAGAAAAAAAAAAGAAACAAACTATAAAAGGTGATGACAAAATGTAATATTATTTTTGGTTATACTTCCAGGAATGTTTAACTAGGTGTAGTCATGTGTCAGTATAACTTTGTTCGACAAGAATATTAGGTACTTTCACTTTGTGGGTATACATATAACCTAAAATGATGACATCGAAATATTTTCCGAGGTGCCGAAGAAAACCCTCCCACGGACAAAGTTCTCCCACGTAGAAAGGTCGTTTCACTCGTCACTGCTAAGCTATTTATACACGAACTTACAGCTTGATATTATGGTAATCGACTTTCTTTTTGTTCGCTGTGTCAAGGACTATTGGATGATGGCCTCTAATCTATCGGTATAAAATATTTTCAACGATGCAGCCTTGTCGCTTCTATTAGAAAGCACCACCAAATTTTAAATTTTGGATATTTCAAATCAATTAATTTTCACAAAACCACTGGTAATAAATATAACAATGTATATCGAATGTTGAGACTAATAGAACAGAAGATTATAACTCAAGTAAATAAATCCTCAGAACAATCATCTCACATTCTCCGTGAATGTCTGAAATACTATATGGTAGAGTTGTAAAAAATCTCAAAAGATCCAAATGCTTTTAGCCTAAAGTATAGTGATCCATTGAAGAGTCGATTTTTTTTATGGTATAATATGACTGATGAAATTTTAGTTTATATGTTTAGTAAGATCCTCAATTAACATCGGGACTTTTAACAAAAAACCGTTGTGGACCCATGTTTATATTATATCAAAGTTTTTTTTTCTCAAAATTAGTCACTCTTTGAAGTTTGCGAAAATTTACACCCTGTATATTGACACCTGCATTATATTAATATATTATCATATGATTATGGAAGAGCTTATTTTCCTGATTTCAAAAATATATAGTTTGATACCTTCCTGATGAGTCGTTGAGGAGATATTCAAGTTTAAAAATGTTTTAAAATTAAAATTCACATGCCTGTTGCTATGGAAAAAATGATATAATCGTGATTATATAGATGTTACTCTAAATATTCACCAGTTGATAAATGTGTGCAACTTCATTCATGGCAACCGGGATTTCAATACCAATTTTAACACATTTCTAAACCTAAATATCTACTGAACGACTCATCAGAAAGATATCAAACTATATATTTTTGAAATCAGGAAAATAAGCTCTTTCATAATATATGATAATATACAGGGGGTTCCATTGAAAAAAATGCTACTTTAGGAAAAATATTGACATTCTGATAGTCTTTTGTTTTTTTTTGATAGAATTTTTGAAAAGTTCAGATGAATATCTAAGACTTTCATATTAACAGAATTTTCATATCTCCATAGATAACGCCGCTAGCATATTGGTCAATATATACGGAATGACCCTGTACTAACGGACTATGAGATTGTTATATTGGTAATAATACAATACATGTCCTGGCAATTTTTTTTTAAAATAGTTTTTTGCCTTTTTGTCACGTTTTAGAAAAGCGTACTACTTAAAACTATTTTCTGTGCAGCTTTTCATAAAAATGGTAAGCCCCATTCAAGAAAGGAGCAAAATGTATGTTCTTCCTGAAAATTTTATAATAATTGAACAAAGGATAGTCTAGCTATGAAATTTTGAACTTGACAAAAATGACATTTTTGAAGAATTCATGCTTAAATTTTGTCCCTCTTTTGAATGGTGCTAGCCATTTTCATGAAAATTTACACAGAAAAATGTTTTGAGAGGTATCCGTGTTTAAACGTGACAAAGGGGCAAAAAACCATTTTATGAAAAAAAAATCGACAAGGTACGTAAACTGACAAATGGATGGAAGTTCTTGAATGCACCATTACTTCTTATAACTGATGCACCAGCTGATGCAGGATCAGAGTTTAACCAAATTTGAGGCCTTTTCTATACATATGACCATACCCATAGGTGCATTTGAAAATTTTAATGTTCAGAAAATTATAACAATAGTTTTCCTCTGACACGCGATAAAGGAAGATTTGATTAGCTAAATTTGTTTTTTAGTCATATTTCCGATAAATAATTTAGCTTTTCTTTACAAAGGAAGTAAAAATAGAATATATTTATAGACAATCAATAAAAACGTGAAAGGAAATTTGATTGAAGTTGGGTAATCTCGTGGGTAATTCAAGAAACAAATGATCAAATGATCAACTCACCACGTTCCTGGCGTCTCCTGACTGGCTCATCTTTCGTGGAAGGCGAGGTGGTAGGTAATGTGTAGGTATGTACACAGAAAATATCTAGAATCGTAAAAAACGAAATAGATAATAACTAACAAAATATTTCGTTATCTGAGTTCTAATTATATCCAGAATGCTTATTGGTAACTCTTGCCTTGTAGTTTTTAGAGCTTTGATAGGTATTAAAAAAAAACAGAATCTCCAGAAAATACCTATACAGGGTGCATCAGATCAAGTCGGCACTATTGCAAACTTCATTATTATTGCAGCAACGATGATGTTTAAATCAGCAAACTACATTCCGTTTCACGAGGGTTCATACTCACGTCATCGATGACGTCATTACTTGGAAAAAAACGTATGTCGTAGCTAATTCATATAATTTCAAGAGCGTTAAAATTTTGTATTATGTCGTAGCTAATTCATATAATTTCAAGAGCGTTAAAATTTTGTATTGAAGCCGAACAAGTATGTTCCAAAACGCTCTCTAGAACACGTTCAGAATTATTGTTTTCTATTTAGATTTTGGATTCAGGCTGACCATCCATTGGAAGCGTAGTCGTGTGTATATCCGCCATCCGGATACGAGTGATCGTTAGGCTAGGCAACTGATAGCGTGCACTGTGCACTGCTTGTGACTCTACCATCAGACTGTACGCGATTCCAGGTTCCAGTTCGCTTCTGTTTATGCATTGAGAAAATCATGTGGAATGGAATTGCAAGATATGTAGTTTTTAAAAAATCCTCACATGTCGGGACTGCAAGCTCGACAGAGTGAAAAAATACATTCATATAGTAGTGCAGTTAAGATATCAATATCAAAAAAGAAAAATGCTTATAAGCTGATCCTTTTGGGGTAGATAGGGAAAGGTTCATTGATTGTGAAACCGAAAACCGAAGAGATCATAATCGCCACAATTGTGGTTTTTTTGCAAAGGATTGTTTTCTATTTATAATTGTTCACAAAATGGTCTTCTCCAAAACCCCCACAGACGTTCGAGCCCAACTTCGAACCCAACATGCTCGCGACGATCTTATACGTCCGAACATGTTTGTGTTGGTCTCGTGTTGGTGGCCGAGCGCCGAGCCGAGCATTCCCACCGCGAACTAGGCTTGTACAACCCACACACGGTCAAGCATGTTGGTCCGAGCCTACTTTCAACTCGTGCTCGCCCAACATACTCGAGCGTCTGTGGGGGGTTTTAGTATACTAATGAGCAATCGTTCCTATATAGACACCTTTAAAAAAAGAACTAATTGTGATCTCTCCGGTTTTATCCTCAACATTGGATGTCCCCCATCAGTGGACGACCATCAACCCACGAGGAATCAGCTTGTCAGCATTTTTTTTTTATGTATCATTGGGTAAACGAAATTCAATACACCACTTTGGTGGCTGCAACAGTTATCAAAGATGTAATGGTGCATTAAAGGACTTGAATCCATTTGTCAGTTCACCAAACCAGCTATTTTTTCAATTTAAATAAGGTACACAAATTTACTTTTTCGGACGATGCGAGCCAATTTCTCCAAAACTTACACAAAAAAATAATATTTTTTTTTAACATGAAAAGAGGCCCTGAACAATATTTTGAATAACATCGCCATGACCCATCAACTGATATGATTGATTGAACTATTTTAATGCACCAATAATTCTTTGATAACTGATGCAGGATGTGAAGCTTATAAGCTTAATAAACGATCATGACCGTGAGTGTATATTTTGATTCTACAGTGTATGTATTTTTTCAAGTTTTATGATAGTTTCAAAATGAACAAAACATCAAACTATCGTATTTTTTGAGAAGGCGGTGTACAGGATTTTCCTTGTAATTTGCCAACCACCTAAATAGCCGTTATTTCAAGTTATAAAAAAATGTTAAATTATTAAGAAAAAATTCATAACTCATGACATAACGGCCATTTTAGGGGGGTGACAAATTATAAGGAATCATTTCTTAGACCATCATCAACATCACCTCCTGCTCGATCATCAGATGATAGATCAGTCACATACCTCAACTATGAGAGAAGAAAATAATAAACGTAATTTTATTACAAAAAAGTACCAGCGGAACATAGATGAGAAAATCAAGAACACGAACTAAATGTAAACTAAAAAAATGTCAAATTCTGCCTGCTCAAAATATTCATTCAATAACAATACTGGTCTTTCTTCTCTCAACAACGTATGACTGCTTCATTAATCCATTAATCTTTCTGATCTATGGACTGCAGTTGACGCGGATGAACTCTTGAATTTTTATCGTATCTTGCGTAATTTTTGAGATAAACCACTTTATTGCATGTCTCTGGACTACACAAAAATAACAATATGTTTGCATCATATTGTAGGCTTTTTGCTTCGATCCATGGCAACCACATTATTTGTTTTCTTCATGACATTTGCCTACTGTATGTAAGTTTCCAATAATGTATTTAAGTAACTATTGTTTTTCAATTTATTCGTAATAAATTACGTTGTCTTCATAATGGCTGAGTTTACCAATCAAGAAATGGCTCAAATGCATTTTATGTACGGATTAGCGGATGGAAATGCCCGAGAGGCGAGACGTTTATATGCAGAACGTTTTCCTAATAGACAAGTACCATGTTCGGCAACATTTACAAGGTTACATCTCCGGTTAGAGGAAACAGGTAGTTTTGCAAAAAGCCAAATAGGCGGCGCGGAAGTCCTCATTAATTCTGATTCCATGAGAACTGATCTTTTTAAGGCTCAGCGTTCCGGTCTTTCGAATAAAACAGGGGTCCGGCGGTAAGACGGGAGGTAGCCGAACGGGCTTGAAAAGGCGTGTCTACCTTCCTCTCTCGCATCTCGTCCGCTGCACAAATCTGAATAAATTCAGAGTTCCGTGGTTTGAACGTGGCGTGAATTCCAGGGCCAGTCTTGCGTTATTTTATTTACTGGGTTGGACGATGTTTTTCCCATAAGGGTTCCCGCGTGATTTCATTAGTAATTTTCAAATAAAAAACGCCAATTTAAAGGTTTTTATGTTAAGTATTTTTGGTTTATTTTTCTATTGCTGTTAAACAGTGATTTGTGTGTGTAATGCTTATATTAAAATTAAGCCTACATTTGAAATGAGTAAATATAATATTCGAGAGTATATTAGTACCAACACAACAAATACTTATTTACATTATTTCTTCTTGCTTCAACCTACTCACCACAATATCAAATAATGTGATTAATATTTTATCTTTTTATTTGAATAATTTGTTGGTTTGTTATAACTGTGGAATTCCTAATCTTTTGAAACCAAATGAATATTATGTAAATTGATTTATTATGTAGGTAGTACAGATTTTTCAATTATAAACTAAATTGAATGTTTCTCGTTCATTTAAATTTCAGGGGTTTGTTTTGTGAGAAAACGTTTGGACACATCGGTTTTTAATTTTGAATGCGGTTTATTTAGTGATGATAATTTTACAAAGTGAATAAAAAATAAGTTACGACCATAAACTTCATTTTTTTCAAATGGAAACCCTTTCTTTATTTTATTTACGAATTCTGCATCAAATTCCAAGTAAGTTTCATGTACCACGTCCTTAACCTAACCCCAATAACAGTTATTGAGAAATTTACGATTGTTCAGAAATTATTTAAATTTGATCAATCGTGAATTTCTCGATGACTGTTGGTGCGTTAGCTTAAAAACATGTTACACTAAACTTACTTGGAATTTGATGTAGAAGAAATAAAAAAAGGGGGTTTCCAGTTGGAATCATGAAGTTGTTGGTCGTAGCTTTTTTTTCGTCCATTCTGTACACATAAAAATATCCTCATCATATTATTGGGTATTTGATGTAGAATTCCAAAATGAAATAAAAAATGGAGGATTCAATTTGAAATGAAGTTGATGGTAATACCATGGAAACGATATCAACAAACTCAAAAGTTTCCGTCATAGAAAAGTGACTAAGATTATCATTATCTTATATTCACTTTTCTACAGGGTTGCGTTGATTTAAATCAGTGATTTAAATCACATGATTTAAAAAAAAATCGTTGATTTAAATCACATGATTAAAAAATATTTATTTTCCCTTATATGCTTGCATTGTTGAAGAGAAAAATCAAATAAAGTCATCAATCATACAAATATTCAGTCTTGCCGATGCTTTATTTATTGGTTTTGTTTTTTTAAAATGATTAAATGTCAGTTGAGTTATTCAATTATGTTTCACAAATTTTGTTAAATATGACCCAATTTGAGTTTGACAGTGATTAAGTTGCGTTGTGTTGTGTCAAAACTTGAAATGAAATATCAGAAAAAATGCATCTGAAAAATTATTATTAAAAAAAAACACGATACATATGAAAGGAGATTTTAATCAAAAAAATCGATTTAAAATAAAAAAAGTCCGATTCAAATAAAAAAAATCAGTCACACTGCTTTTCTATGGTATCAGTGTTTAACGCGTATCAAGTGTTAATGTATTGAGATGGATGGAAATTCGAAATATCAAATAAATAATTTAGGCGTAGATAAAGTAGAAGGGTATACCTACTTTTCGCAATAATGGCTATTAATCCCTCGGAAAGTTACTATCCTCTGGATTAATAGCCATCATTATAGACGAGATTATAGAATTGTGGTATATAATACTATTTTCATGATCTATTTATCCTTGTTAACACATCCTGTAGGTATAAGTACACATAACACCTATTTCATTTTGAAATAAAATATAAGACATGCATAGCTTTCTTAGCCATGTCTACGCCAAGATTTTTTTTTAAATCTTTAAAATTATTCGGAAAAAAAACAAAAGTAAGTGTTTCTAATGATAAGAAATATTTCTGAGGTAGGCAAACAAAATTATTAACATCAGTTAAGGAAAACAATGCTGATAATAATTATTGTATCACGAAATAGCAAAAAGATGTTTATTACGTTATTATATGTATTTGTTATCTCTTACTTTAATCACAAAAGTTTTTCTTCATTGAACTAAGTACTTCCTAAAAATAAAGTACCCGAGTATTTTGAACCAAAAATTACTCCGGAACCAAAACGGCTGAGTCATGTGAACGAAACTAAATATTATTCATAAAATCTTATATTGACAATCCCAAGAGCATCAATTCTCCGCTATATAACCCATAGAACCTACATACCTAATTTACCTATACAGGGTGTCCGGGAAAATGTGGGAGATCTCTCGGATTCAGATGGAACATTAAAAAATAAGATGACAAGTTCCCATAATTTTTTTTCCTAGCGGCCCTCCCTACGGAGATACGGCCCCCTAAGGGACCCCACTGGAAATCGGTTTTTCTTGAATAACTTCTAAACGACTCAATATAATTCAATGAAATTTCAATATGATAAACAGTGGTAAGGACCTCTCAAAATACTTCCCTTAAAACATAATTAGCTTGTTTAGTTTACCAGAGACGGACTAGATTGTACATTTTAACGCTCAAATTTTCAACACCCTGTATGATAAGGAGTTAAAAAAAATAAATTTGGATACCTTGAACATTAAGCTAAAGAAAAGGTACTCCTGTTCATTGTCGATAAAATGAACCATTTTCGAGAAAAAACAATTTTTATTAAACAAAACCTCGAAAAAAGCCATGACGAAGTGGTGCTCTTGACGAAATTGTGAACCTAACGCTAGGAAAAAAATTTATGGGAACTTGTCATCTTATTTTTGAATATTCTATCAGAATCCGAGAGATCTCCCACATTTTCCCGGACACCCTGTATACCGAATTTGAATCAAATTCATTGAGAAATAACAAAATTATGCGGACATAACTTCAGTAAATTGAAAATACATCAACTTTATTCCCCTCCCTCATAGAACCTACATAATAATATACTCAATCACAACCAATCCATTTAAACATAACGAAACTATGGAAACATAACTTCACCACATTAGTTTTTTTTCACTTTTCAAATTGAATTTCAAATAGAACCTATATACAAATATGATCTAAGCAAAAATAATAAAACAATGCGAGAGTAAACTCATTGAATCATTTTTTTTCAAAATTTACTTACCCTAAAAATCACCCCAACGTTTGTTAAAACATTCTTTGGACGTATAAGAAATGGCATCCCATTTTAGAATGGCATATAAGACATGCATAGTTTTTTTGGCCACGCCTAGTATAGAAATATTGTTCAAACTGTTTAAAATTCTTTGGCAAAAAAAAACAAAAGTACGTCTTCTAATAATAGAAAATATTTCTGAGGTAGGTTAACAACATTATCAACATCAGTTAGGAAAATCAATGCTGATAATCAATGCCTATCAACAAAAATTCGTTATTATATTCTATTATCTCGTACTTTGATCACAACATTTTTTTTCAATTTTAAGTAGGTATACTTTCCGAAAATCAAATTTCGGAGCATTTTCACCAAAAACTTCTCCGGATTCAAAACGGCTCAGTTATGTGGGCGAAACTGAATATTAATCATAAAGTCTTATGTCGACCATCCCAAGTTCCAAGAGCATCAATTCTCCGCTATATCCCTCATAGAACCTACATACCTAGTTTTAATAAATTTTGTTTAAAAATAACGGAACTATGATGTGGCTATAAATTAAAAAACTATTCAAACATAACTTAACCAAATCAATTTTTTTAAATTTCTCATTCAAATCCCCAATAGAACCTTCATAACGAATTTGAACACATTTCTTTGAAAGATAACGACATTATGCGAACATGTATTCTCATCAAATCCAACCGAACCCAAATAGAACGCATATACCGAATTTGAATAAAATTCTTTGAGAAATAACGAAATTTTGCGGACATAACTTCACTAAATTATAAAAACATATTAACTATATATATCATATCATCCCTCTTCCTCATTGAACCTACATACCTAATATGATTTACAATAAGATCCATTGAAACATAACGAAACTATGGAAACATAACTTCACCACATTACAAAAAAAAACAAAAGTACGTAAATATCGGAGCATTTTCACCAAAAACTACTCCGGATTCAAAACGGTGGACGAAACTGAATATTAATCATATTCTCTTATATTGACGATCCCAAATTCCAAGAACATCAATTTTCCAAGTTCATTAAAAAACACAAACCGGTCCTGATATCATAAGACAAAATCCAAGCTAAACAGCTGATACGTAAACTACGCCCCAAAATCGACTTCGAATAATAATCTGTGATGTCGCCACTGAATGGGGTCAAAATAAGTGATAATTGGTAATGTGAAGGTTTTGAAAAACGCACTTTATTAGTAAACGGCACAACATTTCTCTATGATTTTTCATTTAGCCTTTCACCAAATGTTCAATACACGTCCTGTACTTTATTTCGACCAGATAAAATAAGTACAAAGTTGAGAAAATGGCGGTTAAAGTTGATCAACTTTGAGCAAAAAATCTTTTATATTTCTGATCAATTTTGAAACTTTTTATTAAGTATAGGACATTAATCAAGGCTTCGTCTATAACTAGAAAAAAAAACTTTTCGGAAATGTCAACAGATGTGTTAGAAAAACGTGTTTTTCTGAACCACTTTTTGGCCGCTCAAAAGCTCGCGGGACTCTGAGCCTTAAGAGTTGTAATTCCAATTCCCAGGGCATCAGACACTCTCTACAAAAGTTCAGGAGATGGAATGGAAAATGAATAGGTACAAATAACTAGTCTTATGAAACAAGTTACTTCCAGAACTGCCTCAAGTGGTAACAGAGGTTTTCCAGCATCTCCATCTTTCGTAAAGAAGACCACAAGCTTTGTTATCTTATTTTGTTCACATTCTAAATACCGACGAGGCATTTTATACAACAAAACTGTGAGATCGGAGAAGTTAACTGACTTGTGTTCTGACAACAACATTGTTTTGATTATTCAATTAACCATATTTCAGGTTATTATTATTCTGAGATGATATAAATCAGCTGTTACTCAGCGGCCATTTTGGATACTAGTAACGACCGATGTTCATGACGTCATTAATTCTGTTCCAGTCTGTTTTTAAACCTCTCCATGAGTTAGAAAAAGAGAGACAGATAATGACGTGAGTATAGACCCTCGTGAAACGGACTTAAGTAGGATTAATTCTGCTGATTAATAGTCAATGGCAACCATTATTCAGTTGTTTCACTATTTGGAATTCTACAGAGAATTTTTATATCTGAAATTTTCTGTAAATTAGTGCAAATGAACTTTTTTACTAAGAAAATTATTCACTACTGTGCAAAAATATACTCAATATCTCATTTAACAAAAATACATTTTATGAGATAAATCGAAAACGCGATGCTCAATTGTTTTTCTATTTTCACCATTTCTATCAGCAGAAAAAATGTTAGGTACTATAGTTTGCTGATTTATACATCATCGTAGCTGCAATAATAACGGCGGAGTAAGCAATAATGCCGATTTAATCCGAGACACGTACCCTGGGGTTGTAGTATACTTAATATACTATAACAAATGGTCACTTTTGAGATCAATCCATAAATGGTTAAACGATTACTATGTGTGAGAAAACTCACCTATCAAGTATATGGATTATTCAGCCTTTGACTTGATTCAATACGGAGAAAACACTACTTGAACAACCTGCCGCTTTGAAAACTTGTTCGATACTGCCTGCCTACTACTCTACCTGCAAAAAATATTTCAATAAGGAAAGTGTTTTTCAAAAGCTCTATTTGTTTTGTGTGGAACTACCTGGTCATAAACATTCGACCATAGATAAAAAATATATATGCATTCGACCTTTTCCCGATAAAGAACGTCTTTGTGTCCTGGCTTTGGCTTGGGTGGCGTTTTTAAAGAAATTATTTCTGAAAGTTTTTAAATACCTATTTGGAAATTATTATATTACTAGCTTACCTTGAAAAACTCATCCACAGTTTGTTGACACAACAAACAATGCACGCTGCACGCACAATCAACACAATAACAAGATTGACAATATTGACATCAATGACAAGTTCTCAATGCACACTTAATGCCACCACTTATGAAACACCCGCCAAATTCAAAAATGCTTTAAAAATATCAGGATTTGTAACAATTAAATTTATCATAAAAGACAACGTCAAAAATATGTTAACATAATGTCAACAATAATAACATATGAAGACCTAACATCAGATAGATGTTATAAAAAACATATCATAAAAAATATAATAAATCTTTACGATGTCAGAAATTATAACGTTAGAAGTATTGAGCCAAAACGACGACATTTTGATGGTGTTATAGAAAACATTGCGATATGACGTTTTTTTAACGACATTCTGACAAGTCAAAGAAATATTAGGAATACTCACATTTTTTTAACGTGATTTAGACAAAGTGTGTTATGTGGGATGGCTGCTCCTGTCTGAGTAAAAAGGTACGCTCCTGCCCAGCGTAGCCGGTGAATGTTCTCTTAAATATCGATTAAAAAGTAGGTAACGCTCCTGCCCATATGGTTGTTTCTTTTTACTGTTTTATTATGTTTGTCATAGTATATTAAAATATACAGACAAAAACTATTGCATTCATTTTTTTTTAAGAAGTTTGGGTAAGTTTGGCAACATTGCCTGTTTGTTCTATAATATGTAGCTTGTATGGATTGTAACAAGGTGACAAAAGCTGTCATTTAAGGGAGTTTTTCTTACGGAATCCTGATAAAATCTTAATTTGTTATGGGTTTATTTTTTTTGATAAAAGCTGTTCATCCAGCATTGTTTTTAGTTGAAATTGTTCTATAAACCCAAAACTATGCTCAAAAATTGAAAAAAATCATTAATGTGTGGATGCCTAATCTTTACAAGACCCTTATTTTTTGTTAACAAATTACATTTTACATATATTTGCTATTTGGATTTCACGAATTGGAAACAGGACACTGCGGCAGCTCAATCCAGTTTATACGAATTACGGAATATGAGAACATCATTTTGCATCATTTTGTATGGACGAACGATTCCCAAAAGTACCTCTGAAACCAGGAAGTTTACCAACTATTAGCCTGGTAAGTTTCGACGATGTTTGTGATTATTTAATAAACTGATAGGAGTACTGAAAAAATACATCAACTATTCCAATAATTGAATAGTATTTTATTTAACGAGCATATAATGGACCAAATATTACACGAGAGTAATTAATTTTATTCGAGTGTAATATGTTCATTATATGCGAGTCAAATACAATGCTTTATCTACAACTGTCAAAACATTTGGAAAAAATTATTTATTTTGGAGAATATGCCTGTATGCTATACACTGATCACTTTCAAACAAAACAAACAAAAACTAAACGAGTGGATGATTTGACAGTTGACACTGACAATTTGACAAACCGCCTTCGTTAGTTCAGGGGTGCGTTCAGATGATTCGTCGGGTAGAGGATAAACGCTCCGGGTAGAACGCACTCGACTTTCAAGCGGTATCCGAAAACATCTGAACGGTCCGGGCGATCTTATGTCAAATGAGAGTGATAACACTGATAAATATGGTAATTTTATATACTTAATGTACCTTTAGGATAGGTAAAATACTAATGGAGTGAATGGTAAAAACAAAATAATGTAATCACTTAATAAGTAGGTGTAAGATAAAATAAATAATCAAAAATAACTTGTCCTGAATAATCCCTGCGAGTTGGTGGGATTGCGAAAAAATATTTCCGTCAATTTTCTCTCAATAAAAATAAAAACTTTTGTAGAACTGCGAAATCTGTTTAAATAACCACTTGTCAAAATAACGTAAATAAGCAATACGCATGCGGGACAAATTTTATCGCTCTTCCGACTACGATAAATGGTTGGACGCCCGGTAACTTTTATTTCACGCATCTGAACGGAATAACCAGTTGCCTTTTGGATCATCTGAACGAGCAAAACGCGTCCGACGTACACCCGGCGAATCATCTGAACGCACTCCAGAGCGATCCTCCATTTACCATCTAAAATCGTTCATCACGTGACATGATAATTATCATGATAATATCATGTCACGTGATGAACGATTTTGAATCAATTGACAATCACTTTAGTGGAGGACGGCTCAGTTAAGTGTATGGTGGGTTGCTGCGTTACTGGTAATACTCGCTTATGATTGGCCCACTGCCCGTGAATAAAGAACCTGCCCGTGGATAAAGAACTATGTTCCACGGGTTTCTCTCAGGCCGTGTAATATGTGGAACATTTTATATCTATAGACGGTTGCATAAAACAACTATTTTTTGACAGTTGTAGATAAACATTATTTTCAGTTGCTCGACGATGAATAATTTTTGTCTATGTGCATGAAAATCATTCAAGTCATGGCAGAGTTGCGCATTCTGGTACACAATAACACAATAAGATGCCGTTTAGAAATCCAAAAAATTCCTTAAACCATGGAATTATTATGATCTAAACGTTCTCCTCTTCAATGTAATACCTCACAATATAATTACATGATAATACAGGGTGCCACAGATTCGAATGCATGCATGGGGATCTCAGTTATTTTAAGGGATACAGGGTCAGTTAAATGGTTGCAAAGTTGCGCATTGCATGCTCAACAAAATGCCGTTTTGAAATTTGAAAAATTCCGACTACTTCCGAAGATATTCGGAAAAAACCGAAGTTTCGCAAGAACGTTATTATTATTTCCTTAGTTTATTTGAGAAAATTATTGTAAAATGAATTACACTTTCTCACTGCCACTTTTTCTCCTCCACAAGATGGCGGTATTAAATTGAAAATCGGACCTTTCGTCTTTGAGCGGCCATCAAGTTCATTTTTTTAAATACGGACCTGGATTTTTTATTTTATTTTTAGTTATCTTTTGACGTCCTTGAGGCATTGAGGTAAAGTCCGTTTTTTTTAAAAAATGCCTGACATGTGCCAAAATTGTAGGTTAAAGGTTGGCAATCTTGTATAGATTACTCGCAATTTGAAATGGAAATGGTAGACTGGGTAAGAATTCACGGAACACCGAACTTCATCACCTTGACTATGATAATAATAATATGTCCAAATTTTATAAAATTTCATCATGCCGTATGCCAAAACATTTATCTGCAGAGATAAAAGCTGCGATTAACAATGCGTATCGGGCGTTTGGAGACATATGCAAGGACCGAAATGACTGCATAGATAGATTATCAAGAACATTCAAGGTAATATTTATTGGAAAACGAGTAATATTGTTTTAATACTACTTTTTGATGTTTTTTGTCATTGATTTCGCTTTCATCCATTATAGAGCCGTGTGCCATTACTAAATCTCATTAGTTCGAATAATGTCTAGGCACTATAGAAATACATATGTTAATATTGTAGATCATAATATATATTATTTTCTAGATTCATCAGAAGACTATTTTAAAAGTTCTTGAAGAAAAGGAAACAACCGCAGAGAAAAGAAGCGTGAAAAGGGGAAGAAAAAAGAAAGGGCCATGGTTTAACCACATTTTTTTAAGGGAGGAAATTGGAGGAGATATAATTTTAAAAGTTTGGAAGAGGGGCTAAATTTTTGTTTGACAGAAATATTATGTCACGTGCGGGAAGTGGTTGATTTTGATGGATCGAGAAGTCTTCTGCACAAAATTATTAGGGATATGGGTTTTAAATTAAAAAAAATAGATGGACGGAAAATTTTATGCGAAAAAAGTCATGTGAAACGTTTAAAAATAACTTTTTTGCGAAAATATTTGGAATATGAAAATTCTAGTGAAAACGTGGTTTTTATTTTTTTGGACGAGACGTGGATCTATCGGAATGGAAGTCAATTAGAAAGTGGGTAAAAGAAGATGATCGCAGGATGACTAATATCAAAATTTGCAGCGAGGGCGCAAGGTTCACAATTTTACATGCTGGGTACAGGGGCGGGTTTCTTCCAAATTGTGGGTTACTTTTTTCTAGTAAAAATAATGACAGGGATTATCATAAAACAATGAATGGAGATATCTTTATGGATTGGGTTAAAAATAAATTGGTTCCGGATCTGGGCAAAATTAAAGAGAAATGTGTCGTTGTGATGGATAATGCGCCATACCACTCAGTACTTTCGGAAAAACCGGTTACAAAATTTTCAAACAAATAGACCCTTTCGGCATTTTTGGAAAAACATGAAATTGAATGCAGTCCCGATTGTACCAGAATGCAATTGTGGAATTTGGCAGAACCTTTGACTAAAAATTCTTGTGGTAAAAAGTACGTAGTCGACGAGTTTCTTAAGTCGCAAGGCTATGAAATTCTTCGACTGCCCCCATATCATCGTCAGTATAACCCCATTGAAATGGTATGGGCATTTTGTAAAACTTATTACAACAAGAACATAACAAATTCTAAATTAGTCGGTAGTGATAAAGTTTTACAAGGGTGGTCCGAGTCATTATCCAAATTCAGTATAGATATGTGGAATAATTGTGTTGACCATACAGAAAAATTAATTAGAGACGACTGGACAAAAGACATGGGTGTAACTAGTATTAACGAAGTACCTCCTTTAATAATATCATTTGAAGAGGATTCATCATCTGATTCTGATAATGACTATTTATCTTCTGAAGATGAGGACTGATTTTCAAATGATATGATCGAAGATGTCTTTTGAAGTCATATCCTCAATAAATTTTTTAATTCTGCCCAACTAGCACAACAATAATTTTCAACTATTGGTGCTATTTTGTTTTATAATTGCTTTATCACTGCTCTTCCAACACCATTTTGTTTTATATAAATATTGCAAGTAAAATATTTAGCTCTTGAGAAAGATTTTGCTTTATAATGTGTACTCGTAAGAACATTATTGGGACAAAAATACAAAACAGTTTCACATGGTTTTACGACAAATTCTGATATTGTTTTATAAACGTTTACACAACAGATTCTATACGATATTTTTGCTTATCGAACATAATATTTGTTTTATAATATATTTATACCGGTATCATCTGATACAAGGTCATTCTTTCGCGAACGAATGAAATTATTGTATAACATTGAAGCCATATTTTTTGTTACTTTGACTGCCCATCAGTGAGTCGTCCATTTTCAAAATTGTTACAAAAGAATCATTTAACCAATGATAGAATGCTGTGGATAACTATTTAGTATTTTATAATGATTTAAGATGGATCATCTGAATCATTCTATCACAATACAGTCCAAATGAAAAAAATTCATTTGTCAAAAAACATGCGATATTTAGCTTTTTAGTTATGTTGAGGACCATCAAAAAATACATTATTCTCAGTGGGTACAATTCCACAACAAAACTTCACTTCTATGGTGTTGGTAAAAACAAAAAAGCTACTCATGATATCATAACAACACAACTTTTATAAAACCTTTTTATTATAAAATTGTTTCACAGTACATGTTTTATAATAATTATTCCGTACATTTTTATAAAACTGTCCGATGAAAGCTTTGGAAGCCATAATAAAACAAATTGAGCAAATTGCTGCACAAAAACGCGCCCTTTTTGTGTTTATAAGCTTTGTATAAACGTTTTTAGCGACACTGTGTTGTTGCATAAAAATAGTTCTGCGTTAATGTTCTTACACCTATATGCACCGTAGAAATCTAATCCGGATGAAGTCTTTATCGCGATTATATTCTAATTTTTTGATGCACCGCAGCGCTTAAGCCTGAATCGGTCGCTTAACTCTGATCGCTCCATTTTCTAGGCTTAATCGAAGAATTTCAACGAATTCTAACCTAGTCTTTCATTTGTTTATGTTTTTCGTACAGATTTTGAGGTTTTGCGACTAAAGACAAAACTATGAGTGTGAAATATTAACGGAGGATTATTTAGATTTTCAAAAAATTGGTGTAGGTTTATTTTTCAATTCCAATAGGTATAGTCAATGCTCGAGTCAATGAGTACTATACAAAATAGATCTCAATATCAAGCAATATTTATTGCTCCACAATACACTCATAATAATGCGAATTGCTCAACAGAATATTGAATTGAATAGGTACCCATTTTTGTGGGTAGGTACAAAAAAAAACAGTGTACACATCGCCACTCGGATATCTACCGCATATTTTACCTATGATTTTTATCATTCAATCGATCGACTCAATTTGGATTGGTGTTGAAACTACCTATTTATATCCTGTAGAGGTATCTAATGGCTACCTATCTCAAAGTGTTGTCTTATTCTAATTCAATTCAAAATTTTAAGTTCATGGGTAAACCCAGACTCCCATAAACAATTAAATAGACTTGTTGATTTACTTTTTTTATTCAAGCTTTAGATACTAATCCTCTCTACAAGATAAACTAAAATAAAAACCTTTGAAACTGATGGTCTCATCACTTTTTATTTATTTTTCCAAATGAGATTTTTTCATTCAATTTTCTTGACTTCATCCAAGTCCCAATTTATAACAGATATCCCAATATAAGAAGGTTTGTGTGTTTATCAACTCTACTCAACAAAACGAACGGTACACCCGAAATTTTCGCCTATGTTTGGACACTCATACTTTTTTAACGAATCGATGAAAAAATATGCGGTTTGCACCACGATGTAGAGCATTTCTTCGCGGTTTATGCGGATGGTTCAAAAAAGCACTTTTTAGTTATTTTGTCAGGTTTTCTTGAAAATTATTATGTCGGGGATGCTGAATTAAATTCTAATCGACTTTGGAGTGATGTTCAATGTGATTTACCGAAACGGTTTTGATAATTTTGCTGGACTTTCAGTTTTCGAAAAGTCGTTATCATTCATCTAACCTGTTCAAATATCTTTCCCATTCGAAATTTTGAGCACATTTTGTTACAACATTTTATTAATGACCTTTTTTTTCAACATTTTATTTGTACTGCGCAAAAAAGAATTTTAAAAATGATAATCGGAAGTGGCTAGAAAAATTTAGCACAAAATGTCATAGCGATTTTTTTTATTGGTAGGTGCGATACATTTTTCGATCACTCTAAAAACTCTAAAAATTATGATAAAAATACAGGAGAAAAAAAATCCTCCAAAAATATCACATCAAAACATTAATTTATGTCTAACTTTTTTTTTCGAGCACCCTATACAATCAAACAAACTTGCATTTTTTGAAAAACACCATGCATGAAGTCATTAATAAAATTTTGTAACAAAATGTGCTCAAAATTTCGAATGGGAAAGATATTTGAACAGGTAAGATAAATGATAACTTGACTTTTCGAAAACTGAAAGTCCAGCAAAATTATCAAAACCGTTTCGATAAATCACATTGAACATCACTCCAAAGTCGATTAGAATTTAATTCAGCATCCCCGACATAATAATTTTCAAGAAAACCTGACAAAATAACTAAAAAGTGCTTTACTTATGATCAAAATTCTTTGGCACACCCTGTATACTGAAAATATTGCTGAGAATCCAATAAGTCATCAGAAAGACAGCTAAACAATAGATCTATGCCATAACATTGTCAGTTGTAAACTAAGAATTAGCAGAAAAGCCATTCAAAGCCCTACGTGTCATAATTTTGAAAAAAAGTCGATATTTCAAAAACGAAAGAAGATATCAAGAAAATTTCAAAAATGTCCCGAGGTATGGACGTAACAAACACTTGGGCATATCGAAAAAAAGCTCAAAAAAATCTCTGTGGAAATGGGGGGACAGTAAAGAAAATGAAAATTTACAGTACTTTTCTTACCACCCTGTATAAAAGATGTTTTTGAGGAAATTAATTTTTTGAACCATCCGCATAAACCGCAAAGAAATGCTCTACATCGTGGTGCAAACCGCATATTTTTTCATCGATTCGTTAAAAAAGTACGAGTGTCCAGGCGAAAATTTCGGGTGTACCGTTCGTTTTGTTGAGTAGTTTATATAAGAAATTATTTCAATTATATGTATTTGTTTTTCCTCTTTCCTTGAGTTATCAAACGATGCGTTTTCCAAAAGTTGTACATATTGGTAATAATTTCAAAGTAGGCAGATAATGATTTTGAGAATTATACAATATTGTCAATTTATCAATGGGCATTCCCCGGGGCATTCCTTACAAAATCATTTAATTAACCACTTTCTTCGAAAATATATTTTTTTGTGTTGTGAAAAGTGATGTTTTTATTTATCATCAGGGGGATGGGATTGTTATTCTTGCTGTATTAGACCAGGTATACCAGTATATAATAATCACTCACTATCATGAAATCTAAGCCCAAGAAAAGAGGAAAAGCAAATATAGGAATGATTCAAGAATAAAAGTTGATACCTACACCAAATATTGAATTCACAAGAAAAACAACTTGGCTAATGTTTGCTAAACGTCATATCAGGCTTGCAGATGTAACTGATCCATATAGTTGCTCATTTTTCATTAAAACTTGCAAGCAAATAGCAAAACTCAATACAAATCACTCAACATAAATTTCAAAATTGTAATTGATATTTTTTTCCAGGTTATTTTGTGACGTTGTCAAATGTCTCACCAGGGATTAACGATCCTTGCAGCGAATTCTTTGGTGCATACAAAACACCGCTTAATCTAACTTTGAAAATTAATCGAGATTGGCTAAGCTCACATACGGTGCATATGGCTGTTAGGGCATTTATAAAACAGATAATAATTGTTAGTTGAGTGGTTAACACGTTATACCGCATAGCTGTACGTCTTATCATAATGAATCATATTTTTCCTGGGAGTAGTTCGGCTAACTAAAATTACCTATATAATTATTGTTTAAATATCGTTTATTATCATAACATGGCGAATCATATTCGAGAAAGCAGACACTCTGTGGTAATATCACATGAATACGTCCCCCTCCCCACCAAGGGCCCCAGTCCACAGAGACTTGTCTTCCAGACCGCAACAAGCCGCCTGCCGTCACCAGCCAGTCCACAGAGGCTCGCTTTTCAACCATCCATACAAGGACAGTCCATAGAGGCTCGCTGGTCATTCATCCTGATCAACTCTCAATAAAGCTACCAGTCAAACACAATGGCAGACAAGAACGAGCTCGACCGGCTTGCACTAGAACAAGAAAATGTGACGATGAACAACAGCAAAAAAGACTCACCAACCAGCAAAACAGAATCCTACATCCAAAAACATATATGAAAACAACTGGAAAAATTATAGGAAGAACGACAATTCAATCAGAAAACTAAAGGACTTCGAGCATCCCTAAAAAACCAAATCATATTTTCAACAAGTGTTTGCCAAATATGACGAATTCAGGACCTACTTTTTACTAACATCCCAGAGACCGCAGCTACATCCACCACCCAATCTGATCCCACTTTCTCCAGCAGCCAACAAAAACGGATAAAAATAAAAGAGTTCAAAATGGAACAACTGAAAGACTCACTTATGCAAATACAATCAGAGTTGGAACAAAACAAAGCAGAGTATCACCACAAGCATCTTATAGATAAAGTTAGCCAACAATGGGATGTGATCCAGTACCTCCATGAAGCAATCTTAGTCAACGAAAAAGAACATGAAAACGTATATTGCACTCAAAACGTATTCGAAGAGATCCGCAGACAATTCGAACAAGTGGTTGACGATCTGACCATCAAACTCTAGCAAAACTTCATAGCACCGATTCAACAAGTACAACCTAATCAACCCCAACAGCATCTACAGATTCCAATGTTCTATGTCAAATATGATTTGTGACATTTTCAAAAACATCATCCATGAAAAATCTGCATTGATTAGAACAGACAAAATGAATTACTCAAAAACGGATGGACCTGGTACCTATCAGACGAGTGCACAGCAGTCGATCATGACACTTAATTATATTTTCAGCTTCAAGAAAGTGAAATCCAACAGTGTATCCACTCCATCCGCAAAAGCTCGTCTGCTCTCCTGTCTCCATACGGAGCATTGAATCAAACCCGTCTTGCGTCATCGATGAAGTATACGAACGACCACTTCCCAGACATTGTCACATCCAACAGCCAACAGCACAGAACAAACGGCATACTTTGAAATTATGCGCAACGAATACTTGGATGTTCATGGCAAATTCTTCAACAGTCGCAGTGATTTTCAACGGCGCGCTGGCATCCGGAAAGATTTGGTATTGAATACAACCGAAAAAATCCAAATACCCCAAGAATGCATCATCCAGACAAAGCCCAACATCTTGACACACACTAGAAGCGGAAGCGTTCCTGTTATAGGCAGTTACTCCAAAATAGTGTCCATCATCTTCAATGGCAGCCTGATCAACCAAAAACCTCCATACCAAGCCGCCGAGCCCATACTCAAGCAAACAGATAGCTTTGGAGACTTGATAAAAAAAGAAATGGACCTCAAAGATCGTCTCCATGACACGGTATGGCGTATGGCGTAGCGTTCATCAGCAGTATTACGACAATAGCCTAATGGTGATCCTAGCAGGATGTCGTGCAGTGAAACTGATCATCACGAAAAGACAGAAGAGACGAAACCAGAAAGCGGACAAACATAGAGGCCAAAACGAAGACATGATGTCGCTACGTTCGTCCATCAATTGTGGAGAGGCGGCAGAATGTTTAATTGCAACAATCATACATCAAATCATTCTAACTATTACATAATATCACTAAATGCATGTTTTTTACTTAGTATTATACTATTATTCAAGCGAAAAAAATAATAAAAGTTTATTGTTGAAATTGTTGGAAAACCCTAAAAAAGCATTTCGGTTCTTCTGGTACACATACGATGCAGATCATTTCATTTTTCGAGTACGTTATTAGTATCAATAGTGCCAATACTTCAAAACTAAAATTGATGTATGTCAGGCATTTTAAAAAAAAAACGGACTTTTATTAGATGAGGGTGTATAGAGCAATGGGTTGCCTTAGCAACGTCAGTATTTTCAATTATTTTTCACCTTTTATTGTTATTTTCAATATTTTGTTAAAATCGTTATTGGATGTTATTTCGATTTTGGTTCTGTCAATTGGACTTGTTTGGTTGTGCAGGTTCTCTCATAAGAATATCGTGTCGAATAAAGAAGGATTCATGAACCAAACTATGAGTTAGGGAAAAAAGGGTTGCCTAACTAATTTTCTCTGGTATAATAATTTTTTAAATGAGTATTTTTTGCGACGGTTGCGATACCTCAATACATTAAGGACGTCAAAAGATAATTAAAAATAAAACAGAAAATCCAGGTCCGTATTTAAAAAAATGAACTTGATGATGACCGCTCAAAGATGAAACGTCAGATTTTCAATTTGATACCGCCATCTTGTAGAGGAGATAAAGTGGTGACAAGAAATTGTAATTCATTTTACAATATCTTCTCAAATACACTCAGGAAATAGTAATAACGTTTTCGCGAAATTTCGGGTTTTTTCGAATATCGGAATTTTTTAAATTTCAAAACGGCATTTTGTTGAGCATAAAAATGCCCAACTTTGCTTTAATTCAACCGACCCTGTATCTCTTATAATAACTGAGATCCCCATGCATGCACTCGAATCTGTGGCACCCTGTATAATCATTAGTCAATACAAAAATATGGCAACGACGTTGACCTTTTTTTTCCTATGAAAAAAAAACTAGGTGAGGTATCTGACAATTTTGTTGTTAGATTCGTCTTTCCATCTTTCAAAATAAAAAAGTTACATTCAATCAAAATGGTATCAAGACAAAATGACCACAATATGGGTACCCACAGGATAAACCAAAATAAGTTATGACCATCAAATTCATTTTTTCAAATGGAAACCTCTTTTTATTTTCGACCCCTACATCAAATTTCAAGTAGGTTCTATGTATCATATCCTTAAACCCAACAGTTATCGAGAAATTGACGATTGATAAAAAAATAGACTGTGTTTCTGAAATTTCTCGATAACTGTTGAGGTGAGGTTAAGGACACAGTACATGAAACTTACTTAGAACTTGATGTAGAATTCGAAAATGAAGTAAAAAATGAGGGTTTCTGATTAAAAAAATGAATGGTTGAAAATCGTCCATAATCACAAAAAGGGGCCACTTGTAGAATTGAATTAATCAATAAAACAATATCTTTAGACTAGGTCTGATGATGCCATGTTATGGCGAAACATATGTCACCGTTTAAACCTTTCTTGAGGATTATATTATTTGGGGCCTAAAGGCATTGTTTTATTGATTAATTCAAATGAAAAAATGAAGTTGATGGTCGTAAACTATTTATGATAAAATTATAATAAAAAACCGCATTCAAAAATAATAATCGATGTTTCCGCGCGTTTTCCCACCTAACCAATCCCTGAATTTTGAATGAATTTATTTCAGCCTATGCCTCCTCACTGTATAAAGTCTATTTCACTGCAATTTTCTCAACCAAAAAGTCTACTATCTATTTTAACTATTAGGTTTTCATTATGATTCTAAAAAATGATCAAATTCATTTTATACCCAGATAAAGCCTGCAGATGAAGATGTTCAGTCTTCGATTATTGAAGAAAGCGGCGAGAAATTGATTGAAACCGCAATGGTGAAAGAGTCCCAGAAAAATCAGACAAATAGAAAGTCGTGTTTCATTTTCAACATCACTTCAAATCATTATGCTCTGTATACAGATCATATTTTGTATTTATACATTGCAAACTCCTTGTTCAGTTTGGTTCAGTTTGTCTTGATAAACTCTGTGTGAAATGCTAAATAAATGTTCCTAATAAAAAATAAACATGAATAAACAATTTGTTTTGTCTTACCCATTTATTTATTGTTATATTTCTGTGTAATGAATACTTGGAAAAATGAACAATAACCAAGCTAACCAAGTAGAATATGTAGGTACACAGAGAGACGAAATAATAATATTATTAGGTATAGCGAACTTTTACAGCAAAGTTTGAGTCTGTGTTACTCCAAAATCCTTCGTTCGATTTTATTGATTTTACTCAAAGCCCATGGAATGAGATCTAAATCCGAAAAAAATCATCAAAATCGAAAGGAGTTTCAAGTTACATGGCCTCAAACTTTGCTATAAAAGTTTGCTACTGGCGAACTTCATGATGAGCACTATCAAACCGGTCATTCAAATCACCCGCCAAATTTTCGCAGCCTTAGTTCCATGACTACACCGTATTGTGGCAGCACTGGCAGCACCGTTTGACAGTCTCAATAGTGTTCGATAAATTGTACAGGAGTTGACGTTTTATATCAGTATATTCTAATCACTTTTCTATGCTCTTAGGTCTTCCAGAGGGTCTATACAATACCCCCTCAAATAAAGGCCAGAGTACAGTGACTCGATAAACTACAGTGACGCCAATGCATGTCGTCGTTTCTATTGGTCGTCCGCCATATTCTGGCAAAACATTGCTCGCATTCATAAGACGGAACAGTTGTCGAACTGTTACCGCTGCTTCTTATGAATGAAGCGGAAGTCTCATAAGGCTCAACAGTCAACTGTCAGATGCCAAAGAGCGCCCACGGAGCATAGCGGTAACTGTTCCGTCTCATGAACGCGACCAATGTTGATTGTTGTGTTGCCATTGACAACCATTTGACAACCATTGAGAGTTTGAAATGTTATTAGCTTGCGATTCGTGAAAATTGATTATTTTCTGATCAAAAATATTTTCTACAAAGGTTCCTTTGTGATTTGGTTATTTGTTCATAAGGTACGTACTCATTTATTATATTATTTTTTTATTCCTATTTTTTTAAAATTGCGACGTTACTGAACGCGCCTCATCGTTCGCCTTAACATGGCCTCATTGGCGTCACTGTGGTTTATCGAGCCACTGTAGGCCAGAGTGCTGATCGCTTGACGTCATGTTTAGTAGGTGATTGCCAAAGTAACACGACACGTTCAAGCATTAAAACGCGCGCATCCAGATACATGGTTGCCATATCATCGACCATGGCTGTGGGTATAACGTGACACGTGTCTATAGGAGACCGAATACTGCGAGCTGTCATTGTGAAAAACGTCAAAGGTCGAAGAAATTTGAAAAAATCATTGCAATAGTAAGAATAACATTATCATTCATTCAGTGGATGATAAGAGTCCCCAGATGAACAATGCCGCGAACTTTTAGTGTTGTTGGTTGTCGGTCCAACTAAGAGCGAAACCGAAGATTTGAGTGTTGACAATGTGCCGGTACAAAAAAGCAAACTGTGAAAAACACTCGGAGTTTTAGTTTTGGGCAGCGGTGACAGCACCGATTACTTGAAGAGCTGATGCAGTTTATTGGAATTGAGTGGTAAAAGATTAAATGGATCGAGTGATAAATGATATTATCAAGAAGCAAAATGATGAAGGACCTGATGAAAATAAAACATTGTGTGACGAAACATTGTTCAGTAAATGGTGAAGGCGCAAAATCGATTGGCTTCTGGTACATTCTAGCAAGGCTAGATGGCTTCGAATGTTCTTCGCTTTTCCAAAAATATCTGGAATGTTCTTTCAATCCTGGCGAGGGTGATTAATGAGGTCCGCCATTTGAAGAAGGAGTTATCGATTAGGCGCGAATTATAATCGTTACAACATAAATATACGCTGCGATTGTGAACATAAATATTTGTGGTTGTGTTAGTGACTTTAAAATAAATTAATTGAAACTGGACAAGTGTTTTCTGAAGCGAAAAACATTACAGTGGTGTCAGAAGTGGGATTTATTTATTGTGCTATAGAATCAGACATAAATAGTCATCATAATGACTGCGTAGCTTGTTCTGCTAACGGGATTGAAGGTCGCCGAGTTGAAGAGGGAATTGGAGGAGCGTGACCTGGATACGAGCGGTAAGAAAACTGATCTACAACAAAGGCTTCGTGAGGCTTTAATGGAAGAAGGCATGGATCCAGATACGTGACAATTTGAGATCCCTGATCCCAACGCAATCAAGAAAATGTCCAGAAAATTTGAGGAAAAGTTGGTTGAATCTTCGAGAGCTTTGGAGGATAAACTAGAAAAGAAGTTCGCAGAATCCTCGAGAACTATGGAGGAGAAGCTCGAAGAATCTTCTGGAGCAATAGAGGAGAAGTTTGAACAATCTTCTAGAGCGATGGAGGAGAAAATCAAAGAACAACTGGAAGACAACTACAAGCAGGTGAAGGATCACGTAGCTAAAAAAATCGGCAACCTTGAGAAACGGTTTGAAGATGCAATGAAGACTCTTGAGGACCAAGTCGGCAAAGGCAAGCAGCAACCTTTAAACAACCAGAGGTAACACTCGAAAACCACGGTGCGAGTGCCAAAATAGAAGCTGATACAATCAGAATCGACATGAAAGCCCCACAGTTTGATGGCAAACTGTCCTGGAACAATTAGACAATATATTATATTGAATCTTGATTTGGAATTATCTCATGAAGTATAATGATGTGTGAGAGGTTCTAGAGGAGGCGGTCGATATAAGTAGAGATATTCCAATATTAGTAAGTATAGTATTTTTATAAAATCACTGTGTGTCGATAAAATATTCAATGAAATGATAAATGTGTCGAGTGGTAATGAGGATGAAAATTTCTACGAATCAGGGTGATTTTTAAGTTGAAACATTCCTCGTAACACTGTATAGAATGTAAGAAAATTAGAAAAATGTTCAAATAAAATTATGTCTGAAAATGCTTTGTTTCCGAAATACTGGGTGTTAGAGTTGTAAGAAAAAATGCCATTTTTTACAAAACTTTCCTACCCTTTCCGATATTTCCACAAAACTTCTTTCGATCTTTAAATTGTATTTTTTGATGTGAAAGTTTTTAAAAAAAGTCTACCAGTGGCAAGATTTGTTTTCTATTTTTTTGGAGAAAAAAATGATGAGCCCCTGCTTTTTCCTGAAAACAATATCATGTTTAAAATACTCATTTACTTTGAAGTTAATTTCGTCTCTTGATATTTTTTCATACGACGAACGGTTTTTGTTTAAATATATAAAAGTCATTTTGATGCATGGAATTATCGCTAAAAGCTGATAATATGGTGTTTTGTATGGAAAATTCATTTATGCCCAATTTGTATTAAAGTCTGGTAGATTTCATACATCACTACAATTCAAATGTAATTGATAATAAGATTATCCCATCTCGAAAACGAAGCATTTTTGGACATTATTTTAACTAAAATATTTTCTCATTTTCTTTCATTCTAAACAGTGTTAATCAACTAGCATTCCCTTTCTGCGTTCGCTAGTTTTTTTGCAAGGTGAGTCTGTTTAATATCTTAACTATTAAAGTCTTCCCGTTATTGTTGTAGACCAAAAGCAGTGGATTGTCTTCACAATATATACATTGCTGGAAACTCGAACATATACATATTTTAATGATCATATTAATCATATACATATTTTTTGATTAAATTTAAAGTCCAATATCTTCAACGAAGATCGAGATATTTCAATGCGGTTTGCGAATTTTGAAGCTAGTTTCATCCAGATTAAGCTGGAAGAAATAAATCTCTCTTAGAAACAAAGAATCATGATATACAGGGTGATTCATGGAGTCATGCAAAAAATCAAAATTTTTGTGAGTATGCCGCTCCAGTGAGCATCGGGTTCAGGCGATACAATAATGGTTTGTTACTTGAGTGATGTCAATATCTCCAGATATTTTTGTTAATTTTTAAATTCAACCCCGTCGCCATTAGATACGCTCACAAACATCATGGAGGTGGAGCAAAATGTTTGAAATGACGGATTTCTACGGTTTTTGCAGAAGTGGGATACCTTAAAGGAAAAAAATACAATGGACATTGTTTTTACCGATAAGGCATCTACTACAAAGTTTTGCAAAGTTAAAAATTTCATAGCTACACTATTCTTTGTTCAATTATCGTGACATTTCCGATTGATGCTAGACATTTTAATCAAAAGTTACTCAAAAAAAAAGATTTACTCTTAACATCTTTATTTAAACGTGATAACTTTCAAGAATTGGGGCACATACCCGACATTGTCACAACACCGACAATGATGAAACCAACAAAGTGGCGACTACGGACGGCAACAGGAGACTTGGCTAGGATCTATGGTGAAGTGGAGGCAGCAGTGTCTCTGAGAAGTACCAGCTTCGAACATCCAATGCTGGTTGCTGATATTGAGGAAGAAATCATAATTGGAATGGACATCATGAACACCCAAGGCTTCCAATTCGATTTCAAAAATGGAACACTGAGAACCAACAACGAAGAGGTGATACTGCATGGTAGAGAGGAAGAGACAGTTCGTGTTTTGCTGGCTGGGGATGCCTCAATTCCTGAGAGGAGCGAGATGATTTTGTGGGTTCGCCTGGATGGGAAGATGAAAGAAGAAAGCATCGTGATGTTTGAGCCTAAAATACACGATTCTGAAGTAGGACGAGGCATTGCATGTGGAAAGAGCCTCGTACATGTGGGAAAGACTGTGCCCGTGAGAGTGATGAACGTCAATTATCACTCTGTAAGGTTGGCAAGGGACACCGTTGTGGGGCACTGCTCGTCAATTTCCTCTGTGGTGCGACAAGTATGTGAGACTAAGAAGACCATCTATGTGCTCACCGGAGAGATGGAAAAGTTAGTTGTTACCTCTTCAAAAGACCTGGATAAGAGACAAAAACAACGATTGAGAGGCATGATAAGGAATTACGGCGACATCTTCGACAACGGGACTGGGGAAAAGGGCCAAACGAATGTGGTGCGGCACACCATCAACACAGAGGGAGCACGACCGATCCGCTAAACAGCTAGAAGACTACCTTTGGCCAAGAAGGAGGAGGCGGACAAGACAATCCGGGACATGGAGAAAGACGGTCCTCCGATCCTTCTAGTGATCCGTGGTCATCGCCAGTTGTTCTAGTTATAAAGAAGGACGGTTCAACTTGATTCTGTGTGGACTATCGTCAGCTGAACAACGTGACGAAGAAGGACAGCTACCCGCTACCACGGATCGACGACACTCTGGATACCTTGGCCGGATCGAAGATTTCCTCAACCCTGGTTCTGAAAAGCGGATATTGAGAGGTGGAAATTGCCCCCGAAGATCGAGAGAAAACTGCTTTAAGCGTTGGAGCTGGGCTGTGGCAGTTGACTGTTATGCAATTTGGGTTATGCAACGCGCCTGCTACGTTCGAGCGGCTGACGGAGACTTTGGTCAAAGGACTATCCTGGTCAACATGTCTGGTGTACCTGGATGACATTATTGTGGTTGGCAAATCATTTTAAGATCATCTGAAGAACTTGGAGGAGGTATTCCAAAAACTCAGAAGTTCCGGTTTGAAACTGAGTCCAAAGAAATGCCAACTGTTCCGGAGGGAAGTACACTACCTTGGTCATATCGTGTCGGCTGAGGGAGTAGCCGTTGACCAGAAAAAGGTGGAGGCAGTTAAGGAGTGGCCAGTACCAAAGATCCTCCACGAGCTAAGAAGTTTCCTGGGTCTGTGCACGTACTACAGGCGTTATGTCCAGGAATTTGCGAACATCGCCTGGCCTCTTCACAAGCTCACAGAGGCACAGAGACGCTTCCACTGGGACGAGGATTGTCAGGAGGCCTTTGACACGCTTGAGAGGGCACTTGCCAGCGTGCCCATCCTAGGCTACCCACTACCTGAGAGGAACTTCATCCTGGATACAGATGCCAGCAATGTAGGACTTGGTGCAGTACTGTTCCAGATCCAGCAGGGACATGAAAGGGTGATCGGCAGCAAAACCTTGTCGAAGTCGGAACGGAACTACTGCGTCCCGAGAAGGGAGCTACTGGCAGTGGTCAAAGGGGTAGAGCACTTCTACCAGTACCTCTACGGGAAAAAGTTTCTGCTGAGATCCGACCACGCCGCTCTCAAATGGCTCCTACAGTTCAAGAATCCGGAGGGTCAAGTTGCTCGTTGGATTGAGAGACCTCAAGAGTTCAGCTTTGACACGGAACATCGAGCTGGATTCACTCACAACAACGCTGATGCTCTGTCCAGGAGACCTTTTCCAGAACAATGTAAGCACTTTCAAAGAGCCGAGGAAAAGGAGGCGACCACTTGCAGGACGACTGTGGTGGATGATTCCTGGCAGACCAGGTCACTTCGAGAGGACCAGGAAAAGGATTCAGATCTGAAGCTGATCATCAGATGGAAACAGGCAGGCCAACGACCAACTTGGCAAGATGTCGCGCAATTCTCCTCCAATGTGAAGACCTACTGGGCTCAGTGGAACTCTATGGTTCTTAACGATGGCGTCCTGAAAGGAGTGGTGAAGAATCTGAATGGCACAGAAGATCGAAAGCAGATAGTGGTTTTCCGAAGCCGACAGACAGAAGTGATGAGGAAAATCCACGATGGCGTCACGGGTGGGAATCTAGGAGTGACGAAAACGCTGGGTAAACTGCGAGAGCGGCTCTACTGGGTCAACTGTCAAGCCGATGTGAAGGAATGGTGCAGAAAATGTGCTGTATGTGCGGCGAGTAACAGACCCCAGAAACGGCCAAAGGCTCCCATGCGTCAATACAACGTGAGAAGCCCCTTTGAAAGAATCGCAATCGACGTGTCTGGACCGTTTCCTGAATCGGACAAAGGAAATGAATACATCTTGGTTGCCATGGATTACTTCAGCAAGTGTGCTGAAGCGTAGTCCTTGCCAAACCAGGAGGCGGCTACCGTTGCCGATGTCTTGATTAGGGAATGGTTTTGCCGTTTCGGTGTCCCGTTGGAGCTGCATTCGGACCAGGGCAGGAACTTCGAATCAATGCTATTCCAGAACGTCTGCGATGTCTTGAAGATCAAGAAGACAAGGACAACGGCGTTGCACCCACAATCGGATGGCATGGTGGAGCGAATGAACCGAACCATCAATCGACACTTAGCCAAAGTTGTCTCTAACCATCAAAGAGACTGGGATCAACATCTCCACCTGTTTCTCATGGCGTACAGGTGGCGAAACATCTGCCAAGATCATCATGGGTCGTGAACTCCGGCTGCCCTGCGATTTGAAGTTTGGCTGTCCACCTGGTGAAGATGTCGCTGGGAAAGACTACGCAAGTGATCTCCGTCGAAAGATGGAGGATATCCATCAACGAGTCCGACTAAACATCCAAAGTGCCAGCGACAGGATGAAGGAGGCATACGACGTGAAATACGAAGAAGGAAGGTTCCAGGTACAGGATTTGGTTTGGCTTCACAGCCCACAAAGGCGACGTGGATACTCCCCAAAACTGCAAAGTTCTTGGAAGGGCCCGTATGAGATTCTAGAGCGAATCAATGACGTCGTCTACCGGATAGAGAAACCACCACGAAGGAAGCCGAAGGTTGTTCATTTTAACCGTTTGGCCCCGTATGCTGGAGACCATCAGGAAGCAGACGAGAGGCGAATCAAGTCACCCAAGGTGGACATGACTCTGAAAACCTTCATGTCCTTATATTCCAACGGCCGGAAAGTCCTGGATGGCGTCGTTCGAGAACAGCAGCTAGATTTGTTCAACGCACCGGCCGAGTACGCGTTAGCTCACTCGGTCACTGAAGACCTCAGCATGAGGACTGGACTTGCTGCTGCATAAGGGAAAATTCGGACAAATGGACCATCTGCGAGGTTGGAAAGACGCTTCAAGCTACGACAGGGACATGATACCTGTTTTACCTGGTGACAAAGAAGCTTCCACAACATCGGACCAGCTATAGTGATGTTTGGAGGGCACTTCATCAGCTGAGAAGCTTAATGCCGTCACAGGACCTGACCCATCTGGCAATTCCGAAGATGACGAACGACCAACTGGACTGGAGAGTAGTGAGAGGCATGCTGGAGGTGATCTTCAAGGAAAGCGGCATTGACATCCTGGTATGCTGCTATCCTTTCCGGAAGACGAACCAGAGGACGGTGGACTGCTACTTTCATAGGACATCAGGCTGCCGGTTTGGAAACAGTTGCCGATACCAACATGAGAGCAATTCGGGACGAATTGCCTTGAGACGGGGGCAATGTGACGAAACATTATCCAATAAATGTTGAAGGCGCCGAATCGATTGGCTTCTGGTACATTCTAGCGAGGCTAGATGGCGTCGAAGGTTCTTCGCTTTTCTAAAAATATCTGGAATGTTTTTTCAATCTAGGCGAGGGTATATAATGAGGTCTGCCATTTGAAGAAGGAGTTATTGATCAGCCGCGAATTATAATCGTTACAAGTGTTTTTCATAGCGAAAAACATCACAATTGGATAAAAATTCAGACAAAGTTGATGACACTCAGTGAAAAATAAACAAGTCGAGAGCATAATATTGAAAAAATGTAAGAACATAATACCAACTTTTGTAATAGGTAGGTAAGTACGTTTGATTGTTTTCCAATTCGTAGTTCTGTATTTTTATTCTTTACTTAATAAAAGCTCACACCAGCAATTCCTTTTTTATTCTTGTCCTTCTAATATGAACAAGAAAGGGCGACAATCCATGTCAATTAGTTATGTTGAAATAGAAAAAACATACAATAATGCTGGAACTCCTAAGATCATGATTGGTCATATAGGTACCAATCTTACATGTCAAAAATGTATGTACAGTCTGTTCACGGCTTTCTTGCGGTTACGTCACAGTAATTGACGTTAGCCAGTATGTCGTTGTTTGATCGCTCTAAAAGCGCTTTTATACAGACGGTTTTATATACTGCGTTCAGCAGTGGAGCTTGTGGTAAAATACACTGCGTTCAGAAGCTGAGTTGTTGTGAAAAGATCGACTTATTATTGTTATGCAACTTTTTTCTAGTTATTGTTCCTTCCAAAAAACCATATATATTTGTAAATGCAAAAACCCAAGTCTAGGAATGAGGATTGCGTGGGTGGTGAAAAGAAAGATTAATTCCTTTTGTCGAATATTGCTAGGTTCTATTGGAGAAATTTGTATTTTATTTTTAAAAACACCTGATGTTCTTGTCTTGGAAAGTTGATTTACTTATTGATTAAAATATATTTGGTCTTTCAACATAGTTGACGATTGAACCAAGTTTATGATTTATTTGATGTTGGGTGATGTGAAATAGATATTCCATAAAAATTTGGTGTTGATTGAAAGTTCACTATTAAAATATGATGATTATAGTCAATAGATATCATTGACTTTTTGAACAATTATTATTATCGTTGTTTTTGTGAAATGCAAATTCTTATTGGAAAAGCCGTTTCTTGTCACGACTTGTCGATTTAGTGTGTCCCTGGATTGACGCCACGCATGAATAGTTGAAAAAGACAACACAACTTTGGATTTAGATTTCATCTTTTGAGGTTCTGCCCTGCTTGGAGAAACTAATTTGTGTCATAGAGTCTTGAAAAATCCAGTATGTCTTGCAAATCAACCTAGAATCTATTCTTACCACTAGTAAAAATAGTAAAATGCTTTTTCTATAGGAGATAAGACAAAATTTAAAAATAGATCACAAAAGACGATCAAATTATGGAGATTAAATATATTTCCATGCTATTCTGAAAATGTGGAATGTTAAAATACAAATGAGAAAAAAATAAAGCAAACAATAACTTTATTAATGAAAACTCTCACAACGAAGACTGGAAATCTTCGTTCTTTGTTTTTTCGTTCTTTGGTTCTTTGGTTATAAGGTTCTTTCATTCTTTAGTTCTCTGGTTCGTTTGTTCTTTGGTTCAATGCTTCTATGATTTTTTGGTTCTTTGCTTCTTTCGTTCTTTGGTTTTCTGGTTCTTCGATCCTTTCGCTCTTTAGTTCTTGAGTTCTTTGATTTTTTGGTTCTTTGATTCTTTCATTCTTTTGTTGTTTGGTTCTTTCGCTCTTCAGTTCTATGGTTCTCTTGTTTTTTGATTTTTTGGTTCTCTGCTTCTTTGATTCTTTCGTTCTTCTGCTGTTTGGTTCTCTGGTTCTTTGATTCTTTGGTTCTTTTAGAGCGTTGGTTCTTCTCTCACTGTTAAAGGTTAGGAGTTTTCACTTCAAATATGCGCACATAGATGTAGATGTAGATAAGGAAGGTGTAGATATAAGGCACATTGTTCATCTCCATGACGAGCCACCAAGAGGAGAAAGGTCGGTTGCTCTCCTGGTCCATCGTCGTCTAGCCTTAACACTAAGCGACAACGTAGCCCCAGGGCGGTTCATCTGACCTCCCCATATGCCACAGTTTTAGCTAATGATTGAGAACATCACCTAGTTCTAGTATTGGACTTGCAGGATCCAATAGTTCAGGCTAATTATTAACTGTTTGACTGTAAGTGATCAATAATACTACAGCCTACTCAATTTTATTAGGCAATGAGAACCTACGACCATCAAAGCTCCGTATCTCCAGCTCCGTCTCGAAGCTCGAAGCCCCTCATATGACCACATACTGCACACAAGTTTTTTTTGCAACTCCATCGGCAAAAACTCAAAAATATCATTCTTCATCACTTAAGAGATCGAATAAGTCATCTGTATCATCAGAGTCCGATCCGTTTGATTGTATAATTACAGGGAGAATATGGGATGCACCAATGCATTTTGCTTTTTCCCATGCTTCATTTATCAGGTTTTTTGTATGTCTGACATAATGATTCCATTTCTTTGTAGTTACCTAGAACGAAATTTTATTTTTAAACTTTGTAGCGTTAAAAGTTGTCCCTCTCAGAAACGAGCTTGATGTGTTTTTAGATTTTGTCGTTAAGTTCTTTCCCATCCTGTATTGTCATGCGGTAGTTTTTCGATGGGTCACCGTATATTTATTATTGAATAGTACATTTTATACAGGGTGTTTCCTCTGAACTGGTCAAAACCTTCAAAGTATATTGAGGAACAGAGAAGTGATTTGAGACACCGATCGGCCATCGGAAAATACAGGGTGTTGATGTTTAATGAAGAAATAGATTTTTTTCCTCTATCCTGACCTATCACCACTTTCACCTATTTTGACAACATTTCAGAATAAATAAGGTATTCTTGAAACTTTTTGAGCTATTAGGGCAGATTTAGTTTGTTTAAGTCCAGACTTGGAGATCACGTGTGTTGTATTCTTGTGAAAAAAGGATACGCCACTGTTTTTTCGGAAGAAATAAGTGTCAATCGAATTATTCGTTCCATTTTACAAAAAATGCCCCTTGAGTTCTTTCTCTCCTACTTTCGAGTAGTGAAAAAAGACAGAGTCGGTCCTGTTCGTCGCAAAGAATAAACTCAAGAGATCTTTTTTATTGGAAACTGAATGAGTAGGTCTTTTGGGGTCGTACAATTTGGAAAAAAAAATGTTTGCCAAAAAACAGTGGCTTGCTAAGTTTTTTCAAAAAACAACACAAACAGGGTTTTTCACTTGAAACTTCTCACGCGATTATCTCGAAAACGAATAGAAATTGAAAGAATTGAGAAAGTATTCAATATGTTCGGGGTCAAGTAGATATTTTCCAAGGGTTGAAAAATTCGACGCCTACCGAAATAATATCTACTTGACACCATACATTGACCACTTTTTACAGAAATGGAATATGTCTATTCCTTTTCGAGATATTGTCGTGCGGAGTTTAAGGTAAAAAACTCTGTATACCCTGTATTTTGGAAATGACGAATTTGCGGCCATTGGTGTCACATCTCAAACCACTTCTCTGTACTCTAGAAGTTTTGATCAATTGCATAAGTAATTCAGTTAACTTTGTAAAATTGAACGGCACAAACTCCAATCATTCGATTTTCAAATTCTTGAGCTACTAACTAGAGCTTATAGAACCACCTTTCACCTGCGCAAGTGCTTCATTCCAAACATTCATAACTCTATCCTCGGTAACAGGATGAATTGAAGTTATTTTGGAGTCATAATATCTTTTGCACTCTGACCATACCATCTCTATAGCATTATACTGGCAGTGGTAGGGTGGAAGTCGCAAAACACGATGACCATATTGCAATGCTAATTCGTCTATTCTGAATAAAATTAAGAATTGTAAAAATTTTTGAGAATTATATTCGGAAATATTTTTATTACCTATATGTTTTTTTTGGCAAATGACTTTTCATTGTCTCCCAGAGCTGATTTTTCATGGCAAATGCTGGATATGGTATTTGCTTTTCCTGAAGCCAGTCCATCATTGCTTGTTTCGTCCAACTTCTATTTGGAATCCTCTCAACAAGACCACTATGATATGGTGCATTGTCCATAATTATTATCAATGAAGGTTCTGATAAATTTATCAATAATATTGTTCAGTGAACCATTTCTCAAAGTTGGTATAATTCATTGAATCATGATAATCCCCTTTTTTACTACCGGACTTGAAATTAAGACTTGCATTTTGCACAAATTCATCCTCCGAAGCATGTAGGATAATGTATCGAAAACCTTCTCCAGTTTTTTTCCTTATAGTTTTCAAGGAATCATCTTGCCAGATTTTCCTAAATGCTCCTTTGCTGAAGATCCAGGTTTCATCCAAGTAAACAGGTTTTAATGAAAAATGGTTATTTTGATTTTCCATGAACTCTCTTAAAAAGTGTACTCTCTTGAGCGCAATCGAAGGTTGCTCCATTAGGTATTTGCGATTAGATATGGAGCATTTCTTCCATCTGGAGCATTTCTTCCATCTAAACTTCAATTTATTCAAGGCAGCGGACAAACAGCCCAAGGATATTTGTACGTCGTCATTAATTTTGAGTTGTCTTTGAAGTGATCTTATTGTCACATGTTCGCCTCTTGGAAGTGACAAAGTTAAAGCTCTAAATAACCTGCATGAAAACTTTCTAATTACATAGGTACAGTGGTGGTCATATTGATAAGAGTTAAAAATTTGATGTAATCATCCTGCATCACTTATCGAACGAATGATGGTGCTTTTTAAAACTTCAATCCATCAATTTGTCAGTTTACGTGTCCTGGTGATTTTTTCCAAAAACATGTTCAGTGCCTCTTTGCCACGTTCAAAAAACCGGTTAAAATCAAACTTTTTTCTGTGTAATTTTTGATAAAAATGACTAGCACCTTTTGAAAGAGGAGCAAAAGTTATGTACTTCCTGAAAATTTCATAATAATTGAACAAAGGATAGTCTCGCTATAAAATTTTAAACTTGGCAAAAATGACCCATTTTTCAAGATTTCTTCAAAAATGAGCAAGAATGGGACATTTTTGCAAGTTCAGAATTGTATAGCGAGACTATCCTTTGTTCAATTATTATCACATTTTCAGGAAGTACATAACTTTTGCTCCTGTTTCAAAAAGTGCTAGTCATTTTTATCAAAAATTACACAGAAAAAAGTTTCATTTTTAACCCTTTTTTTGAACGTGGCAAGAGGCACTGAACAAGTTTTTGAAAAAAAACGCCAGGGCATACAAACTGACAAATGGATTGAAGTTGTAAAAAGCACCATCACTTGTTTGATAACTGATGCAGGATGAAAGTTACATCAAATTTTAAGGTAACTCTTATTAATATTACCACCATACTTACTCTTAGAATACATTGCGTATACCCGGTCTCTTATCGCATGTTGATATATTTTATAATGGGGACTACCTTTAGCAGAAACTTGGCTAGCATGAACTTTGATCCTGTAGTTCTTATCATTTTCTATTCCAGTACTACCTATCTTCTGAACTGTTCTGAGAGATATATCTAGAGCATCGGCAACGCGCTATTCAATGGAAAAAAATGTATATAGTTAAAAAGATTGAGTTATAGTTTGTTTAGTGCCTGTTTGGCAAGGTGAAATATCCTACCACATGCAATAATCTTGAGGAGCGTATTTCCTATTTATTTGAGCAAATTAACGCGCAAAAATACTTGAGCGTAGGACTGAGCTGATGAGTACTCATCGAACCCGACCGAACGCCCTACAGTGGATGTTTCTTATGCTCAGCGCGGATTAACCAGACTTGAAACATTTAAGAGAATTTGTGAAAGTATATGACATTATTTTACTAACTTCGTAGACAGCAGTTAAGGGCAAAAGTGGCCCACCAGCATCCCTTTCTTTTTTAAAATAACCAATCAACTTTGAAATGATAGCTTGGTCGTTTTCGTTGTACCGAAAAGGCATTATGTGAATTAGATTCGTCCAAATTCGAAAATTTGAAATTGATATAATTGTCAGTCGTCGGCGGACTTTTGACAATGTCACGTCATTTTCATGTCATCCCAGTGGCGGCTCGCGGCATGACGCAAGTGAAGCGCCGCTTCACCTTGAATTATTATCTTTAGCACGAATTTCTTAATATAATAATATTCGATTAAAATATTTTTACTAATTTTAAATTCCGCTTCTGGTCGCCGAATGTCAAGAAGCACAGTTAAGGTTAACCATGTAATCCACTAAACCACTACTTGTTTATCAGCTAGCTGTCTTTGTTTTATTTGGCGGCTAAAAAGAGAGAACAATAAAGTATCAGGTTGTCCGATAGTAGGTCCTTGCGAAAACTGTATAACATGCGTCCGACCATCAACGTTTAATGACATCAGCTGCTGCCTGCAAATATGAATTGAATACCGAGCATTCAGTAAGTACCATGACATACTAGGCGATAAGTCGCAGAATTTAGCGTTTTTCCGATTTTTATGTATACGTTTTAATGGAATAACTTGGCAGAAAATCGCAAAATTCTGCCTTTTTCGCCTAGTATGTCATGGCACTAAGGTAAGTTTTCCTAAGACACTAAGACGCGCAGTTCAAAATTCAGCGCGGCAGCTTCATAACATCCATCGGTTACCATGGAAACGTTACGTTTGCTCTATCGTCCATTGATCGATTTGCCGCAAATAAATATTATTTTGAGGCGGAAATTCAGTGCGCGTCTCACGTCTTCGCGCGTTTTCTGACGTTAAGTTCAGGCAAGCGGTTTTGCAAATAAAATCGGAAGTAGGTTTCGTTTTTTGTCATGTTCCCGTATATGATCCGGTATGTGTCATGCTCGAAAAGCCATTTTCGAGATGGACAAATGACGATAAAAAGGACTTTTCGAATTCGAATAGACCGTCGCCGGAACTTAATGTGACAAAAACTTCGAAATCCAAAAACAGAGTGTTCACGCGGAAATTTCGTAACGAATGGTATTCGGAATATAGATGGTTGTGTGGTGGTTATTATTTGAACAAACTTTATTGTTTACCTTGTTTAGTTATTTGTGTGAAATCTAGTGTCTGGAACAAGGAAGGATTTAACGACTTTGGTAATGTTACTCGGGGACTTCATAAACACGAATCTTCATCAGAACATATACGTTGTTCAATAGGTTTTTCGGATTTGAAAAAAAATTCAAGCACTATAAAAGATGCTTTACGGGAAAACTCTCGGCTATACATTAAACATTTTAACGAAAATGTGCAGTTGAACAGGCGTTTTATGCACTTGCCTATTCGCACTACTGTTTACTTGAGTAAACAAGAATTAGCGTTTCGGGGGCATATTGAAGATCATTCTTCCGTTAATCGAGGCAACTTTAAAGAACTCTTGGAAGCTTTTGTATTAACCAGTCCGGTAGATATTCAAGAGCATTATAAAAAAAAATCTCCCTTGTTTGCCGCAAATTCAAAGACTATTCAGAATGAATTGATTGACTGTATTTCCTTATATATTGCTGAATATGTCGAGAAAGAAATCAGAGAATGTACCTTCTTTTCTATTCAAGTGGACGATACCACAGATATTGTCCAAAAATCTCAATGCAGCATAATATTAAGATATGTTAACACAGAAGGAAAGTTGTTGGAACGATTTATGGGATTTTACGATGTCAGTTCCAACCGGACTGCTGATTCATTGTACAACGTCGTAATCGGCTGTCTCGATAAATACGATTTCAAACCCAAGCTTATAGGACAATGTTTTGATGGGGCTAGTGTGATGTCAGGACAAGTAAATGGTCTTCAATCAAAAATTAAACAAGTAGCTCCACAAGCTGTTTTTGTTCATTGTTTGGCACATCGTTTGAATTTAGTCCTTCAACAGAGCTGTGAAAATATTTCAAAATGCCGTATATTTTTCGCCAATGTTAGCGGTTTGCCCACATTTTTTCATCATTCTGCAAAGAGGACGTACGTAGCTGATACCGTCATTAGGAAACGAATACCCACAGCTGTTACAACTCGATGGGCATCCAACTCTAAAATTTTAAATGTTATAAATAACGAATGGAATTCTCTGAAAGAAGTGTTTAGTGAGATTGTGAATGATCCCACTTCAGATCAAACATCAATTAGGCAGAGCCAGGGCTTTTTAAACATGTTTAATAACTTTGAGTTTGCTATTCTAGTGGCTGTTTTTAGTGAGATTTTTGCTCTCACAGATATTCTTTTTGATGTGCTACAAAAAAAAGTCGTTGGATATTCATTATTGTATATCACAAATTAAGACAACGCAAAAACTATTAAACAGTAAGAGAAATGAACATGTATTCAGGATTATTTTTGATGCAGCTTCTCTGAAAATAACAGCTATTCCAACTGATCAACACGACGGCCGTACAAGAGTGACACTAACCGAAGATGAAGTATTTCAAAAATATAAAGTTTTGTTTTATGAAATAATAGACACTATTTCAGCACAAATTGACACCCGTTTTCAGGATCTAGAGAAAATCCGATTTGTGAAATTTATTGATACCACAAAATTTTCAATGTATTTTGAACATTTTCCTGAAGACGCATTGAATAATTTAAAAGACTGTTACCCCAATATATTTACTGACCTCCAGAGGTTAAAAAATGAATTGCAATTTATTTTTGGTAATGAAAAATACAGAGGGATGGAACAGCAAATGTTTATGGATGATTTATTTGAGCACAGGGATACTTTTAAAGAAGCTTATAAACTATTTTGTTTAATAGTGACTCTTCCATCCACGAGTGTTTCCGTTGAACGGAGTTTTTCGTGTTTAAAAAGAGTGAAAACTTATCTTCGGAATACAATGACGGAAAACAGACTTACAAATTTGGCGAGAATATCGATCGAAAAGGAATTTTTAAACGAACTAATTAACACGCAACCGTTTTATGATGATATTATTGAGAAGTTTGCAAGCTTGAAGAATAGAAGGATAGACCTTATATTCAAGAAATAGAAGCAAATCTGGTGAGTAACATTTTTAGTTATATGTAGTTACAATCGAGGATATAAACCTTCGATCTCACATAGCTTCATCGCCGTTCATTGCTATTAGCTGTAGCACTGATCAATAATTTCCCCGACAGCATAGTCTTATTTTCTTGTGAATTTGATTTTTTCTCTTGTTTATTGTGAATTTGAATCTCCGCTCACCCCGTACTCAGGTTACATGTCCCAAATCTTGGCGAAGGTACATTCGAGACTGTAACAGTCCGGAATTTTTTAGGTTATAGAACTAAAGCCGTGTACTATTTGAGAAATATGTATTATTTCAAATGATGCCAACCCACCCGATTTTTCGGTATAGGTATCTCCCTTTCAAGTGATAGTACCAAAGAATGTGATTTCACGTGTATTTTACATCATGCATTTTGGGTCTGTGCGGTGTGGTTAAAATTTCCGCAATGTTTCCTGTATATGACCCCGCGTGTGTTGTTTATTGGAAACCCTGATTAGAAAGTGGACTGACCACGATAAACGAGAGTTTTTTAATTTGTGAAAAACCCTACCCACTGTTGAACATTAATAAAGTGGTAAACTGGTAAAACAGTACGAAAGAGTTTACCACCGAAAATTTAAAAAATCGTGGTAGGTATTCCGGATTTGCGGGGTTGTTTGGGACTTGGGAGCTATTACTCAAATAAACTTTTCTGCGTTCCTTGTCTAATAATTGGCGTTCGTGGTGGAGTGTGGAACAAAACTGGATTTGCCGATCTCGGTAAATTCTCTTTCTCGTTTTTTGGTTTGGAGGGGGAAATTCTGCTTAACCTGTTTTGGAAGCCGCGAGCCGATAACTGAATAGTGTATAATAAAATGGTGGATGCGCCCGGAAAATTTTTCGCCAGCGGCGCTTATTTTTGCGTATTCACACCAGTCTGCTTTACCTAGTTACAACACCGCGAGCCGCCACTGTGTCATCCATCCGAACGACTTTGTCAAGAGCTTTGAAGTATAGTTAATCGAAGACTTACGTGATTTTTTTTTCAATGTGTAAGAGCGAGACGGAAAAGTATGACGTAACCGCAAGAAAGCCATGAACAGACTGTAGTTGATTAAAATTTGCCACCTGATGTTTGCATTTCAGGTTTCGGACCCTGCAGAGCTTTTAATAAGAAATAACTTTTTTTTGCAAAATTAATGATCGCAAAGTTTTTGTATACAACGTCTCAGGATACAATGTTGATATAAAATGAAGTTTGCTGATTCACGATATCTATGATCTTAGGAGTACCAGCATTATTGTATGTTTTTTCTATTTCAACATACCTAATTGATATGGATTATCGTCCTTTCTTGTCCATATTAGAAAGACAAGAATAAAAAAGGAATTATTTGCTGGAGTAAAATTTTATTTAGTAAAGACAAGAAATACAAAACCACAAATTGGAAAACAATCAAACGTACTTACCTACCTGTTACTAAAGTTGGTGTTATGTTCTTACATTTTTTCAATATTATGCTCTTGACTTGTTTATTTTTCGCTGAGTGTCATCAACTTTGTCTAAATTTGTATCCAATGTTTTATTTTCATCAGGTCCTACATCATTTTGCTTCTTGATAATATCATTTTATCACTTGATCCATTTTATCATTTACCACTCAATTTCAATAAACTGCATCAGCTCTTCAAGTAATCGGTGCTGTCACCGCTGCCCAAAACTAATAGTGTTTTCGATTGGGAAAACAAGGGTTGCACTGGGTTTGACCTCGGGCAAAACCAGTTATGATGAAAATTTGCTCTAGGGCAATCCCAATCCAACATACATTTTTCATCGAGTGCTATAATATTGCACGGTAAAATTCCGATTGAATTGAAATTGGAATCATTAAACTTCTTGAAAATCTAATATTATGTTGTCTCTGCGTAGCGACTGAAGTGACTCTGAAACAAAACTAATTAGAAGTTCATTTCTCATTGCCAAATGACAAAATCTTGATACCAATCAATAGTTGATAGATCATAGATACTAGGAACAACTTTTTTGAGAAATAAGGTATATGCACGCAAGATCTTGAATGAAATTAATTCAGTTTTCAGTAGGTATACTCGTTTTCCATAACCCGTCAACGCCAGTATTTCTTTTTTTCGGCACTAACTAGATTCCAACAATAGGATAAAGGCGGATTTTGGCGTTAACCAGGTAACGATTTGTTGTTACCAGGTTTGGTGAATAATTTAATGATCAAAAAACGGGTCCAAAAATCTCACAGATTCCAAAAATAATCTTCTTTATTCACTCAAACGACATGTTTCGGGGTCAACATCTTACACCCCATCTTCAGGTTCGTAGGTACATGGGCTGTAGAAGATAACTTATATATAAAAAAAAACTGTTGGATCACAAAACATTTTTTTAACTCACAATATCAGGTTACAAGGCACGTTGAAGTTGAAGAGATCGTCACACAATTAGACATTGAACATTGAACATTAAACGTGATAATAACAGTCACAACAGGGAGGACAATGGTACAAGTTGGACGAAATTGCAATTTTTACAGAGTAGGTACCTCCATACCCTGTCAGTGGTTTCAGAAAACTGCTGAAAGTGCTGAATCATGAACGTGATTAGTGACAAGTGACAAATCATAACCTCAACTTTGGCGAGCAACATAACCTTACATTAAACCTAAACTACTAACAGTGTGGAGTGTCAACCTTCCATGAAACTAGATGTAGTAATGTGGACTTGGAAAAGTGTTTTGCGAGTGTCAGTTTTGTAAAATCATGAGAAACAATTGATAGGGGAAGGGTTAAATAATTGAGGTAAAAATAGGTGAATAATTCAAGTTAATCTGAGCATTTAAAGTAAGTGACTTGGTATTTTTAAAAGATTTGTGAATTTCCAGAAGTTCTAAGTTATTAAGCAGGTTACACTTATTTGCAGAGTGTAATATTTTGAAATCGTCTTTAAAATTGAAATTATGGTTACTATCTAGGAGGTGAGATGAAAAATGAGAAAAACCTGTAGAGCCAATCTTTAAGCATCTTAAATGTTCTTTCAGTCTGATTCCAAAACTTCTATACGTTCTGCCTATGTATTCGGCTTCACAGTCTTTACAATGTCATTGGTAAACACCACAACGTTCCATAGGGTCGATTTTGTCTTTGTTGTTCAACAAGTAGTTACTAAGTGAATTAGACGATTTGAAAGAAATATTTGTGATGTGTTTCAAGATATTTGCGACTTTGTTAGAAAAATTATTGAAAAAAGTTAAAGATCTGTAAGATTTTGGACCATCGTGGTCAATTAATTGTGCTGGAAAAACTAGATTCTGTGAAAGTTTGTTTTGTTTTTTATTCAATAGTTTATTAATGAGGTTCTTAGAATAACCATTAAGTTCAGCAATCTGGAAAATTGTGTTCAATTCTTTATTAAATTCATTATCTTTTAATGGGACAGTTAAAAGTCTATTCAAATAGCTGTGAAAGGCTGCTAGTTTATGTTGGATAGGGTGACAAGAGTCATTGTTTATCACTATGCCCGTATGTGTAGGTTTTCTAAAAATACCAAATTCTATGTTATTGTTAAGTTTCGTCAAAGTCAAATCTAAGAAATTGAGTTGGTTATCGTCATTCTGTTTTTCAAGTGTAAATTTGATAGAAGGGTGTTGTAAATTGGTAAAGTCAAGGAATTGATCCAAGTTTTTTTCCTTATTATTCCATACGATTAAAATATCATCCACATATCTAGCATAAAATTTAATTTTGTCGGCAAATTCATTATTGTTCAAAATATTGTTAAATTCAAAGTTATACATAAATAGATCTGCCAATATTGGCGATAAAGGTGAACCCATAGAAAGACCTTCTTTTTGGCAATATAGGGTATTTTCAAACACAAAGAAATTTTGGTCCAGACAGATCCTTAACAAACTCAATAACTCCGCGATCTCCGAAAGGTCTCTCAACCAGCTTCATAACCTCAGTTTTGGGAATATTGGTGAATAAGTTTGAAACGTCCAGTGAAATTAGGATGTCATCATCTGTCAATTCTACAATCTTAAGTTTATCAATGAGATCTAAATTATTTTTTATGCCATAAGAAAATTTATTATTATAGAACTGTTTAGGTCTCAAATTTATCCATTTAGTTAACAGTAGTTAAACAAGGGGGCTTCTGGACCACCGGCCAATCAGCGCTCAAGTGGGCGAGGCATATTTTTGACTTTTCCCTAGATTTTAGGGAATTTTTGATGAATCTGGCAACGTCGCTGGAAGACTGGTCATCTGGCAACGTCGCTCGATCTCGATCTTGACATTTGACAGTTGACATAACGCTTCGATCTTGACAGCTTTGACAGATGACAGCTTTGACAGATGCCAGTTGACAGGAGATTTTTTATAGCTTGGTTCCTGGGATCGTGATGGGGGGATTGGGGGGTGTGGAGGTTAGATTTTATTACCAAAGTCTGAAAAAAGATTTTACGATAGCAAGATTGAAACCCATATCCTTTGGATTTGTACGTGACAGTCTAAACCAATACGCTAACAAGGTGCCTAAAATAGAATGTAGATTTGTGGTTCAGTTGCTACCCCGATGATCCAAAGCCTGAAAAAAATCCGCGATAGCAAGAATTGAACTCACGTCCTTTGGATTTGTATGTGATAGTCTTAACCACCTACGCCACCTAGTCATAGGGAATTTATATAGATTTTAGATACCGTTTCATCAAGCCCCCCCCTGCTCGTGAAGCAAGTTTGGGGGCTTGATGGGGGGACGGGGGTATCGAATCGATGATGCTGTGTATGACGTCATAGGGTTGCCTGTTGAATGATTCCCACTCATCGGTGTTTTGTTAGGGTGAATTCGAGCCCCCCTGCTCGTGGAGCAAGTTTGGGATGGGGGGACAGGAATTGCGAATCGATGATGCTGTGTATGACGTCATAGGGTTGCCTGTTGAATGATTTCCACTCATCGGTGTTTTGTTAGGGGGAATTCGGGCCCCCCTGCTCGTGAATTGGGATGGGGTGACGGGGGTATTGGGAATTCAGGTTTTAGGCTACTCTACTTTTGGTCTTCATATTTATTGAGAACGAGAATGAGTGAACTTGCAGAACGAATTAACAAGTTCTATAAACGTTTGGCGCAGATCAAGAGTGACATTGAATGGTTGAGCTGCGATGGAGATGTAGATTTCTTCATAGTTTTTTGAGCTAATCGTTGATGACGCGTACTATTGATTCAATATTTGAAAAAAGCATAATTTATATTGTTACGAATGAGGAGATTTTAGATATATTCAAAATTGAAAAACAAACATAGTCACTATAACATTTGGGAAAATTTTAGATTCAAAAAATTGAAAAACAGACATACTCACCATATACCCATGAATTGAAAAACAGACATACTCACCATATTCCCATTGCATATCCAATCGAATAAATTAAACACATAAAGACACTTCAAAAAATCATATATTTTCAGGAATACAGATTCTATCCAAAGTACATAATCGCAGGTACTTGAGGAACATAGGGTACATAAAAAATTACTTTTACGATGATACAAGAACTAATAATATAGATATATTGATCTTTTCATATAAAGATTGATAGCTCCTTGACTTTGAACTCTTGTTCCAAATTGAAGCCCTGCATTGCGATGATCTTCATGATGGATAGGTCCTAGAAAAAATCAAACAAAAATAAGATAATTTTGAAAATGATAAATGATGTTCATTGAAAAATTATCAAAATTAAAAAAACTTAAATTTTAGATACACTAACCCAATTATGTCTTATTACGACGTTATGCTGTTGAATCAATTGGCTTATTTTGTTCGACCACATTTCAAAAAAGTATTGACGGAGCGCTTTGTATATGATGTCATAGGATTACTTGTTGTGGAAAATGATTCCCACTCAAAGTAGACAGCTAGACGACAATTAATGCTTGTTCACATCGGAATATGTGTAAAGAGATTCAGAGAACAATGGTCTCTTGTTCCACTGCAATATGCAAGCATATCGAAATAATAGAACATACTCGTAAATTTTATCGGTTTAATGGTAGATAATTTAATTCAAACATTGGGTTTCTATGAAGTCTAAAGAGATGAAATTACCTCGACAATATTGCAGACATACTTACCATATTCCCATTGCATATCCAATCGAATAAATTAAACACACAAAGACACTTCAAAATCATATATTTTCAGGAAGTACATTATTGTAGGTACTTGGGGGACATACATCAAAAAATTACTTCTACGATAATACTAATAATATAATCTTACAACATAATAATATTAACAGATTAATGTAATTTACCCAATAATAATAACTATTCCTGAAATTCATTTTAAATAGTACCCGGCACTGTTAACTATATGTTTTTGATATTTTCGCGTATTTATGGAAATGTGTTGATCGACTACTTGTAGTTGGCTTTCAAAGTCCGCATAGATGATGAAGGGACATTTTTGTTTGTAAATGAAATTTTTGAATTCGACATGTTTGTAACTTGAGAATGAGACTTTTTTGTACACAGCTTTTCATGTTCTGTCAATATTACCTCAGATGAGAAATAATTGAGACAACGATCACAAATACAAAATACTTGGCAATTTTTTTTTACTCAACTGCCTTGAAACAAGACGGGATACATTTTTAATCCAACAATAATGGTATTTTATATCCTCATGATCGTTGTCATTAGTAGGCAGTGGCTCGTAATCATTTAATGATGGATGGTATTTGTTTTGAATCAACAGCAAATTAACATGTCTAACCAATTTTTCTTTGGTTAGCCTAGCTGGTACAATATTGAAATTATTTGGTTTACCATCATCCGTATCTGACTTTGAAATTAGTTCCAAAGCATACACATTTACAGAAATATCATTGTTTTTTTCAAATTTCGAAATTTGATTCAACGGCATGGGAGATTCTAAGTTTTTGAGAATCAAAACTGATTTGTAATGAGTATAAGAGGTGATTCGGTTGTTATGTTTGTTAACAGGATGAAGCGCACTAACAATAGCCCAGTAGAAGCAGGCGGTATCATTATTTTTAACATTCACGCATGCATGTTTCTTCGCAATTTCCTTCGGTAGTGCAATATAGGAAGAACCATTACCCATTTGAAATTCATTAACATTAATTTCCAAATAAATTATTCTAACAAGAGCAAATCCTGAATCACGTTCCTGGAATTTCCGAAAGACTATTCAAAATTACATCACGCACGTTTTCAAAAAACCAGCTTTTTAAATCCGTTCCTACATCAATGATCACATTCTTGGTGTTGAAATATTTAAAATCTACAATTTCACGTTCAGATGATTTTTTGATAAACTCTCCGCAAAATGATGAGTTCACTTTAACCATGGTAAAAGATTTCAGTACTTCCTTTAATTCACGTTGAAACAAAATAAACGCATCATCCATAAATCTATTAACGTCTTTATGAGTCAAATTAGTTACTTAACTGGTTGATAGTCTTCCTTTGAAGCAATTAACAATTTTTTCCCATTTAACCCTATTGCTTAATTTTGATTCTTCTACTAACCCCATCCCAACCCGCTTATTTTTCAAAATCAATAATTGTCTTCTAATAACTTTAAGATGTTGCAAATTGGTCTGAATCAATCGAAGAATGTTTCTAGGTAAATTACCATGTAGTACTAAATTATTAAATTTGCCGATTAATCTACTTATTCTACGTATCCAATGGCTTGCCGTTCTATCACAAGGCTTGTCGAACAGAAATCTCAAAAATTTTTTTTCTCAAAAATGAAAGCATATTTTCTGCTTTTTTCACCAACACTTTGTATGAGGAAGACATATTGAAAAAATCAACTCACAACTATTGAACGCCGTTGATGTGGTGGATTTAACTCAATTTGGGGGATGAACTCGTGTGATGTTCTGTGTGAAGCCCTCTGATTTCGAAGGTGTGAAATAGCTTAGCAGGTGATTGTCGGCTATAACCCTTCTAGACAGGAACAACACACCTCCAATTGTAGTAGAATAATCACCAAATGCGGTTTGTTGTTTTCTGAAAGACAGTAAGTTTCGTTTACTTGGATATTATTTAAAAAAAAAAACGTGCATTGATGAAATATCATCAAAATTTGAAAAAACGTAAAGTTTATTTTTCACTGATTTAATTTCAAACGATGGATTTTTTTGTTGTTGGTGAAAAATGCTGCAGGAACAGGGACAGTTCAATTGGTTAATAATGCAGGTGGATTCCTGTTTGACTCAATCACCTACGAATTGAATGAAATTGAGATGGAGCATGTTAAGAATCCTGGTATCGTAAGCTTGATGCGAGGATATCTTTGTTATGATACTGATGTCAGCGAATATCTCCATATAGCAGGTTGGAGTTACCCCAAAAATTTGAAAATAAACGACGACAACAGTTTCCATATGCGTATCCCACTACGTCATTTCTTTGGACTATTCAATGACTACAAGACGGCTATTTGTGGAAAACATACATTTCGATTGGTGAGATCGCGAAATGATAACAATTGCCTACAAACATCTCACTACTGCTGAAATCTCCATTGAAAGTATCGAGTTGAAGGTGAAACACATCACTCCCAATGATGTCATTAAGATTGAACTGCTGAAAGCGATTCGCAGTGATCGCGCTATTCATATTCCCTTTAGAAAATGGGAAATACATGAGCTACCTACGCTCACCGAGGATTCAACAAAGGAGATTTGGAGTGTGAAAACCACTTCAACCATGGATTGCCCAAGATATGCAGTTGTAGCTTTTCAAACTAATCGAGCTGATGTTTCCAGAAATTCGATCACCTGAATATTTCTGACATCAAAATTTTCCTGAACGGTGGATATTATCCATACGAGCGGAAGAGTCTCAATTTTGAAAAAAACGACTATATGGAAGTGTTCCACAACTACACCGAATTCTTTCCCAGTTTCAGTGGTGTTGATGAAAAACACCCTCTCGTGGCATATAGTGATTTCAAAAATCATACACTATTTGTCATTGACTGCTCACGACGTGACGAGTCCTTGAAATCGACAGCAATCGATGTGAAGGTGGAAATTGAGGGACGCACAGGATTTCCTGCTAAAACCAAAGCATACTGTTTAATTATTTACGATTGCGTCATGGAGTACCGCCCTCTTAGTGAAACCATCAGAAGATTATACTGAATATGTTTGTTAATCATATATAATAATAAAAAATATATATTTTAAAACACTTTTCATTTCTACATGTCGTTACCTGTATGCTTATAAAAGCAAAACAACGGATTTTTATATTTTATAGATATATGATTGCATACAATTATTACAATTCAATTTGAATGAATGGTAAGGTCCATCGGGCACGTCGTCATCACTGTTGCCATTGTGCGAATCCCAACATGGTTGAAGAATATCAGTCAATATGTTCTTAGGTAGCGAGGGTGTGAGGAGTGTTTTAAAAAGGTCCTCCCGGACTACTGCTGGGCCAATATGTTCAACCAACTCTCGCAGGGCTTCAACATCCGTCTTGGTGATGCTTGTCGGTGGCGACGAAGACATGTCGAGCGCTCGTAGTTTTGTAAAGTATTCTCAAAGCAAGTGAGGTTATGATGACAGAGAGGCAATGGTACGATGGGTGTTGTTGCACAAATGTTGTCGTCATACCCTTTCTGCACACACTCAATGCTAGGGGGGCATGAGATGTTGTCATCTACCAAAATACTTTTCCAGGAAGTATCTCCATAGGTGCGGTTCCAAAATACAATTCGTGATTTATAGGGGATTATATTGTTGCTACCGTTGTGTGGTAGAGGCATCTGAACTAGTTTTATATCATCCAGTACAGTTTATTGGTGGTGACATTTTTCTCCAAGAATCCGGACACGTTTCATTTGTTCTATTGAAGCAAATGTATATTTCTTTGACATTGCGCGTTTGTTACACATAAAACACATTGTTCACGAGTGTCGTCAATAAAATGAAAGATGAACCCAACTCGCCCATGGTCATCTGAATACTGAGCGTAATTATCACTGAGGTAGGCACTTTTTAACCCATTCACAAATTATTGCACAATTTTTCAAGCTGCACATAAAAACACCACTATCTAAATGACTCATACATGTTGGTAAGTCTTTTTGAAGTTTCGGTGGTGGTGGTGCTGCTAACGAAATCTGATTGTCATCAAACTCCTCTATGTTGATAATCTGAGGTCGATCGTTCCACTCCAACAGCATTTTTTCCAGAAAGTTCTTCTTTTGATGACCGCGCACATAAACCATATTAGAATTCCATAAGTGCTGTTTCAGGATGTCACCTATCTTTTCATAATCAACAGGACCCACTGATGAATAGAGTAGTCCATGAAAATTATAAGTTAGATAATTAACACTTTTTTTATCCTGTGCTGATAACGCATGATACGGTATTGGTGCTTCAAAAACAAAATGGGCCATCTGTTTTCCATTCGTAATTGACATTTCCTTCGCAACAAATTGTCGATCACCTGCTGCTGCACTAGTGATGTTAAAACCCTGAATGTCGACGACGAAAACCTTCATGTTTGAGAGCTGATTCAAAACTTAACGGATTTCTCATCAGCAGCCTTCCATCCAACGAGCCACTCCCACCCAAAATGAAAAAATGCTCTTTGCATTGTGCACTTGACTAAAACACAAATAGTATTTTCAACTGTTTATTGAACAACGAGTTTCAATCCATTCATGAAGAAGTATACAATTACGTAGGCTACACATATAAAAATTATTCGGTAGATGTCCAAAACAGGTTGGAACGTCTTTTTGAAACACAGGTGGATGTTGCCAATGTTCATCAAAGTCCTCAACGTTTATGATTTTGGGAGTATGCGCTGTTGTAGAATCCTGCAGAATGTTTTCCAGATAATTCTTTTGTTGCTGTCCCTGAACGTAGACTTTATCCACAAAACATATATGTGATTTGATAATTGAATTTAGGTCCCCATAGTTGATATATCCAGATGAAAATGTGATTCCATGTTGTTTCATGGTTGCTGTGGACGCTCTTCGTTTGTCCCATAAACGTAACAATCGATATGATGCATTTGGTTTGAATATGTAATGGCTAGTTTGGGTCCCGTTCGTGGCTGCCAACTCTTTGATGATGAATTCGTGAGTCAGATTGAATCCTTGAAAATCCATTGCAATCATGATGGACTGGATCTGTAAAAACAAAAAACATTAATGATGCAAATGATTCTAGTTGAAAATACTAACTTTGTTTTACATAGCAACTATCTCAAAAATTGGGGTTCTCTGCCAATATGTTCAACCAACTCTCGCAGGGCTTCAACATCCGTCTTGGTGATGCTTGTCGGTGGCGACGAAGACATGTCGAGCGCTCGTAGTTTTGTAAAGTATTCTCAAAGCAAGTGAGGTTATGATGACAGAGAGGCAATGGTACGATGGGTGTTGTTGCACAAATGTTGTCGTCATACCCTTTCTGCACACACTCAATGCTAGGGGGGCATGAGATGTTGTCATCTACCAAAATCCATCACGGCATCTGCGCAACCGATCATGAAATTATCGCATATTTATGAGGCTGAAATTGAGGTATATTTTTTTTGATAGATGCAGTAGTACGCTGTGGTAGAAAAACAATATGATCCTCCAACTCCGCACGCGGCACTTCTCCGTATTTAGTAAGAACAATATTTAACCCCACAATTGGATACTTTATGTCACAAGCTAATTCAATCAATTTCGTGTACGTCTTATTCAAATGAGAGGCGGTTGCGTTAATTTCTGTTAGATCCATTTCTAAAAAAAAAAAAAAAAATTCTCCAGTTTGGATATGACGAGCGCTCACCTATAGTTGTTGCTGCTACTGAATGCGAACTAAAATTCTTCTTTATCGCGTCGTCAGTGGTAATTTCATAAACCCCCTCTTTCCCCACCTTTCCCCCACGAATGTGCTTAATCAGGTGTAAAATTCATCAAACCAATGATCAAAAACGAGTCGCCACAAGTTGAAAAATTGCGTACGATGCTAAAAGTCAATCTATTCATAGTATACGCAAACGGATGTAAGATAATTTATTAATTCAAATTGTATATTCAATTTCGACAATGTTCAATATAAGGTCATTGAAATGTTAAAAGATTTTTTTCCTTAGATAAAGTATTTTCATCAGCTTACCTGTAAGATTCAATTTCTCAAAGGTTTGAATCATAGACTTATTTCGTTCATACCATTCAATGTCACTCTTGATCTGCGCCAAACGTTTATTTGTTTGTTAATTCGTTCTGCAAGTTCACTCATTCTCTTTCTCAATAAATATGAAGACCAAAAGTAGAGTAGCCTAAAACCTGAATTCCCAATACCCCCGTCCCCCCATCCCAATCCACGAGCAGGAGGGCCCGAATTCCCCCTGACAAAATACCGATGAGTGATAATCATTCAACAGGCAACCCTATGACGTCATCATCGATTCGCAATTCCTGTCCCCCCATCCCAAACTTGCTCCACGAGCAGGGGGGCTCGAATTCCCCCTAACAAAACACCGATGAGTGGGAATCATTCAACAGGCAACCCTATGACGTCATACACAGCATCATCGATTCGATACCCCCGTCCCCCCATCAAGCCCCCAAACTTGCTCCACGAGCAGGGGGGCACGAATTCCCCCAAACCGAAACGGTATCTAAAATCTATATAAATTCCCTATGACTAGGTGGCGTAGGTGGTTAAGACTATCACATACAAATCCAAAGGACGTGAGTTCAATTCTCGCTATCGCGGATTTTTTTCAGGCTTTGGATCATCGGGGTAGCAACTGAACCACAAATCTACATTCTATTTTAGGCACCTTGTTAGCGTATTGGTTTAGACTGTCACGTACAAATCCAAAGGATATGGGTTCCAATCTCGCTATCGTAAAATCTTTTTTCAGACTTTGGTAATAAAATCTAACCTCCACACCCCCCAATCCCCCCATCTCGATCCCAGGAACCAAGCTATAAAAAATCCCCTGTCAACTGCCATCTGTCAAAGCTGTTATCTGTCAAAGATGTCAAGATCGAAGCGTTATGTCAACTGTCAAATGTCAAGATCGAGATCGAGCGACGTTGCCAGATGACCAGTCTTCGAGCGACGTTGCCAGATTCATCAAAAATTCCCTAAAATCTAGGGAAAAGTCAAAAATATGCCTCGCCCACTTGAGCGCTGATTGGCCGGTGGTCCAGAAGCCCCCTTGTTTAACTACTGTTAACTCATATGTTGGAGAACCACAAAAGGAAACAACAGGTCTAATGGGAATTTCTAAAAAATTATCTGACTTATGTAACTTCAACAATCCATAGAGTCTAGGTTTTATAATTTGAGTAGGCAATAGTTTTTTTATTAAAGATTCATTCAAAAGGTGATCTGAAGATTTTATGATTTGTTTGACCTTGTTGGTAAAAGTATTGATGTTCGTTTTGGATTTTTCAAACTTATTATCAAAGATAAATTTTTCAACCTAGGAAACATAATCTGTTTTATTCAGAACGACTACACAATTCCCTTTATCAGCCATTGTAACGATTAAATCATTTGAGACTAGTCTGCTTTTAATATCCTTAATGAGTTTTAAATCGAAAGAACCAGCCTGGAAATCCACAACGTTGTTACCTTTAGTGAATCTTTCTTTTCTAAGAACTGTTTTTATATTATCTCTAAGAGCATTCTTTTCCCCATCTTCGATATCAAAAGATTGGATAATCGACTCAGCCTCTACTGCTAAAATTTCAAGGTTATTCTGAAACATATTTTTGGTAGTGGTACATGGATAGTAGCTTGGGCCTTTACCGATTAGTGAAGATTCCTGTTCACTAAAAGTAACCGTTGAAAAGTTTATGAAGGGTTTGTGAAAATTATGAATATGGTCATTAGATCTGTTATTAGGGCTTATCTTATTAAATTTATCTTCCTTGAGTCTATTTATTTTTCTATTGAGTTTTCTGTATTGTTTATATCTAAGAAATTCCAAAACTGTATGAACACTTCGCAAAAGATTATCCTGTTCACAAAAGGTTATACTCACCCTAAGTTTATCATACAGGTACTTCAATTGACAGTCTATTCTAAAAAGGGATTGGTAAGTTTTCTTGATTTCTTCCTTGATGACCGATTTTCTTAAAGTATGGAGTCTTCGCTGTATTTGTCCATTGTTTGTTGCACTGTTGAATCCTGATGAGAAGTATTTAGGTTGTAGATGAAATTTCAAACACTGATTGTTGAAAAAAATTCTTGATTGTAAGTGCATCTTCTTGATGGAAAATTCCTTGTAACGACGAGTTATCATAGCCGGACTAGCTCCATCCAATGAATGAGTTGATAACCAATGTGAGTTCATCATATTAATGATCAAAAAACGGGTCCAAAAATCTCACAGATTCCAAAAATAATTTTCTTTATTCACTCAAACGACATGTTTCGGGGTCAACATCTTACACCCCATCTTCAGGTTCGTAGGTACATGGGCTGTAGAAGATAACTTATATAAAAAAAAACTGTTGGATCACAAAACATTTTTTTAACTTACCATATCAGGTTACAAGGCACGTTGAAGTTGAAGAGATCGTCACACAATTAGACATTGAACATTGAACATTAAACGTGATAATAACAGTCACAACAGGGAGGACAATGGTACAAGTTGGACGAAATTGCAATTTTCACAGAGTGGGTACCTCCATACCCTATCAGTGGTTTCAGAAAACTGCTGAAAGTGCTGAATCATGAACGTGATTAGTGACAAGTGACAAATCATAACCTCAACTTTGGCGAGCAACAAAACCTTACATTAAACCTTAACTACTAACAGTGTGGAGTGTCAACCTTCCATGAAACTAGATGTGGAAGGCTGCTAGTTTAGCTATTTGAATAGACTTTTAACTGTCCCATTAAAAGATAATGAATTTAATAAATAATTGAACACAATTTTCCAGATTGCTGAACTCAATGGTTATTCTAAGAACCTCATTAATAAACTATTGAATAAAAAACAAAACAAACTTTCACAGAATCTAGTTTTTCCAGCACAATTAATTGACCACGATGGTCCAAAATCTTACAGATCTTTAACTTTTTTCAATAATTTTTCTGACAAAGTCGCAAATATTTTGAAACCCATCACAAATATTTCTTTCAAATCGTCTGATTCACTTAGTAACTACTTGTTGAACAACAAAGACAAAATCGACCCTATGGAACGTTGTGGTGTTTACCAATTACATTGTAAAGACTGTGAAGCCGAATACATAGGCAGAACGTATAGAAGTTTTGGAATAAGACTGAAAGAACATTCAAGATGCTTAAAGATTGGCTCTACAGGTTTTTCTCATTTTTCATCTCACCTCCTAGACAGTAACCATAATTTCAATTTTAAAGACGATTTCAAAATATTACACTCTGCAAATAAGGGTAACCTGCTTAATAACTTAGAACTTCTGGAAATTCACAAATCTTTTAAAAATACCAAGTCACTTACTTTAAATGCTCAGATTAACTTGAATTATTCACCTATTTTTACCTCAATTATTTAACCCTTCCCCTATCAATTGTTTCTCATGATTTTACAAAACTGACACTCGCAAAACACAAGTCCACATTACTACATCTAGTTTCATGGAAGGTTGACACTCCACACTGTTAGTAGTTTAGGTTTAATGCAAGGTTTTGTTGCTCGCCAAAGTTGAGGTTATGATTTGTCACTTGTCACTAATCACGTTCATGATTCAGCACTTTCAGCAGTTTTCTGAAACCACTGATAGGGTATGGAGGTACCTACTCTGTGAAAATTGCAATTTCGTCCAACTTGTACCATTGTCCTCCCTGTTGTGACTGTTATTATCACGTTTAATGTTCAATGTTCAATGTCTAATTGTGTGACGATCTCTTCAACTTCAACGTGCCTTGTAACCTGATATTGTAAGTTAAAAAAATGTTTTGTGATCCAACAGTTTTTTTTTTATATAAGTTATCTTCTACAGCCCATGTACCTACGAACCTGAAGATGGAGTGAAAGATGTTGACCCCGAAACATGTCGTTTGAGTGAATAGAGAAAATTATTTTTGGAATCTGTGAGATTTTTGTACCCGTTTTTTGATCATTAATATGATGAACTCACATTGGTTATCAACTCATTCATTGGTGAATAATTGGTTACTGTATCGATACCAGCAAAAGTATTATTCATGGTATAACATTACTACTTGATTAGGAACCTCCCAAGCAATTTGCCTCTACTTAGGTTAGAAAATTCGTAACCTGGTAAACGCCAAAATCCGCCTAATAATAACTCTAAACTATAACTCGAAATTTGTTGTCCACCCACAGAATCACCTCACGCGACGTTTATATCCACCATTTTTTATGTTTTTTTTCAATTTTGCTAATGCACTGAAATTGCACTATACCAGCACGAGCTCAAAGACCTCGTGCCCAAAAATCTGCACTGAGTGCAAAACTCATTGGACCGGTTCCCCAATAGAACATAAAAATCCACTCGATTTCTACCAATCGAACATAAATATTGCCCGAGTGTTGCACCAGTGCTGCCCGATTTTACCAATCGAAAACGCTATAAAACTCCGAGTGTTTTTCACAGTTTGCTTTTTTGTACCGGCTCATCGTCAACACTCAAATCTTCGGTTTCGCTCTTAGTTGGACCGACAACCAACAACACTAAAGCTTCGCGGCATTATTTATCTGGTGACTTTAATCATCTACTGAATAAATGATTGTTATTCTTACTATTTCAATGATTTTTTAAATTTCTTTGACCTTTGACGTTTGTCATAACGACAGCTCACAGTATTTGGTGAATTCGGTCTCCTATAGACACGTGTCACGTCATACTCACAGCCATGGCCGATGATATGGCAACCATGTATCTGGTTGCGCGCGTTTTAATGCTTGAACGTGTCGTGTTACTTTGGCAACCACCTACTAAACATGACGTCAAGCGATCAGCACTCTGGCCTTTATATTTCAGGGGGTATTGGTCTATATCACATTAGACAAACAAAAACTAACAAATTTTTTGTGAAAATCCCAACAGTATAACGTTGTAGAGCTATAATTAGATGATCTAGGTGAGGAAACGTTGAGAAAAGTGTTGGGAAATTTCTAGAATTCATGGTACAAGCTAACGGGACTGGGGAGTGAATAGGGGTGCTGGGTGGGGTGATCACCTGGTAAGTATGGTGGAGACACATAATTGAAATGCCTTCTACCTGCTTACGAACTCTCACAAACGATATTTTTTATTCTAAAAGGAAAAAAATCACTTTATTCATTTTTTCAATTATCGCATATTTTACTATTTATTGTGTTGCTACAGCCTTGTTGCTATGCTTCGAAGTCTTCTGCCAATAGTGACATTTGTGGTTGTCAAGTTGTGAGTCTTTGACGGCGTTGCCAACGATACGCATTTTTCCTTGTTTATACAAATGTTTATAGCATATTATACGGATGCGAAATTCATATCTATGCGATACGGAATTTTGCAATGGATGACAAACGTTGTAATTATCATCATCAGTTTTCATACTATGCACAAGCTCAAACGATTATGATAAGGATTTTATACGAAAAAAAAAAGGCGGCGGCTACGACGACGACGACGGTGTAAGTGCAGCGGAAGTAGCATTCCTAACCCAAACTAACCCAACAATAATAATTGAATTAACCTTCTGCTAACCAACGAACTGCTGCATATTTTTAAGTGTATTCAGTTCACGCACTATGTGATGTCGCTAAGGCGACATCAAGTTTGATTGCCAACCCAAACTTACCAAAACTAACTCAAATTAATTTACATTATACCTTTACACAACACGTTGGCAATAGGGAGATTTTTTTTTTTGATTTTTTTTCTGTGAATTCTTTGATGCATACTAATGCCAAAAACAATTTTTTCAAATTTTTTTATCCATATTTATTCTAGAAAACTCAATTAATATCTGCTAATTTTCTAACGGTTTCATTCAAAATACTCTCAAAGAAACTACGACACCGACACGTGATCCTGATCAACAAATGAAACGACTGGTGACGTCCCATTCAAAATTTGTTGCCAGGTTGTGAAATTAGCGTAGCATTTTATTTAGCTCTATTGCGCTTCCGACAATGAAATCACTCGTACACCCAAGTCTATCAGGTAAATTGCGAACGAGCTGACAACGCCGCATCATGTGGGTAACCTAACCTTGTTTTTATTGTTTACATACATCCGGTATTTGGGATTTGGGTACTGTTACTACTTACTGTCATTATTGTTTCTAAACATATTCCAATACACAAACAAATAATTGAATTGGTGAGGGTGAAAGGAAAATTTCCTTTTGTCCAATTATTCCCAAAATTATATTTCAGAATACGACCGGTTTTGTTACTAAGGGAACATCTTCAGGTATTATACTAAATGAGAAAAAGAGGAAATTACCAAATTACAAATCACCCGATGATAAAAAATGTACTTACATTCTTTGTATAAACGAGAATTGTCAAACAAGTAAACAAATTAAACATCCATGACCACTAACATTTACACACAGCATTCAATAAAACGAAGTGTAGAAAGTAGATAATTAAAATTTATATAGGCCCACATGACAATGCACATTACCAGAGCCGTCTATATTGTAATACAAGCCATGAAGTCAACAATTGCAACGTCGCAATATTAGACCACCGTTGACGTTAAACGGTTGTCGAAATTGCATTGATTGAAGGTGTTTTCTTTAGGTGAGTTCGAGTATTCGCTCCGAGCGCGAAATTGTCCATTTGAGCGCGTAAAATTTTTGGCGCTCCGAGTGTTCAGAGCGAATACTCGAACTCACCTTTTGAAAATTAAGGTACTTCACGATTACGAGTTACGGAAAATGTTCAATAAAACAGTTACTTGAAAGAATAAATTATATATTATCGCAACAATAATATAATACATATCTTAACCTAACTGTATTAACACACAATTTTTACGTTTATTTGACTGTGGATAATTTTCGTTTTTTAGTTAGAGATCCTGAACTTTGTTGAATATTGTTTTTGTTTTTGGTGTAATTGTTAAGTTCAATATTGCTTATTATCAAAGCTGCCCTGAAATATATCTTCCGACACCATGTTCCACAGGAACAGTTTTTTTTTAAATCTATATAAAAGCTATCATCCTCCAAGCTAGTAATAGCAAGAGAGGCTAGAAGGTTATCATGATTTTTCTTCAGCAAAAAATGTGTCTCTAATTCTTTTGAATTGATAATGTACTCGAATAATGCACAAAGATGAAAATATATATGTAGCCAATTTCATCTGTCGCAGTACATAATCCACCCTTTTGTAAAAATGAAAAATATGTATCTGCAACCATCTCATCACCTTTGGATTTCACCACTTATCCTTTACACTCAGGACATTTTATATTTTTTGATCTATGAAATGAGTGAGCGACGTACTCACAAACATAAATCTGTGTAGAATGGTCAAATTTATAGTCTGCTAAAAAATTGGTTTTGAAAATGAACCCAAAATCATTCATATCGACTATTTCATCTAGGATTTCATCTGTAGTCAAGCAATGTTTTAATTTACTTAATACATCAACGTTGGTATCGTTCTTAAATTAATTTTGAATTCTAATTCTGACTAATCGTGACTGACTGGAGTATATTTTGGTGCAAATCCTAATTTCATGATATGAAAATATGAATTATGGGAACAAAAACCTATTGAGCCATTTTTCTATGGCTTTAGCTACGAACGGCGGACGGCAAAAGATGGAGATGAACGATCTCTAGCGGTGCGCCAACGGCAGACGGCATGATATAAATGTATGCAGGCGCGTCCATATGTCTATCTCGAACGTCAAACGTCAGCGTTAGCGGTAACGGCGAACGGCAAGTTTATAAATCCCACTTTAAATGGACAATTTTGGGCTCGGAGCGAAACTCGAACTCACCACCACAAGAAAACACCTTCAATCAATGCAAAATTTTGACCACCGATTAACGTCAACGGTGGTCCAAATTGCGACGTTGCACGTCATTACTTGTCATCACTTCATGGCTTGTATTACAATAAAGACGGCTCTGACATTACTAATATAAACAAATAAACTGACAAGCCAAAGTGTGGTTATGTGGCTACACATTGACATTGAACTCGATACTACGTGACTGGAAGGGCCCCTGTCATGTCGACAACTGAGGCAATTTTAGTCGTATTTTTTTGGCGCATAGGTATATTTTTATTGGACTAAAAAGGTGTTGCTATCTTTGTCACACTCATTGCCCTTATGCGAAGTCGGAAGATTTCAAATAGTTTGAAGATAAATTGACAAGCGGTTGATTTTCTTGGAAAAAATGACTACAATTCTGTGCATACTTAGTAGTCTTAATTATCATGATATGATGGATCTATATATTTCAAATAACTATCTGGAAAAATGCAAAATAAGAAACAAATTAGTAAATAATGAAGTATACTTAAGATGATCCGTAATTCGATTAAATAGTTGAGAAAATAAAGGGTAGGTGGTAGGTGCAGGGTGATTTATATGTTCAACCTGTGTATTGAGTAAAGTGAAGGTATTAAGGTTTAAACTTGGAAAACTTTAATAGCTTAAAATAAAAATGAAAATACTTTTATTTTTGAGGTCACATTAAAACTAATAAATATGATGTTTTTTGATATAGGGGGCTTGAGGAATGTCCAAATAGAACTTTTGCATTTCTTGGAGTGTTTACCAACGTCAATTCCTAAAGGGCCCTACTCACACGCCTGCGCAGGGGCAATCTAGAAGGCAGGGCGATTGGGGCAATTTCCTAGATCGCCTTCTAAGCAGGGCGGTAAGGGCCCCTTCATACATTCCTAGCATTATTTCAAGCAAGATATGAGAAAACAAACTTTGGAAATGATGTTAGTAGTACCAACGAACTCGAACAGGATGTGAAATTGTCACATTTTCAAAACAAAACGTACTTTACAAGGAAGTTTCTCCTGCGGCAGGCCTAGATTGCCCCTGCTGCAGGAGTGTGAGTAGGGCCCTTTTAACTAGGACAATTTCGTGTAGGTATACTTAAGGTGCATGCCCTTGTCCTTAATAATTGGAGTTATATCACTTAGCCAAAAAATGAAATCTGCTTTTCTGGAGTGTATTTATTACCACACCCAAATGCACTGCAGAAATTAACCATTTTGTTTGGCACCCAAACTATAGAAAGCTACATATTGATTGAACATAATATTAGCTGCAACACTCAGTGTGGCTTTCTTCGTGAATTGTTTGTCTGGTTTTTAGGATAGAATATCTTTACTAAACGTAGTAAGATTCTATCCTAAAAAACAGACAAACATTTCACAAACAAAGGCACACTGAGTGTCGCAGTGTGAAAAAGTGTGCACTAGTGGTGCATAACAAACACAGCTAATATATTATGTCAACAGATATGACAAAGATAGACACCCCTTCCTGTCTCTATCTCTTTCTAGTCGAAAATTTGTCTTCAGTCAACTCGATGTAAACAGCACGGATGGGTCCCTTCCAGGTATGGTAGTATCGAGTTCAATGCACATTGACGATCATTGACAAGTATTGATTCCCGATGACATCTATGAGCAACATATTTATACAATAAACTATAGGTGGTGAAGATAGCTGTAATTAAACAAGGAACAATCACCTATATTGGATCTAGCCATCACTTAGATTAAATGCATAAAATGAATGAGGATAAAAATAAAAATAGAAATTAAAATAGGAGAACCTTCTCATACACAAGTAGCAGAGGGGCGGTGTTATTCAAAAAATAATCTTAAAATCCCATTACCAAATTGCAGTTGTGAGTTAATTACCTTATCAGGACTATCATTCTGTAATCTACAAATTTCCAATGTTTCCAAGTTGTTTGATATGTACGAGTTATTTTCTATGTGGAGTATTTTGTAGTTTTTGGAAAAATCAGAATAATGACCAGTGTCAATGATAATATGCTCAGCGAACAGCGATTCATCTCTACCGAATCTTACACATCTATGATGTTCTGAAAAACGAGTCTTAAAACTACGTTTAGTTCTGCCTACATATTTGCTACCGCATTGACACTCAAGTTGATAAACACCTGGTTTGAGCATTACATCCACTTTATCTTCATGGTTTAATAGAAAAATTCCTAAGGTGTCCTTCGATCTAAAAACCAACTGTACATCATGTGATTTAAAAATACGCTGAATCTTGTATGATGCGCTTCCATTAAAAGTCATAGAAAAATATCTTGGTCTAGAATCATAGTTATAAGTGACTAATGTAGCATTATCCACATTGAATGGCAAATACACATTATATGTAGTATTTCTCAATAACTTCCTTTGTGCAAGCCTATCAATGATTCCTGGGTCAAAACCGTTAATCCTAGCTATTTGTTTAATTACGGATATTTCCCTGCTTCGGGATTCTGTAGATAAGGGGATGTCATATGCTCTATTTACATAACTATTTAATGCTGCTACTTGTAATTCTTACAATGAAAGGAGTTATTATGTATGATTATACCTGTATGAGTTGGCTTTCTATATATATCGAAAATATGTTTGTTGTCGATGTTTTTTATGGTCAAGTCTAAGAAATTTATGGATTTATTGTTTTCTATTTCCAAAGTAAACTTAATTTTTGTGTGTATTGAATTGATGATGTTCACAAAATCAGACAATTGGTCAATGTCTCCCTGCCAGAGAGCCAAAATATCATCCACATACCTGTGATAATAGACTAAACTACAAGGGTGTGGGTTATTGCGTAAAATGTAGTCTGTCTCTAACCAATCCATGAAAAGGTCTGCTAGGAGTGGTGAGAGTGGTGATCCCATGAATAGTCCATCAGCTTGGCAATAAGTTTGAGGAGTCCAATGAGTTCTTCCGCTTGGATGTCTGAAACTGCACTATCCACCAGCTTGGTAGTCACAATTTGAACCACTTCTGTCAATGGAATGTTTGTAAAGAGGTTTGTGACATCTATAGAGATAAGGATAGCGTTCTCAGGAATATCTATGTCCTTAATTTTATCGACCAATTGTTTGTTGTTGGCAACTACTGTGTATGTGAAATTGCAATCTATAGTCTCAATGAATTTCCTGTTCAGCCAGCTTGCAAGCTTATATGTTGGAGAATTTGAAAAGGAAACCACTGGTCGTATAGACATCTCATATGGATTGTCAGACTTGTGGACTTTCAATAGTCCATACAGTCTTGGTATAGTAGTGTTGTTCGCAGATAATTGGTAAGCCATGTTGCCAGGTATTGACTGTGTACAGTATTTGATAGTGCCATTAACTGTTTTTATAAAGGTGGAAAACCGAGGATTCACATTGCTGGAGTTATTGTCTACGATAAATTGCATGACTTTCTTGTTATGATTTTCCTTAGTCAGTAAAACCACACTGTTGCCCTTGTCTGATTTTGTCATAACCAACTCGTTATCTTTGATCTTCTTCTTAATAGAACATAGAGTTCCCAAGTTGAAATGCCCATCTATATGTCGGTTGTTTTTTATAATGTTACGTTCATTTCTAATCACATGCTCACAGTCACTAATTAACTGGTTCGAATTTTCTCACAGTCACTAATTAACTGGTTCGAATCTCTCAAAGCTTGTATAATTATCTCCGTTTCCACAGCCATTCTTTACAAATTCCTTTTTCCGTCTGTCTTGTTGTTCATATTCGGTCGAAATTTGTAGCCGAGTTTCAAGCTGTTCAACTCCTCAATGTCGAATTGTACATCGGTAAAATTCATAATAGATTCATAAAATGTGTGTATGACAGCAGGGTTATCAACTAGTCTCACCCTATCTCTTTTGAGGTTGGAAATTTTCTTCTTCAGTGTTCTCATCTTCTTGTTCTTGATATATAATCATTTCTCATGCACTTTGCCAAGAAAATGGTTGAGTGTCAGGTATGAAACCACTGTCACCAATTCATCACCTGCCCAAACATGGACAATTTACAATCACACAAATAATTATGGAATGTCCATTTCAACCTGTCCAAGTTCTCCATCGAGTGCTTCAAAACTTTGGAGACAAAAAAGCCATTTGAAAAGCCTCGATTCCGTGAGATATCCTGGAGAGCACTTTGTGTAGTGAACAGGTGCAAATGGACCTTTTGTTATGTTAAAATATTGTAGCCTCATCTTTTCTGAACATTTTGTTGTTTGAGGTGACTTAATAAGTGTTTTTTCGAAGAAGTTAGGAAGCTTTGTATTGGAGTATGTTTATGAATTTTGGACAATAAAAGACAATAATGAGTATTAACCTTTTATTGTCACGCAATATATAAACTATTTCACTGGTATATGAGAGCATAAAACCCGGAAGACACTGATTCTTCATTTTTGTCACAGATTCACAAACACAAGCTTTTCCTTTTTTTCACTGAATGAGAGCTTCACCGAATATACATATATGAGGTCTTTTGATTGGGTTTTAACGTATAAAAAAATGAAAAGTTTGCAGTTTTTGAGAAGCAAACTTGAGGCAAACGGCAAAACAAAACAAAATTTGAGGTTAGGTTAGGACTGTTAGGAGTAGAAGGAGACGGTGTGTCGGTGTTGCCACATTGACACAGAAATCACATGAGATCATGCTTGTTAACCCAATATTATATGATTTAGCGAGTGATTTAATCTTGCATAAGTAAAAAAAATGGCTCAAACTTGAATAAATAAATAGTTGATCAGTTTGATTACTCGGAATATTCAATAAAAAATGTTTGATTTGTTTCTATATATCCCCACTCATCTTTTCCGGAGTGAAACGTAAACTGTGGCAAACGCGCAGAATGCACGCTAAATCGGAAAAAGTTGTCTCTGTTTAATCGAGAAAGATGGAAAAGCTAGGGATAGTACCTACGTCAGAGCTCGTCATTGAAATTGGTTTCAAATTTCTATCAAAATTTCAAACCGCTCTAGTAAATTGACAAATTCCCCAAATGACTTGAAACTCTCATGCACAGAGTACTGTTTGAGCAATTCTAAAAAACATGTTAATATATTTTTGTTAAATTTCGAATTCATGAAACCTCCCTGTTATTATGATTTACAATAATAATTGTAATGTTAACCTTTTGCTAACCAACGAACTGCTGCCTATTTTCAAATGTATATTCAGTTAATGCACTAAGGTGACATCAAGTTTGATTGTACTGGACAATATACCTATTTGACAGCTCCAGTACAGCTCCGGTGCGCACTGAGACAACAAATGGAAAACGCTCTAAACAATTTGACAATGACAGGTGAAAGCGTAGCAACAAGGTTGTATGGTTGTAGCAACACAGTTGACAAATATGTCAAAATTTAAAAAGATGATGAATGATGATATTTTATGATTTTTTCTTTTAGAATGAAAATATCGTTTGTGTCAGTTAGTAAGCAGTTAGCAATCATTTCAATTATACATATCCACCATACTGAGTACTGGCCAGGTTATTATTACCCCACCAAGTCCCGTTAGCTTGTATCATAAATTTTCCCACTTTCTCAACACTTTTCTTGAAATTTCCTCACCTATATCGACATTATATGTCTACAAACATCGTACAGTCGAAATCATCTAGGAGAATTTGTCAATTTATGTTTGTCTAAAGTGATATAGCACCCTTCCAGATCTTGGTCGGATCTTCACTCACACTTCCCGTCATTTTGTAACGTTCTACAGTTCGAAACACTGCATTTTTTTTCATTTGCCTGTCTGGGTGCAAATTGTTGAAGATATCACATACCTCCTGATATGATCACTGCATATCACCATACCCCCTCAAAATTGAAATATCAATTCTCTCTCTTTCAGTGAGAAAATATGCCATGATATTCGCTACTTTGCTTAATCCTGACAGAACTTGACTTTCAGATGCCAAAATATTATTGTCAAAAGCAATGCGTTACCTAACTGTTGCTCAGGTTAATACGAGTATGTTCGAACGTTGCATTCTTTTCCGTTATGATTTTAATCGTCGATATCTATAAAATTATTGAATTTAGATATAACATGTGGTTGATAAAAAATGTTCCAAATTGACTGGACGATCAAAACAAGTAATAATATACGGGGTGTTCCATTAAAAAAAAATATAACTTTGATTCTCTACAACTTTTGAGGCGACCCAATATATTCCAATTTATCACTGATCTGTAAATGTTTGAAAGTCCTACAACTTTTGTATAAGACACTTTTTGCTAGCCCCTGTACATTTTGAAATTATCGACCGTTCTGGTACTTTATCCAAACAATGTATTTATTGCAAAACAGTATCAATCTACCTACATACTTTAAACGCGAAATAGATCTTATCAGAAATAAGAATACACTTCCCAAGATTTTTCACAAATTTAACACATTCTTAGATGGTGAAGGAGTTCTTCTTGTTGGCGGACGACTCACTAATTCGGATTCAAGTATTGACCGGAAGTTTCCAATCATTTTGACTAGCTAGTGCCAATTCACTCATCTGTTGATAATGTCAATACACATAACATACGTACTTGAGCTGTAGTAACCAAAATACACTATTTTTGCTGTTACAAAACCCTTGGAATCTACTTGCTAAGAAGACAATTCGCAAATATGTTGGAAGACAAGGCCTTCTCCTTTTCAACCCACAATGGGTGATTTACCAATCTCTGGACGTCAGTATTGATACCATTTTCTATAACTATGGGAATAATCCTAGGAGCCAAGGTTCACAAGACCTATGTTTTTTTGTTGGTTTGCTGTATGTTCAAGGCAATAGACTGGTTTCCGACATGTCTTCAGAAGCGTTCCTGGCAACTTTATGCCGATTCATGGATAGAAAAAGGAAAGTCCAAAATATTTATTGGGATTGCGGAAGCCTTACCTGATCCGGACCTTTCTAAAATTATTCTAAATAGGTTTGATAGATGGTATTTCTTACGTCGGCTTCATCGGGACTTTCAGAAGAGATGGAGGACGGAGTATCTACACACGTAAAGTGTGTGGATACTCTGTTCTACACAGACAACAAAGTGGCATAAAACCAACCTCAATCAAGACATAATCGAACTCGGTACAATAGTAAAAGCAGTTTCTGATCAACCTTATCCAAAGGTAGTTCAAGCCTCAATTAAGAAATTTACCATTTTGATCAACGTGCAGCTTAAAAAATATTAAACGGAAAAGTTGGTACAGAACCGTAATAAATGTCTAGAGTTACATCCATGTGAGTAGCGCCCTCCTTATACCGGTTTCGTCCCGTAATTGGACTCATCAGTAAGGCAGCTGGCACCACTCACACTGATGCAACTCTAGACACTACCCTAATCTGGGTAAATGTGCAGTGGTTGTTTTTAGACAACCACTGCCATCTATTGGTTCGCAAGTCTGCGAACGCAAATAGATGTGGAGTATGTTCGAGCTGTACCTCTCGATCATGGAATAAAGAGACATTGTTTTACGGTTATCCGATGTTAAACGGAAAGGTTGGTACAGAAGCGTAATAAATGTCTAGAGTTACATCCATGTGAGTAGTGCCCTCCTTATACCGGTTTCGTCCCGTAATTGGACTCATCAGTAAGGCAGCTGGCACCACTCACACTGATGCAACTCTAGACACTACCCTAATCTGGGTAAATGTGCAGTGGTTGTTTTTAGACAACCACTGCCATCTATTGGTTCGCAAGACTGCGAACGCAAATAGATGTGGAGTATGTTCGAGCTGTACCTCTTGATCATGGAATCAAGAGACATTGTTTTACGGTTATCCGATGTTAAACGGAAAGGTTGGTACAGAACCGTAATAAATGTCTAGAGTTACATCCATGTGAGTAGTGCCCTCCTTATACCGGTTTCGTGCCGTGATTGGACTCATCAGTAAGGCAGCTGGCACCACTCACACTGATGCAACACTACCCTAATCTGGGTAAATGTGCAGTGGTTGTTTTTAGACAACTGTACCAACCTTTCCGTTTAACATCGGATAACCGTAAAACAATGTCTCTTTATTCCATGATCGAGAGGTACAGCTCGAACATACTCCACATCTATTTGCGTTCGCAGACTTGCGAACCAATAGATGGCAGTGGTTGTCTAAAAACAACCACTGCACATTTACCCAGATTAGGGTAGTGTCTAGAGTTGCATCAGTGTGAGTGGTATCCTTCGACTCGAATCAATCAACAACTCATCGGTGGTCATCTTATTCGGTCATGATCATGACGCGCTCTTGAAGTGGATGGATGCACGTCGTGCGTTGTTTTGCTTCGGTAATACAAAACTGTGCCTATCGGTTGTGCTTAAAAGTGTTTTTCTAAGTCACTAATGGTGAACTTTAAAAAATCGGCGGACGCTAAGTGTAGTGACGCATCGGTTAAAATGAAGCGTGTTGTAAAGAGTAACGATTCGGATATTGCGCGAAAAGACAATATAATTCGAAAACTCAAAGAAAGTGTTGAAAGTGGTAACGAGGCTATTGAGAGACTCACTAAGGAAAACGCCGAACTAAGGAGTATGCTTGCGGACCTCCAGAAAACTGTGGAACAACTCATTGCGGACAAAAATTCTCAGCCTATTGATGAAAATCAGGTAAGTGATTTTTCTCCAGTGAATAGCAAAAGAAAGAGACCCACTGTTAAATCTGTAAATATTGCAAATAATGCTAATGACGTAAATGATGTTAATAATGTAAATAATATTGTAAATAATGACATGGATACTGATGAACCGTCTGTCTCGTATGCTGAAAAACTTTCCAAAGTTCCTCCGGTAACGGTCACCGGTTCTGATGATTGGAAAGAAATTAAAAATCTTTTGGAAGCTGAAAAAATCTCAATCGAAAAAGCAAAAATTTTCGGAAATGAAATTAAATTATTTCCAAAAGAGATAAATGACCATAGGCGTTTGACTACATTGTTTACTAACAATAATAAGAACTATTTTACTCATCTGTTAGCAGAAAATAAAAAGATTTATGCTGTCTCAAGCGGTCTTAGTTCTGCATCCAACATCGCAGAAATTAAAGCGGAATTATTCGAGCAAGGTATAAATGACGACGAAATAGAAATTGCAAGAATGACTTCACGCAAAGATGGTAGGCCACTTCCACTATTCCAAATTAAAACCATTGACCCCAAAATATTCAAAATTGAAAAAATGGACAACCTTATCATTAAAATCGTGCCAAAAAGAAAACCAGAAGGACCAAGTCAATGTTTTAGATGCCAACGCTTTGGCCATACTCAAAGAACATGTAGTATGCCTGAGCGCTGTGTGAAATGTGGACAACTTCATGGTTCCCAGGAATGTGATATTTTTAAACCAAAAAATAAGGAAGACGAGAATAAGGCTGTTTGCGCAAATTGCGGCGAAAAGGGGCATCCAGCCAGCTATAGAGGCTGTATGGTCTACAAACGTATAATCAAAAAACCAATGAACCCCACTAATACAGGCAAGACTTATCTCAAACCCAACATTCAAAATACCCAGAAAAATTACAGAAATTTTGTTTCAAGTGTCAGCAAAGTCAGCAAAGATGTTCATCAAATGGATGATGACTTTATTAAGAAAATCACCCCTATCATCCTTCAAGTGTGTACCCAATTCTTCAATGGACCTAAAGAATAATATCATGTCATGGAATGTCAGAGGAATCAGGGCTAGAAGAAATGATATCAACATTTTACTTGAGGAATACAAGCCGTTGGTTTTGGTTATGCAGGAAACCAAACTAACGGCCAATACTAATATATCATTCCCAAATTATTGTATCTATAGAAATGACCACACCAACTTGACTTATGGACTTGCTACTCTTGTTAGGAGGGACGTTTCCCATCACCTAATTGGCTCGGAAGAAGACACTGACGTTCATAACTTATCCATTATTATCCAGATCAAAAACAAGAAATTAAAAATAACCAACATTTATAGAGTATACAGGAATAATATTGAAATAATTGACTTTAAACCTTTCTTTACATCCAACGTCCAAACCATCGTAATAGGCGATTTTAATGCAAAATCGAAGAACTGGAATTGCACCTATGACGACAGGAATGGTGATAAACTGAATAAAGTAATCCATAAGCTCAATGTTGGTTTGTTGTATCCTGACCACCCAACTTTTCTCTCATCAGGAAGGGGTCTTTCACAAATCCTAGACTTTGCAATCTATAAAAATATCGAAGGAATAATGGATGTGCATACTTTGGATTTTGGTACTTCTGACCACAATCCCATAGCATTAAATCTGGCAAATTTCCATTCAAAACAAATCATGACAAAAAACCGTACTAACTGGACCCAATTTAAAAAGAATTTGAAACTCACCTTTCCCTTGCCCAAAATTAGGAACCACCAAGATATTGAGAATGCTGCAAAGCAATTTAATTCAGTTATTCAGAAGGCCTACGATGATAACACCACAAAAATACCCATTACTATTGGAGGAATTAATAGCCTACCTCAAAACATCCAAGAGGTTATAAGAAATAACAGGAAGCTCAGGCGGCGTTATGCAACCAATAAGGATCCAACTTCAAGAAGAGAGCTAAACCATCATACAGCTCAAATGAAAAAAATGATTCTTCGCTTCAAGCAGGCTCAATGGGTAGAAAAGATGGAGCGTCTAGATGAAAACAACCACGTCCAACTCTGGAAGCTTCAGAAATGTCTGAGACGTCCTGTCAACAATATCCCTCCCCTTCAAGGACCAAATGGAACCGCCTACTCCAACGCTGAAAAGGCGGAAGCATTCGCGTCAACATTGGAAGAAGTGTTCCAAAATAACATCCATGAGGACGAAAACGAAGAACATGTTATCAACATAACAAATGGGGCAGCGGAAGTGGACACTATCACCACGGATCCATGCATCAAAGACTTTGTCACTGTGGACGAAATTAAAAGCATAATAAAACATCTTAAAACAAGAAAATCACCAGGCTCAGACAAAATAAACAATAAAATGCTCAAAGAACTACCTCCCAGGGGAAAAGTGGCGTTGACCAACATCGCAAACGCCGTTATGAAATATGACTACTTCCCTGCTCTATGGAAAGAATCCGAAATCATCATGCTTGATAAGCCAGGAAAATCAAAAAAGATGCCAATCAACTACAGACCAATTGCTCTACTAAGTGCCACCAGCAAAGTAGTTGAAAAGGTTATTAAAAAAAGGCTAATCGACTTTACCGACAACAACAAAATTATTCCAGACTTTCAATACGGTTTCAGAGCCAGTAGATCGGCCGAGCAACAAGCCTATCTTATCTCCGAATTCATCATCGAAGGCTTCAATCACAAGGATGTTACTGGTGCACTCTTTATTGATATAGAGAGAGCATTTGACAAACTTTGGCACGATGGATTAATTGTCAAAATGGTCAAGATGGGCTTCCATATCAAAACCATCAAACTTATAAGAAGCTATTTGAAAGAAAGAAGTTTTCATGTTCGCATCAAGGACACTAACTCCACCACAAAGAAGATAATGTCAGGTGTACCACAGGGTTCAGTCCTCGGACCAACTCTGTACTCAATATTCATCAGCGATATTCCCGAAACTACACTTGTTAAGACAGCCCTCTTCGCTGACGATACAGCGATTTTGTCTCAAAGCCGTGACGTTAACCTAGTGACAAGAAGAATACAAAACCATGCTAGGGAATTGGAAACTTGGTGTATTGACAATAAAATTCGCATTAATTCAAATAAATCACAAGCCATACTCTTTCAGAGGAGGAAATTGATCCCTAAAGAAGTTATTACCTTAAACAATAACAGACTTGAATGGCAAAAAGACATCAAATACCTTGGACTACAAATGGACACAAAACTAACATGGAGAAAACACATCCAGTTATCCGTGAAAAAGGCCAATAAAACTTCACAATTACTCTACCCAATACTGGGACATAGAAGTAAAGCCACAATAAAGTCAAAAAAACTATTGATCAAGTCAGTCATCAGATCCCAACTGACATATGGATCCAGCGCCTGGGGAAACACGAAGAAAAGTAATCTGAAAAAAATTGTTTCATGCGAAAACAGAATACTGAGAAAAGCGTCTAAGGCCCAATGGTTTATTAGGACTGTAAGTAGTTAGGGCAAAGGGGGTTCTGGCTCACCGCCCAAAATGCCCGCTAGGTGGCGCCACGATACGGTGGCGCCACGATAGCGCGACCGTCACCACGTGCGCGTGACGTCATCCGTCGTCGGCGTGTTGTGTGGGGGTTGGGGTGGGGTGTGGGGGTGGGGGTCTTTGCGACCTCTGGACCATTTCCCAAAATGGCCGCTAGGTGGCGCCACGATAGCGCGACCGTCACCACGTGCGCGTGACGTCATCCGTCGTCGGCGTGTTGTGTGGGGGTTGGGGTGGGGTGTGGGGGTGGGGGTCTTTGCGACCGTCACCACGTGCGCGTGACGTCATCCGTCGGTGGGCGGTGTGACCGTTGGTGGGGGTGGGGGTGGGGGTGGGGGGTTTGGGATGACATTACATTTTATGAACAGTTCATGCTTGAAGAAATTGAATATTGTGGGTAAGTGTTATCATCGTTCAGTTCTAAATTTAGCTCGAATGCGCGGTGTTCTTATCAATAACAAACGAGTCTCAGCACGCGGTATTCTTATCACCAGTAGACAGCATGTGGTTTTCACGTCACACTCCTCTTATCAACAGTTCTAAATTTAGCTCGAATGCGCGGTGTTCTTATCAATAACTGACGCCTCATGGTCTGCAGGAAACTATAGTTTGATATTTATCCATGTAAAATTATCTCATTTCAATTTTATTCATTTTTAGTAGTATTGTCAATTGAGTGCTAAATGTGGAATGTCGAACCTTCTTTATAGTGGAACCGAAGTCGGTGAACTGAGTGCTAAATGCGGAATGTCGAACCTTCTTTATAGTAGATCTAACCGAATTCGGTGAACTGATAAGAAAACCACAGACTGAGACTCGTTGTTACTGATAAGAAAACCGCAGACAGATGCCAATAATTGAATGTGGTGAGCCGACCGACGTCGCGTTGATTGTATGAATAGTCTTGCGGTTTCTAGGTGCCCCATCATTTACGATTGAGTTGTTGTTGGTTGTATTACAACTGCTTGACTATTTTTGTCAAAGGATTATAGCTTAATAATTTATCATGTAAAAATCAGACAATATACTGATGAATCCTTCTTGTATTATTATTTGTTTCGAATTCAACTCTCAAAACAAAACAGTATATCCTGCTTGAAGTGTTTCTTTGTGATGAGAACAATCACTGTGATTGGACACTTATTTTTGAGGGTTGAAAATTTGTGAATACGTACCTGTAAATATTTATAAAAAGGCGTTTGAAATAAAATAAAAAATGTAATCAAAAATGTGATTTATTCAATCAATAAACATGTTTTATACAAATTATAAACATTAGTAAGTGCACACATTGCAGGTGATGATAAATGGTATAGAAAATGTGGTTTTTTCATAACTAAAATATATCTAGGTATAATATCCTTTTTTATTGTTGAATATGGCTACATTTCATCTAAATCTGTTTGTTGGTTTGTGTAGGTAGCTCATCCACCACATCTTCATTGATAGTACTCATTATTGAACTGTTTTATTTTCAATCACTACGGGGCATTTTATTTGTAATTCACCATAAAATTCTGTTATTTTACTATCCGTTTCACGTCTAAACGCTATCAAATCACCTTTCTTAATAGATCTATTTTCCAGCTTTCCTGCTTTTCCATTAACCAACATGGAAACGTCTTTTTTAGGATATTCACCGAATAAAATGATTCCTTTTTCAAATGGGAAACGGTATGAAGTTCTTCCATCTTGCATCAACACGAATTTTTTTTCTGTTGGTGTATAGCGACCAATAAATGGTAAAACCATTACATAAGATAAATTAACCTCAGAAAAATTAAATAACTTGATATTGTTTTCTGTTTCATCTCTCTTGAATAAATGAGAACCGAACTTGTTGAGTGACATTTTCGGATTGATTCGTTTTACGTATTTGAGGATGTATTTATGCAATTACTTTAGCTTCACGTAACTCTTCGATTATTGATAGTATTTCATTATTATGACCAGTATGACCAGCTCTCATGGAAGCTGTTATTAGTCTCAATCTATCAACAAGTTCGTTGATATTATCCCAATAAACATAATCTATATCGTTTTTATTGATATTCCACAACCCCTTTCCCGTTCGCATTCTAGTTATTGGAGGTTTTAGTTTCTTTAAAAAACGAGAATATAATGGTTTGATGTGTCGTGTTTTTGTTATGCCATGTTTTTGTAGGTATGGTCCTATTATAGTTATATATTTTGATGATCCATTTCCCTGCACACGTTCATTTGGATCATTATTTCTTCGATATGCATTGGTTTTAGCTAAAATATCCATATAATTATCCAAATCCTCATCTTCATAGTCTTTAGGATATTTTTTAAATAGTAATTCATACAATCCTTTTGTACCATCATAAATTTTTCCATCTACTTTCACATTTTTTCCAATAATTTCTACAAATTTAAGTGTGGTCCCCAAATAGAATTTATCAGTATCTATGTCATGTACTATTCCATAATGATGATCAAAATTATGTTCAGTATCCTTCACACTAGCATCAATATAATCTCTTGGTAGTGGATCAAAACTTTTTAACCATATTTCATATGGTTGCGTGTCGATTAAATTTTGAACCGATTGCCTTGACTGTTCCAATATATCTGAAAGATTTTGATTTTCCGAGCTTTCGAAGGGGTTGGTTTGAGCTATAACACTAGTTTCTAGTATAGTTGGTAACTGACTACGTTCTTGTATAGTATTAGGTAACTGACTAGGTTCTTGTATAGATGGTAACTGGCTAACAGATGCAAGGCTTGTATCAAAAAATGATGGTATTTCCATCGGTAGAATAGGAGTTCTACCAGTTCTTGTAGGTCTTGTAGGTGTTGATGTCTCATAAAATAATCTTGAAAAACTTGGTTTAGGTTTTAATGGTGTTGTGTGAAACATAGAAGTTTCAGGTTCTTCTTCTTCTTCTTCTTTGAATTCTTCCTTTATGTTGAAAGGTTCATTTATTTTGGAAATGAGTTGTTGTAGCGGTTGAGTTATTGGTTTGTAAGCTTGCTCTAGTTGTGATTGTGTAGTGGTCATAGCTAATTTTAGACTATTATATTTATCCTTGACAGCTTTTCTTGACTTCATCAATTCCTCAGCCAACCGCTTATCCATTTTATAGATATATGAATGAATCAAAATTTTTCCTATATCTTCCGCAATTCAGTTCACAATCTTTATCAATAACCAGAAAATTATAAGGTTCTTTCCAACAGTGTGCGCAGAGTTGCTTCAATTGCTCAAATGACATATCCAGCATACAATGATCATTATATATATGATTCAAATTCATAGAATCCTGCTTGAATAAAATTAGCAAATTAGCGTTCTCACGTATAAGTCTTTTCTGAATTGATGAATAACCTTGAAAAATAAAAAAGCAGTCTGTATTTTTATGTCTCGAATGTGTGAAATAGTCCCTTATTATAGTTTGTGTTCCACATGGTATATCATCAAATATGATGACCGATTCTGGTGCTATTTCATGAGGAGGAATGATATTTTCATCGCTCTCATACTCGAAATATCCAATCTCTTCCATGGGTGCCAATAGTTGTCTTAAATATTCATACTTTGGCTGTTGTAATGATTTGGAATAAAGGTACACGTTTGCAAATCTTATTCCATTTGGATGCTCAAGTAAAGCCAACATCACGTTGGTTTTACCTGAACCAGATGGTCCAACAATGAGACATCTTTTCGATTCCCCACCAAATAAATCGCCATGTTTTTGAATTGGTTTCGTAAAATCCTTCACATCATGGTTTGTGATGGGTAAGGAAAACGATTGTTTTTCTATCCGCATTCTAGATATCAATAAACAGAATTGTTTTTTGCAAAAGTATTTATACATTAATCAGATGGACATATTGATCAGATAGCATGAAATCGATAGACAATCGTGTTGCAAATTTTTAAACTGAAAATAGTATTTAAATGATACACACAAACCTCTATAGGTATAAAATGATTGTACACGCTTCACGAAAGTACACTTCCTCCAAACACTCCAAGAGGGAAGGTCGAGGTTTAATAAACACTCTGATTAATAGACTACCTGTTGAGCTTCATATTCCTGGCTATCAATTTTGTGGTCCTGGTACAAATTTAGAAGAAAGATTGAATAGGGGAGAGTCTGGTATCAATCCATTGGATGCTGCGTGTCGAGAACACGATATCGCATACTCACAAACAACTGATTTACCTCAACGACATCGAGCGGATAAAGCTCTAGCAGATAAAGCTTGGCAGAGAGTTGGAGCAAAAGATTCCTCGGTGGGAGAAAGAATTGCTGCTCTAACAGTAAGTGGAATTATGAAAGGTAAACGGAAACTTGGAATGGGGATCAAGAGAACCGAAAGAAAAAAGAAAACACGAGTTATCAAACCCCCCAAAAAAATTGGTGGATTTCTCCCATTATTACTTCCAATTTTGGGTGCACTAGGAGCTTTAGGCGGTGGTGCAGCTGGAATAGCTAAGGCCGTTAATGATATTAAAGTATCAAAGGAGCAACTCGAAGAATTACATCGACACAATAAAGAAATGGAAAAACTTTCCAAGCAGGGTGGTGGATTATACATTAAACCCTACAAAGGAGGCACTATCAAGAAAAAAACCATAAAAAAAATCAAATAATATTTTCGCAGAGATCCCTTTCAAATAACGATATACTAAAATATGTGAAAATATTGAATATCTCACATTAAAGAGGTGTATTTATGTGTGACAACCTCCCCAAAAAAAAATTTAAAGTGAAGGAATGTGGTATTTTGAATCTAGAAAGTTAACAAAATCATGGAACCCATTGTACTGCATACATAATAAATGAAAATTAAGCGTTTTATTTTGATGGTTATGGAAACTTGAGACCACCTATCAAACTCGTTAATTATTTGAGAACTCATTACAAAGTCCATGAATCCTGGTATTCGTATGAAACAATCATTGTAATAGACATGCAGGGCTTCAATTTGGCACAAGATTTCAAAATCAAGGAGCTGTCAATCACAAATAGCCTTCAATCTAGTCATTTTCTTTTCTGAGAACATGTGTATTACAACTGCTTGACTATTTTTGTCAAAGGATTATAGCTTAATAATTTATCATGTAAAAATCAGACAATATACTGATGAATCCTTCTTGTATTATTATTTGTTTCGAATTCAACTCTCAAAACAAAGCAGTATATCCTGCTTGAAGTGTTTCTTTGTGATGAGAACAATCACTGTGTGTGTGATTGGACACAACAAGAAAACAAGAAAACAAGAAAACAAGAACACAAGAAAACATGAAAACAAGAAAACAAGAACACAAGAAAACAAGAAAACATGAAAACATTAAAACAAGAACACAAGAACACAAGAAAACAAGAACACAAGAAAACATGAAAACAAGAAAACAAGAAAACAAGAACACAAGAAAACAAGAAAACAAGAACACAAGAAAACATGAAAACATGAAAACAAGAACACTAGAACACAAGAAAACAAGAAAACAAGAACACTAGAACACAAGAAAACAAGAAAACAAGAAAACAAGAACACAAGAAAACAAGAACACAAGAAAACATAAAAACAAGAAAACAAGAAAACAAGAACACAAGAAAACAAGGAAACAAGAACACAAGAAAACATGGAAACAAGAACACAAGAAAACATGAAAACAAGAACACTAGAACACAAGAAAACAAGGAAACAAGAACACAAGAAAACATGAAAACAAGAACACTAGAACACAAGAAAACAAGAAAACAAGAACACTAGAACACAAGAAAACAAGAAAACAAGAACACAAGAAAACATGAAAACAAGAAAACAAGATAACAAGAAAACAAGAAAACAAGAACACTAGAACACAAGAAAACAAGACAACAAGAAAACAAGAACACTAGAACACATAAATATTGCCACGATATATCCCTTAGTATAAAAATTAGCAATGACAACAGGACTTCCAGCAAAAGTATTGTTTCTGAGCGCCTTTTTAACAATACCTTGTATATACAAGTGGATTCAAATATACAAGAAACGTTTATTTGCATATCAACCAATCATAATGACTCTTGACCATCAAACTGAGAAAAATTAATTGTTAATAATGGATTGATTGGCTAAAAATTGATGAGTCAATTAAAAATTTGTCATATTTAGCTTTTAAGTTAAGACTTTATTTTGTAGATGAAAATTTTAAACCAACAAACTGGAATGTACTTATTGATTCGTTTGAATGTAAAAATCATATAGAATTCGCTATTATATCAATCTTTGCATTCATTTTTTGTATCATGCTACCCATTCTAGGAGTATATTTGTATAGAAATAAAAGAATTATCTACTAGCAAGTGTTTTTTATTGAATTACAAGATATTACAATACATTATTTTTCATAACCCATGAATTATGTGAATTATTCATGCCCAACCATTTAACATAAACTTTATTTCCCTTCCGTCTTAGAATCTTTTCTACCAAATACACGTCAGGATGTTTAACTTTTTGCAACTCCTCCTTATAAAATGCACCCTGTATCTCTTCACCTCTATGATCCTCCAATATGTAGGTTGTTGGATTTGTGATTTTTATTTTTTTAATCACAAAGATTTCATTTGACCAGTTAGGTGTATACCCTTTTGAAAACATCTCACGAAACTTACTTATTCGCACATAGTCTCCCTTTTCATATTTGGAAGGATTCACTGTTTTTATGCGACCATAAACTTTTGATAGTAGGTGCTTCTCATGTTCCTTAGATACTTGTATAGGTTTCATTCCAATAACAGAATGTTTGGTATTATTGTATTCTGATACTATCTCAGGTAATATTTTTAACCATTTATAGTTTCCCTGCAAACTGAATTTTTTCCACATTCTGTTTTTCAATGTTCTGTTCACCCTCTCTACGATGCTAGCTTTCATATTGGAAAATGTTGAGTAGTGATTGATGTTGAATTTTTTCATCAAATCTTGGAACTCTGTATTATAGAATTCCTTTCCCTGATCAGTCTGCAGATTTTTAGGGGGTGTTTTTACACTGTTTAAAATTAATTTCATGGCTGTGGTTACATCTTTAGCAGTCTTTGTTTTGACAGGAATTGCCCAAACAAATTTTGAAAACACATTAATTATAACCAGAATATATCTATATCCTTTGTTTATTTTTGAATATGGTTGCATTTCAACTAAATCTGCTTGAAAAAGATCATTGATCCCCTTTACAATTACTGCTCTTCTTTTAAAAAATCTTCTGGCTGGTTTGTGTAGCTCACTCACCACATCTTCTTTGATAGTATTCATTATTGAACTGTTTTATTTTCAATCAATACAGAACCTTTTATTTGTAAGTCACCATAAAATTCTCATACTAAATGGTTAGATAAGCGAAGCTTCAATTCTGGAGACATACTGAACATCATTTAGAGAAATAGATGGTTTATATAATTATTTGAGAACATGCGAATTACAACTGCTTGACTATTTTTGTCAAAGGATTATAGCTTAATAATTTATCATGTAAAAATCAGACAATATACTGATGAATCCTTCTTGTATTATTATTTGTTTCGAATTCAACTCTCAAAACAAAGCAGTATATCCTGCTTGAAGTGTTTCTTTGTGGTGAGAACAATCACTGTGTGTGATTCGACACTTATTTTTAAGGGTTGAAAATTTGTGAATACCTACCTGTAAATATTTATAAAAAGGTGTTTGAAATAAAATAAAAAATGTAATCAAAAATGTGATTTATTCAATCATTAAACATGTTTTATACAAATTAAAAACATTAGTAAGTGCACACATTGCGGGTGATGATAAATGGTATAGACAATGTGGTTTTTCCAACGATAAAGGTGGTTTGTCATCAAGTTCGATAACGGGCTTCGATGAATATTTCCCAATGTATTGCGCCTTTTCTTTTCCTTTCACGTACACATGATCCACGTTTCTTGTTATGTTTTTCACAATGTCGGAAAACTTATGTGATTGCGTAAATCCTTCATTCCATGAAATACAATGATGATTTTTCATCAACCAGTTTGCTTGTTTACGCAGTTCTGGAGGCAAGTGTTCCATAGAAAAGGGACATCTAAATATATAATGACATATTTTTTCTCCATCATAGGCAGCCAGTTCTTTAGGAATAAATTTTTTGTTTTCAATTATAAATCCTTGTACATCCAAAACGAGTAGTTTCATATTTTCAATTGTGAGAATTTCACCATCATCTGCTATTCACCACTATAATCTTGAATTTGTTTTTCAATTCTTTCGATCTCTTTAAATGGTAAGATAAGCAGAGCTTCAATTCTCGAGACATACTGAACATCATTTAGAGAAATAAAATGGTTTATATAATTATTTGAGAACATGCGTATTACAATTGCTTGACTATTTTTGTTAAAGGATTGTAGCTAAATAATTTATCATGTAAAATCAGACAATATACTGATGTATCATTTTTTGTATTATTATTTGTCTCGAATTCAACTCTCAAAACAACAGTACCTGTTTGAAGTGTTTCTTTCTGGTGGGAACAATCAATATGTGCGATTGGACACTTATTTTTAAAGTTTTGAGGGTTGAAAATTGGTTCGTTTGGTATATCATAGTAGGAATTTTTAAAGTTTGCAAACATTTCATAGAGAGCTGAAAACTTGTTATCATTGAAATTCAAATACAAATCATGATATGGATATCTTTCAGAATTCAAAAATACTCTAATATTTGAGAGATTTATATTATCGAATTGACTAGCATCTTTCATGATGTGTCCTTTTCTATTTTCTTGAAAACCAATTATTATATGACGAGGTGCTTCAAGTTTACTACTTGTTTTAACAGGCCAAGTATGACGGGTCGCTTCAGGTAGCGAGGAATATTCAACAATTTCCCAACTACGAAATCCAAGTAACAGATCTTTATTTGTTTCAAGAATTTGTGTTAAAGCTAGTTGTTGTGGTATATCAACTTGAAAATGAGGTACTTTCCAATAGATCTTGTCAAATGTAACTTTTGGATTTTCCGCTTCGGGTGACGGATTTTGCATATCTTCAACATATAAAACTGCATCAACATCATCGCTGGCTCGGATCAAAACCAGTTCTTGTTTCATATTCAAGATTATTTTTTTATAGTCTTCAAAAAATCCCATCAACATTTTCAAAGGTATAGATACATTAAATTTTCCTTTATCATCAACTAAAATGTTTTCCTTTTCATCTCTATTTGGAAACCATCCAGCATTTTGCAGCTTTAGACTTTCATTTGTATTATATGAAAGATAACCCTTCAAGGTTGAAGCTAAACCAACATTTCTTACGGAATCTATAGTAACTCCATTAAGTTCATAGCGAATTTCTCGAAACAAATAAGCTATACCATTGTTGACAAATTGTAATTTTTTAGAATAGGCACCCTTATTGTTGGTCAAGGTACCTTCAATGTAAAGATGACTCCCTGAAGGTAGTGTGTATATATCAAGTTCTTGAACAGGTATGCGAATTTCATCATTGTATTCAAATTTTGAAGAGACAAACGGTTGATATGAATGAAGCTCAGAGCTTATTATTGAATTATCTACATATAATTTTTCATCAACGTTTAATATATCCATTATTTCAATACTTTTAACCCCAGAGATATAAGAAATTGGTGATTTTGTGATGTTAACTTGCTGGAGTCTCGTCTTGGGCTGGTTTCTTGTGATGTTAACTGGTTGGAGTTTCGTCTTGGACTGGTTTCTATAGACAGCTTCTCCCTTTTATATGGCGATTGTTTGAAATAGCGATAGTTGTATTTAATAACCATAATATTTTCTAATGTTTAAGATGTAATCGAACTGTTATGGTCTCGTTTCGGAAATTAATCAAATCACCGTCTTGATCTACTATTTTAAAAGTGATGTTGTTGATTGTCTTGACGCTGATGGGGAAATAAAGTATTGGTAATGGTGATTCCACTATTTTATACCCTGGAGGAACAGAAGGAAAAAACTGATGAATTATATGAACGGGTAGACCATTACTATATGATCCAATGCAAATGTCGCAATCAACACAAATTGCATTAACTTTAAATATATTAACAACTTCATCCGATTCAGAAAATTCATTTGATGCAATTTTTCGTTTCTTAAAACCCAATATTTTCGCTATGGAGTCACTTGGTGTGAAATCTATTTCCTTTGTGCAATAAAGCTGACATTTTAATGTATTGGGGTTTGCTTTCATCTTAAACCCAACTTTTTCTCCAAAAATGTCATCAATTACAGAATTAATATATGTTTCAATATCTTTTAAATCGTAAGTTCCTTCTGGAATTGTGATAACTTTATCCGCTACATATATTTTATTGCTACCCGGTTGTATGTTAGGTATACTCATAAACGATTCAAAATCAGCCAACCCCAAAAAATATTCTTTATTTTCATCCAAAAATATGGGTGGATTGAATTCTGCTTTCAACACAGAAGTATTTCCCGTTATTGTTATAGTTCTAGTCATGATGACACTCTCAACGTTACTGATGGTTCTCGATCATGTCATATTATTATATAGAAATTCGATTGACAATTGTCCACAATTATTTGCATTGAATTTTCGTACTGATGGATTGGTTCTGAAAAAATGAATAAAATTGAAATGAGATAATTTTACATGGATAAATATCAAACTATAGTTTCCTGCAGACCATGAGGCGTCAGTTATTGATAAGAACACCGCGCATTCGAGCTAAATTTAGAACTGTTGATAAGAGAAGTGTGACGTGAAAACCACATGCTGTCTACTGGTGATAAGAATACCGCGTGCTGAGACTCGTTTGTTATTGATAAGAACACCGCGCATTCGAGCTAAATTTAGAACTGAACGATGATAACACTTACCCACAATATTCGATTTCTTCAAGCATGAACTGTTCATAAAATGTAATGTCATCCCAAACCCCCCACCCCCACCCCCACCCCCACCAACGGTCACACCGCCCACCGACGGATGACGTCACGCGCACGTTGTGACGGTCGCAAAGACCCTCACCCCCACACCCCACCCCAACCCCCACACAACACGCCGACGACGGATGACGTCACGCGCACGTGGTGACGGTCGCGCTATCGTGGCGCCACCTAGCGGCCATTTTGGGAAATGGTCCAGAGGTCGCAAAGACCCCCACCCCCACACCCCACCCCAACCCCCACACAACACGCCGACGACGGATGACGTCACGCGCACGTGGTGACGGTCGCGCTATCGTGGCGCCACCTAGCGGGCATTTTGGGCGGTGAGCCAGAACCCCCTTTGCCCTAACTACTACTGTAGATATCCATAGGGACTTGAACTGGATAAACATCAAGGATTTTCTGAAAAACAAGGCGGCCAAGTTCTACCAGAAACTGGAGTTTCATGAAGACAAAGAAATCAAGGACTTAAGCAACTATGATAGGAACACCTTACTGAAACACTCGAGGCCTAAAAACCTATTCTTAATCCACCATGACTAAAAAAAAAAAAAAAAAGAAAAAAAAAAAAAATAATAATAATAAAATAAAGAAAAACAAAAAACAAACATACAGGTAATGAATCGTTCCTAAACTGTGTTTGCCGCAGGAAGCTGTGTTTGCAGGTAGCAGGTAGCAGTAGCTGTGTTCATCTCTTGGAAGGTGCCGCTCATCCAGAAGATGATCTTCATCAGTGTACATCATAAACTATTTGAAACGACAACACAAACTAGCAACAACATGAGCCAAGAAAGGCGCTGCCAAATAGGCAAATCAAGGAGTCAGTGAGTAAAGATGAAGGTTAAATAGGCTGTAAAAGCCCGTAACCTTTCCGCGGACATAAGGACTTGGTTCCGTAGAATGGTGGGGTTTTAGTGGGTATGGCCAATCCTCCGGATAGGGTTGCGAGTCCCACACACCCGTTGTGCGTAAAAAGCATAGGTGAATTATCAATCAAGTTATACAATACGATTATCCACTATGCAGTACGTCTAAAGATTCATGCGAAGTTTCAAAGTCTTGATTTAGAAAACAGTTTAACATGCCAAAATGTTAGCAGGGTATAAATAAGGCGAATTTCTGTCATTGAGACAGAACGAAATTTGACCACAGATATATGGAGCTGTCGCTACTTGTTGTTCATTATACTATGCTGATGAGTCCAATTACGGGACGAAACCGGTATAAGGAGGGCACTACTCACATGGATGTAACTCTAGACATTTATTACGCTTCTGTACCAACCTTTCCGTTTAACATCGGATAACCGTAAAACAATGTCTCTTTATTCCATGATCGAGAGGTACAGCTCGAACATACTCCGCATCTATTTGCGTTCGCAGACTTGCGAACCAATAGATGGCAGTGGTTGTCTAAAAACAACCACTGCACATTTACCCAGATTAGGGTAGTGTCTAGAGTTGCATCAGTGTGAGTGGTGCCAGCTGCCTTACTGATGAGTCCAATTACGGGACGAAACCGGTATAAGGAGGGCACTACTCACATGGATGTAACTCTAGACATTTATTACGGTTCTGTACCAACCTTTCCGTTTAACATCGGATAACCGTAAAACAATGTCTCTTTAAAAAATATTGTTATATCTCCAATTCCACAACGAATCTATAGAAAAGAACCAGAAAGTCATAGAATTGTACAGGTTTCATCTGATCTTTTCTCCAAAGATCCCGAAAGAACCCAAAAAACGGGATGAACATGAAAAAAAAAGAACCCCAAAGAACCCGAAAGAATGAAAAAAACACAATTTATTTCGTGTAAAAATGTAAATAACTTCCCACTTAACAAATAATTCGTGTGTCATAGCATCCATGAGGGATTCTCAAGTCACCAGCTCCTGTGTCGCGACCTTGAAATTACACTCCTACCGCGCGTAAAGAGGTTCCACCTCAAAAACCACAAAGAACCACATGAGCCACGATGCACCAAAAAAACAAAGAATCAAATCTATATAACTGCCCCTTATACAAAAAAAACCTAACACCAACTCGAAGCCCAAACCAAAAATTATATGATACTCTCGGCCCCTTGATTTTTGGACAAACGTTGCAAGCGCACCGACTTAATAATTGTCGTTTTACGCTTGAACGAAAACCCGTACTTGTTCATAGTTTTTCCGCATCTAAATCTTTCTGTTGACTCACAAGTCAAAGTCATTACACAGATTTTTTGAAATTTTAAACTTATTTTTTATTTCACACTGCTTATTTCGTGTTATTCATTAGAATCAGTATATTAAAAACATGTGAATTACACAGATATTGAAATAGTTCCAATAATAAGCACTATCTTTCACTGATGAGGCACTTTCTGAAGTAGGAAATGTCTGCTGCTGTTTTGGAATTTGACATTCAAAATTTGTTCCACATGTACCAAGTCTCCCTTTGTAGGTGCAATACTGCCCTGGCATAGCTAGATTGAATGACAAATCAACGCAACCACGGCGATTACAGAATCTTTCAATATCACTTTGCTTCATGTATTTGTGACTATAGTTCAAAGTTATAGTTATATCCAAGTCTGAATCTTCCACAATAATCTTATGAGTCGCTTCCAAGGAAGTAATGCAATGATTTTCATATTCACAACAAACTTGGCAAGTCTTTTGCCTGATATCTTCCCCACATTTGCATTCTTCAAGTTTCAGTCTCGAGCATTCACTATTATGACATTGGCCTTTGAAGCAAATTCCATAAAGTCCACAACTTTCCTGATCCGATGAACATAACTTATTGAAGTCTAAACAGTCCTGGAATGAGAAACACTTGTTGACATATGCTTTATTCACGATTAGATCAAAGCGGCCAACAGACGCTGCAATTTTTTGTACAGGATGTTCACAGGTAAATTGACACCTCCATTAACTTTTTAATTCCATGTTTAGGAAAAAAATGTTTCAAATGAAAGTTTATTAGTTCAAAATGGATTTTTAGATTACTATCTTTCCACATATACAGGGTCGTGTTTTAGAACTTCTGCTTTCTTATTTTAAACCAGTGTGGAGCACGGCTTACGCATGGATTTGAAAAGAGCATTGCTCCCTTCCTAACGTTCCTAGACGGTTGAAAGTGCCAGCCGCCATGATGCAGTAGTCCGTTGAGCATCATATTTTGTGTGTGTCAATTCTGCACGTTACCGGACTATGGTCCAGGATTTTTCTTGCCCCAGTTGGATAGGATGAAGCTGGGAGACGTCTGGTTTTATCAGGACGCGGCCACAGCCTACACAGCAAGAGTTTGCATGAAGTTCTTGCGAGAGAGATTCCCCGGGTGCCTCATTATCCTTTTAGCTGGCCTGTGCGCTCTTCTGATTTGGCTCCTTTCGATTTTTCTCAGTGGGGATCCCTCAAATCATTGGTTTATAATGATCGTCACAGGATCTCAGCAGCCTTCATAAACAACATTCGGACTCAAATCGCCAAAATTCTTCAAAGAGAGCTCGAAAACTTTAGAAAAAGGATCACTCAGTGTTTGGAATGTGAAGGGCGCCATTTTTGACCGATGACTGGATCAAAATGGGGTAAACTTAGATTTCTCATGTTACTGAAAAAAGAAACAATGAAAAAATTGTATTTTTTTCATTTTATTTTATTTTCAAATCCATGCGTCAGCCGCGGGCCACCCTGTGTTATTTAGATATGCTCTGTAGTTTTGTGGCGCATCCATGATTTACGAGATTTTCAGGGTATTTCGCCACACCCTATCAAATATCAATCAAACTAGTGTTTATACACCCGATCTTCTATTTATTACCTGAAAAAAGTCTATTAGTAAATAATAAAACCTATCAATATCAAACGTTTCGAAAACGAATCTGCTTCCGTCGTCAGTGAAAACCTAAAAATGGAACAATTAACTCAAATTCTAAAAATATAGTTCATTTTTTGTGAGATTTTGTAGTGAAATTGACTTTTTCGTGTTTTTGGCACAAAATGTCACTTTTATTAATCCATTTACTGTATCGCAAAATCACTTTTAGTTTGTGTAATACACTTTAATACAGGGTCAGTAAAGTTGTGAAAATGGTCGAAATAAGTTTCGTTGAATATTTCAGAAACTATTAATTTTCGAGACACAATTTGAATACGAAAGTTTAATAATTTTGTCCGTTCTACAATATGATCTCTTAAAATCGTGTAAACGACGTTTCGTATTCGAGTGTCCATCATCAATTTATTTATTTCAAATACGGACCTGAATTTTATATCATCATTTCCAAAGTTTTTCATCATACCCTTTCGAACGATGTACTGAACAAGTATGATTGACGACGTTTCGACCCTGTAAAATGACATCATCAGGAATTATCACCAGTACGGCTCTGATTTTATCATCTTTGAGAACTGAAGAGGGTTAAGGAACGTTTCACTGCCTCTTCTTTCATGTGTTTCGAGTATGGTTTCCCACGTTTATATCCAAAATATCCATCATCAAGAAATTAAAAAAAAACTATTTTGTACTTTTCACAAAAATTGTTAACAATCACTCTATGGACTTTTGCCAACATTCCAGGAGTGGTTTTGTTAGATACTTGTCGAAGTATTCTGATTCATCATCCAGATTTATCGGTGTACTTCGATAAATGATACACTCCATCCTATTTCTTCAATAAAGCTCCATATGAAAAAATCCATTGGTGTAATATCAGGTGACCATGGTGGTCAGTTCAAAGGGCCGTTGTTACCGATTTATCTTATGGGATAAAAAAAAAATCGAAAATATCAACATAATGACAAAAATCCAGCTCCGTATTCAAAAGATTCAAGTTAATGTTGTCTGCTCTGATATGAGGCGAATCAAAACATTGGTGCTTCGATTCATTCTCATTCATGTTTTGAAAATAAACATAATTAGATGAAACATTTTTAAGCCTATCACGGGCCAAAAGCGTTCCATTACTATTAATCAACATTAACGTGGTATGTTACTTTTTTGATCTCCCCTGTAGTCGTTTGATTTACTGGCAACAGCGCACTGGTTAAAAGTCTTGTCGTCGCTGATGTCTGATGTCAGTTTTCATTAAACGTATCTTTCTTTTCGAACTCGACCTTGGTAGCGAACGGTTGGAGGGTGGAAGACATTCGCATCTCCATGTGTTAGATCCAGGGGGTAGAAAATAAGTAACCCCAAGATAGTCCATTCAGGTAACTCGTTTTCCTTTCATTGAGTTGAGCATTTTTTCTTCAACGTTTGTACGCATTCAGGCCTAGGACGATGACCATCTCCCACTGATGTACCACGTTAAGGGTGTTTTCTTCCCTACCACGACCAAGATTGATCCACTCCACCCTAATTGCCTAATTTGAGCATGGGATTAATTACCAAGCGTTGAGGAGTTGTTGACTACTTTGAGTGAAGCTTGAATAAAAAAAAAACCGGTCAAGGTATGTCGTTTTTGTTGAATTGACATCCGTTTTTTATATTAAAATTGCACGTTTAATGAACGTTTTGAGTGAACTATGGGGTTGATTGTCGATTATTTTTCAAGTCTTAATTGGGGTAAATATCAATCATGATCAAACTAATTACTTTTCGTGACTCGAGCAAAATATAGTTATTTAATTTATTTGTTCTGAATTCGACTCAAGTCGGGTCAAACTGGGTTCAGGTTGGGCTGAAATTTAACTGATAAATAAGTCAGTTAATCGTCAATAATTGTGGAAAATAGACATATTATGGGTTATTGATAATAACCTGTGAATTTATTCAACTCTGGGGATTATTTTATTGGGTTTTATTGTATTTGGGTGAAAAGTGCAGTTCAACTATGACTATGCAATGCTAAAACAGGTTTTCCATATAGATCGTTCATCTGCTTGGGGAACTGGTACATTACAGCCTACACGGACTGGTTTGGTTTTTCTCTTCTTGGTTTTTGGTGGAGTAAAGAACCTAGCAAGCTGATGCGGTGAGCCGTATCTATATATTGTTTTATTTACGTCAGTGTTACGGTCGGTCGAGATTTATCTATTCTTTTTTTTTTATGAAAACTTTTGTGAAGCGTTGTGACGTCACATAGCGGCAACTCAGTTTGTGTGTAACTATTTTTATACCAACTAATTAATCGGTTCAACTGCTAGCTGGTTTAATTAGGGAAAATTTGATTTTGAGCAAACGTTATTAATGGAATAGCGTTCTAATTATGGGGATAGAATAACGTTGTTAACTGATTTTTGAACGTACATTACTGTCGTATGTTTTGGGTATTTTGCAGGCAGACACGGTATTTCTGTATTAAATAAGACTTTTAATATATGCAAATGTCTTGGGAGTTAACTGGTTTGATTTGAGAGTTGGTAGTCCTGATCCCTTTCTTTCGTTAATTGTTAAATAAACTCAATTGGAATCGAGAAGACCTCGAAGGTTGGGATTCACCTGCACGAATCTCTGGCGCCCACTTTAAATAAACCCCCCCCAAAGCTCCAGAACTCTGAGTTCCGGGTAAGCTTAGCCAACGTGGCTTCCAATTGAGAGGTTTGATAATTGCAGGACTGAGAGTGCTTGAGCTAAGCTTGCGCTTAAATTTTTGCGTGATAAATTTTGGCGCCCAACGTGGTTATAATATTTAAAAAATAATAAGTTAAATTTTGAAGCCCAACGAGATAGTTTTTTTACTGGGACCTTTATTCTTTTCTTGGGATTTTTGAATTTTGACGCGGTTTTGTTAGCCTCTTCAAAAATTTTTTTTTTCTCTAGGGAGAGGGGGAATTTTGTAAGGCCATCAGCTAGTTTCAAGTACAAGGGTGCTGCTTGCCGACGACTTTGACCGTTTGATCGGACCTGCCGCTTTCAAATCATACTTGTGTGCGGACTGTGTTTGTGATTGATGGATATAACCTATTTTGCGGCTTGGAATGTTTGATATATTTTGTATTTGAGATTTTGTCAAGTTTCATGTGATGTGATCGTTCATCAGTCAGTTGGTGTATCATGTTTGGATATTTCCCTCTATTCTTGTAACTGGAAATCTGGATAAGTTTCACCCAGTCTTCTCTTAGCCAACTCTTCTATTTTGTGCAGGAGACGGGTAGATGTCTGATGAGTACCGCTGAACTTATTGTAATGGAGTTATGTACAGGTCAGAATAGCTGAGGAGTACCGCTGAACTTATTGTAATAGAGTTATGTACAGGTCAGACTGTCTGAGGAGTACCGCTGAACTTATTGTAATAGAGTTATGTACAGGTCAGACTAGCTGAGGAGTACCGCTGAACTTATTGTGATAGAGTTATGTACAGGTCAGACGACTGCCTGCCTCTGAATCAAAGGACGGGAAAAGCGAGATGGGAGTGTGTGTTGAGTGACTGTCATTTGCTGAGTGAGAGCCGTGAGATGTTTTTGTATTTGTTGACCTCTTTGTATGTTTGTGACCTGGAAATTGTTTTCCTACCCTGGATCTAACTTTTGGTTGAGTGAGCCTTACGGTGCCAGGCGGAGGAATAGGCCCGTGGCGGAAAACTGCCGGAGGTACAAGTCCTCCAAGTGTTCACTGTTTGTTGTGAGTACCATTTTATCACGGTACGCTCATTTGGTTGAGTGAGCCTTACGGTGCCAGGCGGAGGAATAGGCCCGTGGCGGAAAACTGCCGGAGGTACAAGTCCTCCAAGTGTTCACTCTTTGTTGTGAGTACCATTTTATCACGGTACGCTCATTTGGTTGAGTAGACTTACGGTGCCAGGCGGAGGAATAGGCCCGTGGCGGAAAACTGCCGGAGGTACAAGTCCTCCAAGTGTTCACTCTTCAGGTGCCCGTCCGTCAAAATATATCCTGGACACCCAGATTCACTTCTGATTCCTATTGCCACCAGCTTTTTACGAATATGAGTGTCTTCCGTGACTTAACCCACACAGCAATTTCCTGAAGGACCGACACAGGTGTCTTGTACAATGTCATGTTGAAATATGTCAGAACCCTGCCATCCATTTTCAGGGCTGTCGAATTCCATTTTTCCTGATTTTTAGTTGGTCTAGTTAAGTGTTAAAAGTTTTCAATCCATTACTGTACAATGTCTTGTTGAAATATGTTAGAACCCTGCCATCCATTTTCAGGGCTAGTGCCTCTTTTGTACATTGGATGTTTTTCAAGTGTTCACTCTTTGTTGTGAGTACCCTTTTTATCCCGGTACGCCCATTTGTGGTATACACCCCTTTTGTTTTTTTTTCTCGCCGGACCATATCGTGAACTAGTACTGTGTTTACTTGCTGGTCTTGGTTGGGTACTGAAGTATACACCCCGTCTGTACTTGCGGTGGTTTCCTCACCTGCAATCGGGAGTAAATTAGCAAATGGACAGCATACATACCTTGCCAACTCCATCACGGTATATTATGATGCGTTCCGGCAAGGCGGTATTGTGCGCCTGATAGTTTGTCATAATCGTCCCGTTTCAACAAAAACTGCGTGAACATCAGCGGATTCTGCACCCTATGAATCTTGTGGCACTCCCATGAATCTGGATTTCACCTCCTGTTCCTCGGGACTATTTATATCAAGTCCAACCACTCTGAACCTGATAATACACTTCAAGTAGTTTGTCCTAATCATCCCTTTTCAGCAGGAATTTCGTGTGCGTATATGGATTCCGCACCTTATGGTGGATGCGCATGTGAGGTTGCGGTAACGTTTTTTTTTTTTTGACATGTATTTTATGGACCCTGATTCTATGAAGTTTTTTTTTGGCTTGCTTGGCTACGGTTGTCATTTGTTTCAGTCTTGGGAAGTTTATAGCCTGAGTAATGTGTATTTTCTCTTAGGAGGTTTTTCAGATTATATTTACTTCATTTGAGAGTTCAGTGGTTCTGTGCTTGCTTTTGGTAGTTTGGTACTGGATTCTTGCCATTTTTGTATGGATTTTAAAACTGAGACTGTTGTCAGGTGATGACTCATGGCCAGGTATAGCCACACATCGTCAATTGGTTTGGATTCGGTGACATTGCCGATGGTATTGGTTTTGGGAGGTCTGCGATCGTTTTGCCGATGTGCGTTTTTCCTTTTTGAAGGATTTTGGATTGTAGCACCTCGTTGAGTTTCAGCATTGTTTTGGATTGTGTTGATTGGTTTGATGAATGCTGAAATCTCGCCATTTATTGGGATTTTAACTGAAACCTTGCTGTTGTTTGGTGATTGCCGATTTTAGACTTTCAGTCTGTCTAATGCATGTCTATACTTTGTTCGCTATATTCACGTCATCAGGTTGTTGCGTAACTAAGCCTGTTTTTGAGTCCTGTTGGTTATGGTGCACATCACTAATTTTGACATTCCCTGATTCTGACTTTCGTAAACTTTTGTGGTTATTTGAGTTTACATTTACTGATTTTGGCGTTAACCTATGCGGTTATATTTTTCCCGATTGTGACTTTTTGGTTTATGACGTTTATTCCGTCGTGTTTTCTTGCACTTTTTGGTGGTATCAAGAGCTTCTTTTGCATATCGGATGCGGTAGGATGGGCGTTGGGGGGCTATTGCTGGGGTGGTACTCCTAGTGGTGTGGGTTAGGGGTATTGAACCGTTTGAAGCTCCTCCACGACATGGACTCCACGAGGCATAGCTACTGCGTTTCATCTCAGCCCCGTATCCGGTTATTTTTCTTCGTTATTCCGTTTTTGTCTTCCCTCTTTTACGAGGCTATGGACCCTGTTTGGGGGGTTGTGCAGAATACCCTTACTCCGGGTTCTGGATGAGGTAGAAGCCCTCTAAGTGCTGGATTCCAGAGGCCGTCAGCGCTGGTTTTTTTGCGGTGGTTCTCTTTGTTTAAATTTATTTTGTTTAATCCATGTGGAGCTTTTATAACCCGTCATTTTTGAGGCCACCTGGTGTTTCCGTAGAGAGCACTCATCAGCGTAGTACGCTATAGTACAACCCGCGTAATGAGTTTGGTCAAACTCATTCCCTGTAGTTTAGTGGGTCTAAGGGGTTAAAGAGGTGAGAGTTGGTATAGTCTTCTGTCCTATACTAGACTCCCTCAGTCTACTCACTCCATGCTGGTTTGGATTGGTCGGACTTTAGTGAATGCGCGTGGTCAACTCTTGTAAGACCGGTACACGAGGTATCCTCAGTCCCATTGAGGTTACGCACTGCCGGTTAGGAATTCCACAAAACATCTACGGAATTTAAAACTGCAAGAGCTGATTCATGTGATTTTCCGAATCTGATAGGTCTGGATCAGTAGGGTTTGTTGTCGTGTTGTCCTCCGACAGTTTTCACTTTGACCAGTGGTCATCATTATTTCCTTTCTGAGTTTTTTTTCTTTGGATATTGTTTTCTGTTTTGCTTGAGTCCGAATTGTTCATCTTTAAGGTTTTCTTTGTTTCGCTTTAATCTTGTCTCGGCCTATCGTCGAAAATCTACCCTAGTTTTTCTCCTGTCTAAGGAGAGGGGGAGTTATCACGGGCCAAAAGCGTTCCATTACTATTAATCAACATTAACGTGGTATGTTACTTTTTCGATCTCCCCTGTAGTCGTTTGATTTACTGGCAACAGCGCACTGGTTAAAAGTCTTGTACGTCGCTGATGTCTGATGTCAGTTTTCATTAAACGTATCTTTCTTTTCGAACTCGACCTTGGTAGGTTGGAGGTTGGAAGACATTCGCATCTCCATGTGTTAGATCCAGGGGGTAGAAAATAAGTAACCCCAAGATAGTCCATTCAGGTAACTCGTTTTCCTTTCATTGAGTTGAGCATTTTTTCTTCAACGTTTGTACGCATTCAGGCCTAGGACGATGACCATCTCCCACTGATGTACCACGTTAAGGGTGTTTTCTTCCCTACCACGACCAAGATTGATCCACTCCACCCTAATTGCCTAATTTGAGCATTGGATTAATTACCAAGCGTTGAGGAGTTGTTGACTACTTTGAGTGAAGCTTGAATAAAAAAAAAACCGGTCAAGGTATGTCGTTTTTGTTGAATTGACATCCGTTTTTTATATTAAAATTGCACGTTTAATGAACTTTTTGAGTGAACTATGGGGTTGATTGTCGATTATTTTTCAAGTCTTAATTGGGGTAAATATCAATCATGATCAAACTACTTACTTTTCGTGACTCGAGCAAAATATAGTTATTTAATTTATTTGTTCTGAATTCGACTCAAGTCGGGTCGAACTGGGTCCAGGTTGGGCTGAAATTTAACTGATAAATAAGTCAGTTAATCGTCAATTGTGGAAAATAGACATATTATGGGTTATCGATAATAAGCTGTGAATTTATTCAACTCTGGGGATTATTTTATTGGGTTTTATTGTATTTGGGTGAAAAGTGCAGTTCAACTATGACTATGCAATGCTAAAACAGGTTTTCTATATAGATCGTTCATCTGCTTGGGAAACTGGTACAGTACAGCCTACACGGACTGGTTTGGTTTCTCTCTTCTTGGTTTTTGGTGGAGTAAAGAACCTAGCAAGCTGTTGCGGTGAGCCGTATCTATATATTGTTTTATTTACGTCAGTGTTACGGTCGGTCGAGATTTATCTATTCTTTTTTTTTATTAATACTTTTGTGAAGCGTTGTGACGTCACATAGCGGCAACTCAGTTTGTGTGTAACTATTTTTATACCAACTAATTAATCGGTTCAACTGCTAGCTGGTTTAATTAGGGCAAATTTGATTTTAAGCAAACGTTATTAATGGAATAGCGTTCTAATTATGGGGATAGAATAACGTTGTTAACGGGATAACGTTTTTAATTACTATTTATGAGCGGATTTGTACTGAACTTTTTTCTCGATGCGGATTCATCACATTTGCACTTTTAAATATATCATACAGTTGAACTAAGCATCAGGAAATTACAAGTTTATTATTAACTGATTTTTGAACGTACATTACTGTCGTATGTTTTGGGTATTTTGCAGGCAGACATGGTATTTCTGTATTAAATAAGACTTTTAATATATGCAAATGTCTTGGGAGTTAACTAGTTTGATTTGAGAGTTGGTAGTCCTGATCCCTGGTTTTGTCGGCGATTAGTAAGGCAGCTACGTACTTTCTTTCGTTAATTGTTAAATAAACTCAATTGGAATCGAGAAGACCTCGAAGGTTGGGATTCACCTGCACGAATCTCTGGCGCCCATTTTAAATAAACCCCCCCCAAAAGCTCCAGAACTCTGAGTTCCGGGTAAGCTTAGCCAACGTGGCTTTCAATTGAGAGGTTTGATAATTGCAGGACTGAGAGTGCTTGAGCTAAGCTTGCGCTTAAATTTTTGCGTGATAAGCCTTTGAAATATGATGAATTCAGAGTCGTACTCTTGATAATACTTGATGATGTCATTTTACAGAGTCGAGACGTCGTCAATTGTTTTTGTGTGATACATCATTGAGAAGGGTATGAAGAAGGGTTTTGAAAATTATGATGAAAAATCCAGGTCCGTATTTAAAAAAATGTAGATTTTAGTGGTTACCCGAATACAAAACGTCGTTTCCATTTTTTGAAAATATCACATTGTAGAATGGAAAAAAATTAAGACTTTCACCTTTGAACTCTCTCTCGAAAAAGTATAGTTCCTGAAATACTTGATGAGATTAATTTTGGCCATTTTCACACTTCAACTTGTATTTCGCGAACTAAAAATAATTTTGCGACACAGTGAATGGATCCTTCATGAGCATCAAAAACCGCTACTTTTTTCTCATTCAACTGACCTGGAAGATAGCAATAGTGGTATCACTTGTACAGGGTGTCCCGCATAAGAACCGACACAGAGCAGGCGCATGTAGGGGAACCCAAAATATAATGATTTAACTGAACTTATACCTACAGGGTGGCGCATTATTGTGTGGAAGTCCATTTTGTCCCTTGTCAAAAGAGATAGGATTTTTTTTTAAATATCACTGTGTAAACGGAGTGTTCTAGGAAACCGTGGCAGGAAAATATACACTTTTTTCAAGCTTTTTCAAACTAACCCAAACTAACCCAAACTAACCCCAACTTTTGATCAGAGATTTAAATTAAGCGTAATATTCTACGTGTGATACAGTGGTTTGATTTGCCAGAACGTGCAGTGTTGTCAGGCTATCGGGGATTCACTGAAATTTAAGGAAAAAACATTATGTTGGTAAATTAGCTACAAAAACAAAAGATTTGAAATTGAATCTTGCAAATATGCGTATGTTTCAATGTAATTGATTGTTGAAAAAAGAATCGCTATAATCTATATAGGGTGTTTTCTACAGCAGGCCCAACTTAGCGAATTTAGAGACGAAGAAACTCCATTTTTTCAAATGAAACACCCTGTGTGCTGTTATCTAGTTTTGTTAAGCACTCAAAACCCTGCAACCTTGCCAATACAATACACGTCATAAAATGTGTGGTTATCTCGCAATCTTTGATTATGTCAACATAAGTAGTACCTAATTGAGGTTTCTGGTTCATTCTCGGTACAGGTTACGCGACGAAACGTCATTGGCTGGGTATTCGGACCTCGTGTTGAAATTCTCTAACAGAACAATGACTGAAAACAAGAGAGGTTGAAGATCTTTTTTCAAAATCGAGTTGAATATCCACTATGGTATAATCAAAATGGAACAATTCTTATCATTTACAGAATCAATAAAACGAGAACTACGGAACTAGAGCCAATGTTCACAATTACCGCCATTATTTTGAATGCAGGCCTGCACACGGTTCTCAAATGATCGACCAACTTCAAATACCATGTTGTTATTATTGTTTATATCCTGAAACGCTTCCCTTATCCGATCTTTCATATCATCTCGAGTCGTAGGAGGAGCACGGTAGACTTGGACTTTGATGTAGCCCCACAAAAAAAAATCAGCTTTAGGGAGACCAAGGAGGCCACTGGACTAGATCACCCCTTCCGATCCACCTGTTGGGAAACACTTGATCCAACTTGTGACGGTTACCCATTGAGTTTTATAAGGCTTTAGAGAAGGAAACCTTCAAAAATAATGGCACCATCATCCAATTTTGGACGTATGTCCAGAGATTGTCTCTGGTATGTCTTGAGACATTCACTGTATCGCTATCCTTGTCGAGTTATATCTATCTGCGTCGCCGAAAACTGACCTGCTTTGGACGCGGTTGCCGATTTGGGCAAATCTTCATCAATGAAAATTCCTCTGTGTACGAAATTGATTGATAAGACATGATACAATGAAAATAAAGGAGGATTGAGTATTGTTCATTTTTCAAGAAGGTGCAACAAGGTTCACTATTCTAGATTATCGCATAATGAGACACATTTACAACTTACAACCATGATTTCGTGTGAATCAACTCAATGTTGAACAACGGTGATAGTGTCTAATGATGATATTATTTCATATCATAAATAATGTGAAACATTTTTGTGCTACTCAAAGCTTAATTACTAACATTCATTAAATAATGATTTTTTGTGCATTGGATACAGGCAATACATAGTAAATATTAGTCCTAGTACACGGCAACGCTGCCTTTAAACAGCTGGTTTCGATTTTGAAGGTATAGTGCGGTGATGCCATGGGGTTTCAACTTGAAAACTTCTACTTTCGTGCTTGTGAAGTGTTGTATTGTGACTTTATTTGTGAAAAATGGTAAGATTGTGCTTCCTGTGTCAAAAACTGGACCATTCGGATCCAGAAATCACCATTCACAGGTAAGAGTCAAATTTGCATTGAGCATTGACTGGAGAGGGATCCAGTGGTGTAGAGTGTAGGCATCATCATATTTCATTCATGAAAATGAGGATTTTACAATCTTCAGGAAGTTTAAATGTTTGTTTTTATTCGTGAATAGGTAACAACGAAAAAATGAAACTGATTTGGAAAAAAAGCCTGAATGGTAGTGTTCTATGCAATAGGAACCGATTGTTCTCAAATAAGAAAGGATATTCATATTACTTGAATACCTATTCCATTATTTCCTCGATTATTTCATACACAGTCAAGATGAATTATTTATTGGATACTTCCTCAACTGTCTTATTTTCGTTTTTTTTATTACAATAAGGTTGAAGTCTTCAGTAAGAATGCTTACTTTTACAATTATTATTATTATTATAATCACTTTTAGAGCTCTTAAAACCTTGCGTTTATCTCGAAATTAACTTCTTGACATATCGCCCTCTTTGCCTGTACCTTTCAATTGGAATTAAAAATTTTGACGACGCCCAGTCTTTCTTCCTGTAAAAGCGAAATATAGTTTTTCCAACAATTTGCTCGAAACCAATCAATAGACTTTTATGAAGGGACATTTTTGTCAGAAACGTCAAATAAAAAAGATAAAGGGGGTCTAAATTAATATATAAAAAAACCTTGTACAGGGCACAGCTAAATGGACCCCGCAATTCACTTTTTAATTTGACGTTTGGAAAAAAGTTTTAAATAAAAGTTCAATGGTTGAAAATAGATATTTACCCTGTTCCCAAGGCTTCCGAATAAACCTTTACATTTTAAAACGTGCCAGAAAAAATGGCAATTTTGTTTTTAAGGTAGGTATAGGATATATAAAAAATGTTTAATTTTCTGGAGAATGCGAAAAGTGAATAGAAACTGCAAATATTGGTACTTGCAAATTGAAGCAGGGTACCTACGCATTATGTATTGTTTATTTGCCCCTACTTCTTTGAATGTATATCTAGACATAAATGTTTTTGGGCCAAATTTATGTCTAAACATACAAAATTAAATTTATGTCTAGACATTAATTTAAAGAAGAATAGACCAATAAACAATATTGCTTACCTGCTTCAATTTGCAGGTATACCAATATTTGCGGTCTTTGTTTAGTATGACTCCTGCACCATATTTCTTTGAATTTATCTCCACTCACTTTCCAGCACTGATAATCATTTTGGTATAGTTAAAAATAGTTTTTCGGTCATTTATTTATAATACTTTTCGCCTGTACATATACTTGTGTATTAGAAACAAGAAAAGTAAAACGTTGCTGTTTCCTATTTTTTATATTTTTTTCTTGTTTTCCAATTTTAGATTTCCAAAAACTGAAGAGCTGCGAAATATTTGGTGTTCTTTGGTGAGGATTGACGAGGACCGACTTCGAATCAAACCTCCCTTTTTGTGTTCGGCCCATTTTAACCCACAAGACTATTTACGTGACATTGATGGAATCAAATATTCAAAACCGGGAAGCTTGCCAATCATGACTCACCGGCAGACCATACAGTTTCCCGTCTCCAAAAACAAAAATCATATGGCAAATTGAGTAAAATGGCCTTAGAGATATGTAAGAAAGGCGAAATATATTTTGTATTTTGGTTGCTATTTTATTCGGAACCGTAATTCATTATTGTCGGAAGAACAGCAGGAGATTTAATTTTTAATGTTATGAAAATTTCAATTTTTATTGATTCAGAAAGTCAAAAATGTGATATACTGTCATATAACAATAACGACATAGGTACCTACCCAAATTAATATTCATTTATATTTTTCATACAAAACGGTAGAAACCCGAAATGTGCCGCCGCTGTTCCAGATGAAAATCGAGTTCGGACGTACGTATTATAAGAATCACATGTTCTCATGCGGTGTTGCCCGATGGGTTCGGATTCCTCGTTTTATCTCTTTCCACTCATAGTGTTGTCTCTTTCGCACTTATTGTGATGTTGGCGTCAAGACTAATACCATTTTATGAATGGGATGCCCAGTCTATAGTATTTAAAGTCAATGCGGTTACCCTTTGTTCAAATAGATAATCCGGATAAGATGGCGGATGCGCAATTGCATTATTTGCACTATTGCGAATGTTTAACAATATAGCGGTCTGCGTATGAACATCATAAGTGGTTCTGATAGACGGCGCTATAGACCGAGTTGTGCAAGTGAAATGGTTAAAAATCCAAGGTCGGCCTGTTTCCTGTGAGCCGCAAAAATGGCTGGTTGTCCAAAAAAGCATTAAACGAATTCATATTCATCGTGTCCAGGAGTGAGACTTTTCGAGCAGGACTTGCATATATCTGAGGTAAATATATCGCGGGATATTGGAATGAGATATTTTACTGATTTCCTAACGGATTACGAGAATAGAATAGCCTGATACAGAGTTTGGTTTTTCTATAGTGAGCACGCCGCAACGCAAAGTAATGAAAGTCCACTCATAAGAAGTGACGAGTTTTATTTTTATAGTTTTGGTTATTGATGCTGTTGTTCCTGTTGGAGTTTTTGGCTGTGTTCTATCTACAACGACATCGTGCAAGACATTGGAGCTGCTTGGTTCAAGTCCACGAGTGTTCATCTCCAGTGGTCATTGGCTGGACTCCGGAACGATCCAGCAAAGTACGATAGACGGTGTTCCGGAATTGGATCCAGAGATCATCACAGCTACGTGGCTTTCAAAACATCATTCATTTTGGGTCAATGAGATTAGCCCTATTCAATCATTCAAGCTTAATTAATTAAATAACTAACGGGTACTATGGCGTATTGTTGTGATCAGACTCTGTAACTCAATAAGGGTCTTACAGTTAGTAGTATCACCATTAATCATCGTATATACAAATCAAGCCTTTCATCGTTTTTTAGAATAAAAGCAAAATTGTTGAAAATTAATTTATTGTTTAATTCTGGGAAAGTAACTCTGTTACTTGTTTTCTACTTGATAATCCCGACCGCGAACAGGACCAACGAGGGAGAACGAAGAAAAGTGAGTAACAAATAACTTAGAAAACGTTTCATTGGCGCCCGAGCAAATCAACCCTTATTCATAAAACCATCCCAGAATTAGTTTGTCAACATTTGATTTTGTTTGTTTGTTTTGAGTTACACTGTATCACGGCCATACCCGAGGCCATACCTATATGTTCGCTTCGCCCATGCCCATAGTTACTTTTTGCGTTATACCTATTTAAACCAGTGCATTTAGAAATACAAGATTCCGCGTGAAATTAATTTAACCACAGAACCTAACATAAACCCCTCATTTTTTTGAGCGTAGACAGCCAGTCATTTTTGGTTTTTGTTCTCATGGTGTTTTGCAGAGCAAAGTATAAACAGTCGTTGTATTGTTGAATGTACTGGGCACTGCCGATTGTTAGTTTGTTTTGTTTTTTTTATGTGCGCTGAGCTATTTATCGCATTCCTTCAAGGATTTCCAAATATATGAGTCAGAAGGTTATAGTTGTATTAGAGAAATTGCAGATTATTGATTTTAATTATTTGTTATTGAGAGTTGGATTATCTGATAATGCTTAGGAAATTGGTGAAAAGCAGCACGAATTAAATCACACAACAAAGCGTTGGAGTGATTAGATGTCAGATTGGATAATTTTTGTTATATTGAAGTAAATCTCTGAATTTGAAGCGGTAGTATAGCTATCGGGAAATAGGTAAAGAAAACAAAAGGACAATAGTCACGTTTAGTACCTGAAAGATAGCGAAGTTTCTGTGATATTCAGTTTGAGTCAAGTGATTATTTTTATTGTTTTCTTTTTGAATAAGCGGCACGTTATATACCAAAGGTTTTGTCAATTTGTCATCTCGAAACCCAATTAGGGGTACTATTTTGACATAATCAAAGATTGCAAGATAACGATACATTTTACGACATGTGTTCTAATGACAAAGTTGCAGTGTTTTGAGTGCTTAATAACACTGGATAACTGCACACAGGGTATTCCATTTGAAAACATTGAGTTTCTTCGTCTCTAAATTCGCCAATTTGGGATCACTGTAGAAAACACCCTTCATGAATTATAGCGAATATTTTTTCAAGAATCAATCACCTTGCCTCTAACATCAAAAAATAAGCAGATTTGCGAGATTAAATTCTCAATCCTGGAACATAACGTTTTTTCTCTAAATCCTCGATAGCCTGACAACACTGCACGTTCTGACAAATAAAACCACTGTATGATACGTTGAATATTACGCTGAATCCAAATCTCTTATCAAAAGTCTGGGTTGCTATTTAAAGAAAGTGTATTTTTTGATGCAACGGTTTCCTAGAACACTTTGTATACACAGTAATATTTTTAAATTGTGACTCTGCTGGAACCCTATGAGTTTTGTCTTGAAAAATATTTCCTATTTTTCTGATAAGGAAGAAAATGGACACACTAATGCGCCACCCTGTATATACTAAGTTCCATCCCTAACGCCTTTCGAAAAAACTTAAATATCTCAGTTATATGTGAACTTAGAAACACCAAACTTGCTCCACATTCTATGAGCCGATATTTCAATGTCCATTTAAGATTAAGTTACACATCAAAGTTATTTTGGACCTTGAATTTGTCTCCCGTGAGTGTCGTGTTTCAATTGCGATATCCACATTAAATCCTTGGTTAAATAAAAGGAGTGGCGCAATTGAAAAACGACAATTTCGGCGGCCAATTTTAAAATTCACGACAATTTTGTGTATACCTTAGTAAAATGTCACTTAAGGTGCATTGAGATATTGATCCTGAGTTTACTAAGAGCATTAATCGATACTTATTGGAGTTCAATTGAGAAGTTCTGAAGGGTTTTTGAGGTCTGATGCACCCTTAAGACCATTGACACAACTTTTCAACCCGGTGATGGACTCGAAAAAGCATTGTCTCATTTTAACGCAAATCTGGTTCTAAAACATATTCTGCTCTTGTAATTATTCAAAAAACTTTGTCATTTTTAGCAAAAACCCAAATATCACAAAAAACGTATTGTCTGTCGTATTATTAAAAATCGTCGAAAATTTCAACGTTGGCTATAAAATCAAATGTCAGACTTGATCATCCGGAGAGTAATTTTTGCTTTGTATATGGCCGGAACATATTTGACACTTCCAACGCGAGTCTAAAATAATGAATCTGTTTTATTGATTAGTAGTTGATTGCTCGATTAATTTGGGAGTTTCTTTAAAACTCTTTCCCAGATCTACTTGACGAGGTGTCACTACAACTTAGACTGGAACACCTTCTTTCTTTCGTCTTCAGTTGCGTCTCGAGTCTCGAGCCGGATTGTGGAATCGGATTACAAATAAATGCACACTCTTCAGAAACTACTAACATTTTGAACAGTTTCTGTAACTTTTTAAAGTTGATTGAATGTCATTTCTATTGTTGATATTGCTAGTTTTTCTATGAAATAAAACTTATTTCCACTTTTTACGTTATTATAGAGTCTGCTGTTTAATTTCATAGCCAAAGTTGGAATTTTTGGCGACTTTTTATATGACAGCTATGTACAAAAAAAGTTTTTGAACTTAATTCCCCTTATAATAAAATGGTAATCGTCAACGGATTAAAAAGTTGTGTCTTGTTTTGGGGGTGGTTCATACCTCATCAACTCTTCGGAACGTTTCACTTGAACTCCGATTACTGTCGATTATTGATCTTAGTGCACTTACAACTTGTACCAAATTTGGTGTTTCCAAGTTCAGGTACAAAGTGAGATATTGGATTTCAAAACCTTACTAGCAAGTAGCAAGGCGTATAAGAGGTGCAGATAAGTATATACGTAAGTTGCATCAAATCATAATATTTAGGTGAACCATGCTCCTGCTTTGTGTCGGTTCTCATGCGGAACACCCTGTGTACAGGTTGTTTCATTAATATTGCGAAAAAAATCAATATGAGTTCCTCTGCCTAAAAATAAAAAGAAAACTTCCTATCAACACGTATCCGGAAATGCTTCAATATAGAGCTTCAGGGTGTTGAAGTTTCATTTTTATTTTTATACTGGATAGCGCAATGAGTATAGACGATTTTTGAGCCAGTGAATCAACACAGCTTCTGCGTTCAAGCGTATTATCTATCGTAGTCTGTGTTATTGAGATGCAACGTGTAACGACAGTTCCGGCGTGAATATAACATTCCTAGGCGTTTCTTGACAGAACTGACATATCCATTTCTTGAGGGGCGTCCCCACCTGCAATAAATCACGGAACCCTGGAGGAGATTCATAATGTTAGGTATATCAAAGCTTACTCATTCTTATCAGTTGGGTCACTGCTCGAAACGACAAGCCTTTCTCCTTACTCCCCTCCTGGCAGTGGCGGCTCGCGAGTTGAAAATAAGGTGAAGTGCAGCAAACAAACAAAAATGCACATTCGCTATTTTAGCTACGTTTCTGATATTCTATCAAGATAACTCAATATCTGAATTCACATATATTTTTTACACCAAATTAATCTTTCTGACATCATCCACATTGAATTTGCTGTAAGCGAGACTTTGAAGACAAATTCAATGTAGATGGTCGCATATGATTCCCGTTTAGAAAGCGGAAATCTGTTACATCCACTTCGCAGTAAAATTGAATGTGAATCTCACATAGATCAAACACACTACATTTTGAGCTGGCAACTTTGTTTCCTATAGGTTACCCGTGATTTTGGGCCGATCTCATTTTGTTTTTTACGGTAGATCCATACCATGAACACATATTTTTGTGGTAGTTATGCGTTTGCCTTGTGAGATATTGAACAGCCAAATTCATAATATAGTGAAATCGAATGTTGCTGCATGCGGAAACATCCTTTGCTTCCGGTTTTTGTATTCCAAATTTAACGTTACGGCGATCTAAGGCCGATTGCACCAACCTTTACTTAACAAAGACTTAACTAAGGGGGCCTTAAATTTTGAGCAGCCCTCAATTCGTTTTCATTTGGACCAACACTCTTTGAGGGCCCTTAACTAAGTGTGTCCTAGATTAGGCAACGTTGATCAAATTCAGTCATTTCTAGTAACTTTTCCATTATTAAGGTTGAAAACCTGACGAGAACAATGCGATATGTCATAACCTCATTTGTTTTTGTTCACAGAATGGTGGTTACATGTTTTGGTGATATTGTTTACAAGTTTTATCTGACCACTGCTAATCAATTGCGTTTTTGGCAGGTTTTCTTTAAACACACGGGAATAGATGCAAAACAAAAAAACCCTGACAGTTATGTACTTCACCTGTCATGATCATATTCGAGTTGATCTTCCATCTGAGTCAAGATATTTGAAACAGTTTGCTTATCTCAATAAAAGTCTCCTAAAAAACCCTATGATCCATTTCCTGTGATTTGGCCGCTCATACATTTTTCGAGGTAGGTATTCTGGTAAATCTAGTGCATCATCCAAATTCCAAATAGTTCAAGTGATCCATTCTCACTACTTATGATAGTGGACTGTTCGAGAGACTCTTATAAAAGTATTCTTTGAGATACTTTGATGTAATTTATATTACCAATGCTGCCACGGCTAAAAGGCCAAAAAATCAAAAATAATGTTTTCATTTAGACGGATTCTAATATTGGTATGTACAACCATATGGATTATGTGCCTATAGTGATTAAAATTTGAATATACCTACTTTCTCAAATCTGAATTGAACTTGGAGAATGTCTTAAATGGCAGACAACAGGCGCAATCACATCAAAATTATACACTATCGTAGCACTTGTAGCCAAACTCCTATATAACTTAACACACGGCGTCGATATATTTTCAAAAATAAATCTTAAATGTCTTTGAAAATTAATAATTGTTATAAAAAGTCAGTAACGACAATCACAACTGTATCACAACCTCAAATTTATATCGTTTACACAGATAAGTCAGCGTTAAGTGGTCATCAACGGAGACTTAATAAAGGGAGGTTAAGGGAAGCTTAAGTTTTCTTAACGTTGGTGCAAACAAAAACTTGAAGTTAAGGGTTCTTAAGCGTGAAGTAGCCCTTAAATACGTTGGTGCAATCCGCCATTAAAGTCTTGACGATTTCAAATCTGGCAGCGCTGCTGCACGGTCTCTGTTCTAGATTCAAATAATCGATAACAGCTGATGACCATACCTGCCTTCTTAATAATACAAAAATAAAATCCGTACATTATTATTGTTATTGTTTTCGCGGCAGGCCGGCAGCCGGCAGGTAAGCTTAGCTTAGTAAGCTACGTTCCTAACAGTTGACAGTAGTAGGGACATGACACTGGCAGGAATGACGCATATCACCGCATCGATCGAGATCAACATTGCCAAGCTGCATAATTGTCTCATGTTTTCGGTTTAATGCCCTGCCTAAAATGTAGCAGAGCTTAGAGCTTGTCATTTTTCTACCGGACGTGGACTTCGACCATGGAAAGCTTTTCAATTGAAACTAAGCAGAATCAAATTGATTCCTATATCTTGATACATAAAAAAATCGGAATTGATATTATCTGGCAGAAATAATAAGATGCTTTGATAAGTCAGTCATAATGATAATCATTGCTTAATTATTAGAATAATTATTGGAAGTATTATTATAATATACATTTTAGATAAAAAGTGGAAAAAAACATGTAACATAATATTATGATAAGTTAGTACAATAAGTAAGTACCACGAAAACGAAATTGATATGTCATTAAACATTATACTGCCACATATCTTGCGCAGTTGTTGATGTTGATTTATTGCAAACTAATAAACGAAATGACTCACTAATTAATCTTAATCTTGATAAAAAAATCCCCAAAATAGTTATATTTCGTCTAAATAATATTAATTTGTTTTTATTGTGTGAATATGTAAGTATGTACCTATGTATAATAATATGTAATTTGATTCTGATTAGTTTCAATTTGAAATTAATTTTTCTCCATTTGAATTTATGAAATCTCAATTTGAAGTTGAAGAGGTCGGTACATGCCGGCTAGACGCAAGTGCCTGCTTGCTGTAAGCTCAGTGAATCCCCTGTGTACATTTCACGGAATCAAGTATCAAGTAGCTTGATTTCAAGTCAAGTTAAGTCAAGTAGTTCTGACCGTTAATCAAGTCAAGTCAATTAAAAAAATTTGAAAAGCTTGAGTTTTCAAGTCAAGTCAAGTATCCAAGAAAATAGTCAAGCTACTTGGCTTGATAAATCCCTAGGCTATAGCCACGCGGCCGCTTGTGTTATGGATATATCAATGTTCCGACTACAAGTGACCCAACTATTAAGAATTAGTAAACTTTGCCTGTATACATAAATGATAAAAATCAAATCTTCCCGATTTAGCTAGACTCTATGCATTTTCATAGTGTATATTCATACATGACAGCATAGATGGCAGGAGGTTCAGTCTTTAAGTGATAAGAGACTTGCATAGACTTGTTTGTACGAGTCAAGTGCATTTCGCTCTGATGTTCTTGGCCGGTCTATTTAATCATTTGGTATAATTGTTTATGCGATAAGTTGTGACATTGATATCATCAAAAATTGGTAAGTAAATTCTTATTACTAAAGTTTTTGAGATATATTAGACGATCATCCTATCGGACAAAAAGTTGAAATACCTACTGTAGATGAAAAATTCGCAAACAAATAATACACTTTGGAATTCACAAAACTAGACTTAGTTATGAATCTGGGCACATCCGCACGAGAAATGGTCAATATCATGAAATTCTGGAGTTCGGAATATAAAACATAGTTTGATTTTCTACAAAATGAAATTGATTCAATGTCAAATATTGACATTTCTTGGTCTTTAGAATATTGGCTTTAGAAATCGAAAATGCTTTTGAATATTTCTCTTTTGAAAGTTTTTTTAACATTATAACAGGAAACAGAATCAGAATCAGAATCAGAATAAGCTTTATTATCAAAAAACCAATGGTTTAACAGACAAAGCACAGTATAATATTCTAAAAATAAAATCACAAAAAACAAAAAGGAGACTAAAAGTACAATAAATAGAAAAAAAAGAAAAAAGTAATAAAATTTAACCTAAAACTATATATCATAATATTTAAAATAGGGCAATGATCACAATAAAAATACTACATTAAATGAAAAAATAAAATTTACTAGTCATAAAGTTTATCTTTATAAAATTCATCCAACGTATAAAAAGCTTTATTCAATAAAATATCACAAACAGAGTTCTTAAACTTTGGGAAACTAGATGAAGATTGCACACTTTTTGGTAGGTGGTTAAACATTCTAATTGGCTCGTATATCAACGAATATTCCACTCATGTACAAAAAAATCCCATAAGAGCAGTTGAATTTTCGGAGGCTTACAGCGAATATTCCACTCATGTACAAAAAATCTCATAAGAGCAGTTGAATTTTCGGAGGCTTACAGCGATAACACCAAATCGAAAATACCACTCTGTCATGGCAACACAAATAAACACGTTGTCAGAGCAATCACTATGGCAACGCAAATTTGAACGCAAATAACGACGTCGTCGTCATGGCAAATATTTCTGATTTATTGACAAGGTTTAATTGATTTCAAAATTATCCTCGAAATGAAACGTTTTGGAGAAATTTCCAATGAAGAAATTGAAAATGGAATTTTACAAAGTGAACCAGAAAACACCGCAAAAAGTAAGGCATATATTTGGAGGCAGTTTATGTCGTTTTGTGAACATAAAAATTATATTTTGGATCGGCATACGCCCGTAGTTCAGCTAGCTTCTATTTTAAAAAGCTGGGCATTCAATATGCGGAAAAAAGATGGAGAGGATTACAAGGATTATACGGTAAAAACTATATGGAACAGTACAGCAAATCTTTTAATGGAAAAATATTTCAATCAATATGGTATTAAAATCAACCCATTTGGAGATATTGAATTCAAGTCAGCCCGCGATGCCAAAAACGCCAAGAGGAGACAACTTCAGGTCAGCGCAAAAAAAGAAAGAAAAGTTCATCATTTCTTACTTTTGGTAATCTAGAAAGACTTGTAGAAATATGTGATGAGGAAACTCCAGAAGGGTTAAATAAAAAACTTTTTTTTATATTATCGTATGAACTTGCTTGGAGGGGAGGCGAAGGATCACGGGCGGAGATCGGATTTTTCAAAGAAGAAGTCCTATTGAATGGACCTAAATCGGGACGTATCGAATATAATCCGATATTGACGAAAACCACACAAGGAGGAAATAAAAGATGTGCTGACCCAAAATGGCTCGTCAGAAATAGTAACAATGTATCATTTTGTCCAGTGAGATTGTTTTTGAAGCTGATTGAAAAACGGGGCAAAGCCACAGTTCAGCGGCTATTTCTAACTGTGAATCCATCCTGGAAATTTGGAAATTCATGGTATAAAAACATCCCTGTTGGCCCAAATGAAATATCCAAATGGACCAACAAACAAGCAATTAAAATAGGTCTAGACACTAGCAACAACAAAATCACTAACCACTCTTTAAGAGCCACGGCTGTGTCAAAACTAGCGAAAAGCGGAGTCTCCGAACAAAACTTGATAAAAATCACCGGCCATACAAGTGCAACTTCAATATCAAGCTACCTAAGCATGGATAACGAACACCACGAACAAATTATTAAAATGATGAGAAACACTAATAATTGCGGTAACCACAGCCAGTTAGCTGATATTCCGCAACCTATCAACAACATAAACCCTCCTGTGAACCCCAACGACTCCAGCTTCGAATCCAGCCGATCCATCAATTCAGGAAGACAAAATATTATAAATAATTACCATAATTGCACTTTCAACTATTATTCAACAAATAAATGAGTATTCGATCAGTATATTATGTATTCTTTTAGTTAGTAAAGTTATATTCTAGAATTCTTGAAATATTCTTCTAAATACCATTCGTGCTTTAAAATTAACCGGATAAATTTTCGCATTCGTGAAAATTTATTGGTAATTTTTAAGCACTCCTGGTATAACCTTCGATAACACCAAATCGAAAATACCACTCTGTCATGGCAACACAAATAACCAGGTTGTCAGGGCAATCGATATGGCAACGACCATTTTTTGACACAAATAACCACGTTGTCAGGGCAATCAACATGGCAACGCAAATTTAGTGAAGTTATATTCTAGAATTCTTGAAATATTCTTCTAAATACCATTCGTGCTTTAAAATTAACCGGATAAATTTTAAGCACTCGTGGTATTACCTTCGATAAGTTATTTTCTAAATAATTTACAACGTACTGAGAAATGTACTTCTAGTGACCAACTCTCTAATTTAGGCTATCCCAGAATCCGAATTAGTCATGACTTCCGATGTTATGAATATCACTAGACGAGAAATGGTCAATATCATGAAATTCTGAAGTTCGGAATATAAAACATAGTTTGATTTTCTACAAAATGAAATTGATTCAATGTCAAATATTGACATTTCTTGGTCTACAGAATATTGGCTTTAGAAATTGAAAATGCTTGTTAATATTTCTCTTTTGAAAGTTTTTTAAACATTATAACAGGAAACGATAAGTTATTTTCTAAATAATCTACAACGTACTAAAAAATGTACTTCTAGTGACCAACTCTCTAATCCAGGCTATCCCAGAATCCGTCATGGCTTCCGATGTTATGAATATCACTAGACGATAATTGGTCAATATCATGAAACTCTGGAGTTCGGAATATAAAACATCAGTTTGATTTTCTACAAAATGAAATTGGTTCAAGAACAGGTCTTGTGGACGACCAAAAGAATAATCAGATAATCATCCGCTTCAAGTCTGAGTATAAACCCCGATGGGGGCATCACATCATATGAAACGAAGTTTTTAGAAAATAGGTGACTAAGTTTGGCTAAAATCGATTTTGAATTTCTCTTGTTTTTTCAATAAACGTGGAGGTCGGCCGACATTTGAAGACAGTTCAGAAAGGATAAAAAGGCAAAGAACTAAATATTTGGATCGGTTTCGCTTCCTCAATTAGCTTACGCAACATAAATGACAATGCAAGGCTCAGGTCAAACAGAGGCATTGGAGGCTCAGAGTCCCGCGAGCTTTTGAGCGGCCTAAAAGTGGTTCAGAAATACACGTTTTTCTAACACATCTGTTGACATTTCCGAACAGTTTTTTTCTAGTTATAGACGAAGACTTGATTAATGTCCTATACTTCATAAAAAGTTTTAAAATTGATCAGAAATATAAAATGTTTTTTGCTCAAAGTTGATCAACTTTAACCGCCATTTTCTTAATTTTGTACTTATTTTATCTGGTCAAAATAAAGTATAGGACGTTTATTGGACATTTGCTAAAAGGCTAAAAAAAATCATAGAAAAATGTTTTGCCGTTTACTTATAAAGTGCGTTTTTCAAAACCTTCACATTACCAATTATCACTTATTTTGACCCCTTCAGTGGCGACATCATAGATTATTATTCGAACTCGACTTTTAGGCGTAGTTTAAGTATCAGCTGTTTAGCTTGGATTTTGTCTTATGATATCAGGACCGGTTTGTGTTTTTTAATCGACTTGGAAAATTGATACTCTTGGGATGGTCAATATAAGAGAATTTGATTGATATTCAGTTTCGTCCACATAACTGAGCCGTTTTGAATTCGGAGTAGTTTCTGGTGAATATGCTCCGATATTTAATTTTTGGAAACTACCTACTTAAATTCTTAAAAATGTGATCAAAGTACGAGATAATAAAATATAATTAGGATTTTTTGTTGATTTGTGATACAAGATTATCAGCATTGATTTTCCTAACTGATGTTGATAATGTTGTTTACCTACCTCAGAAATATTTTTTATTATTAGAAGACGTCCTTTTGTTTTTTTTTGCCAAAGAATTTTGAACAGTTTGAACAATATTTCTTTACTAGGCGTGGCTTAAAAAACTACGCATGTCTTATATTTCATCCTTAAATGGGATGCCATTTCTTATACGTCCAAAAAATGTTTTAACAAACGTTTCGGTGATTTTTAGGGTAAGTAAATTTTGAAAAAATTGATTCAATGAGTTTATTTTCGCAATTTTTATCATTTTTGCCTAGATCGGGTTTGTATATAGGTTCTATTTGGAATGCAGTTTGGAAAGTAAAAAAAAAACAAGTTATGTTCCCATAGTTTCGTTAGGTTTCAATGAATTTGTTGTGATTAAGTATATTATTATTATGTAGGTTCTATGAGGGAGGGGAATATACAGGGTGTTTCCTAAAGATTGGTAAAAAATTCGTTGTGTGATTCCTGGGGTATTTTCATGAAAAAAAGTTCCTATAAACATTTGCCGAAAATTCCTCCTAAGGGAGCTACGCCCCTTTAAATAGGGCACCCCGAAGACGGTTTTTCCTCAATATTTCCGAAACCTTACATTCAAAAATCATGAAATTTGGTACATCATACAAACTTTTAATGCTGAATGAGAATTTGAGCTCAGAATTCCAAAATTTTAATCAGGGGCGTACCATACTGGCGGGGTTAAAGGTTAAAAGAATCCAATTTTTTAAATGGTATGGTACGCCAGTATGGTACGCCCCTTATTAAAATTTTGAAATTCTGAGCTCAAATTCTCATTCAGCATTAAAAGTTTGTATGATGTACCAAATTTCATGATTTTTGTATGTAAGGTTTCGGAAATATTGAGGAAAAACCGTCTTCGGGGTGCCCTTAGGAAGCATTTTTCGGCAAATGTTTATAGGAACTTTTTTTCATGAAAATACCCCAGGAATCACACAACGAATTTTTTACCAATCTTTAGGAAACACCCTGTAGTTGATGTATTCTCAATTTAGTGAAGTTATGTCCGCATAATTTTGTTATTTATAAATGAATTTGATTCAAATTTGGTATTTAGGTAAATTAGGTATGTAGGTTCTATAGGGGATATAGCGGAGAGTTGATACTCTCTAACAGGGGTGGGCTCTATCCACTTTTCACTTGGGGTTCTGCTTCGCTTTGCTTTTTTTTGTTTCAAAGTCAGGGGTAATTAGCACGTTGAGGGCCGCGTGCCCACCGGTAGTCATTTCTCGACAATATTAGACAGTCATCAGCGATTTTTTTTTTCCAAAATACCCAAAAATATACTAAATAAATGAAAAAGAAAACGCAAATTTCACTGTTTGATCGAAAACGGAAAGGAGCCATATCACCTTCCCGAGGGAGAGAAAGTCTTCTCAGTCAATATGCCAGACAGAGATAGATAATGTATTCTGTGACGTAGTGGATGTTGATTGGCGCTCTTTAATCAGTGATTACTACATTGATAGAGGTCATAGGTTGATTTTTCAAACATCAATGGCATCAGTACTTACTAATCCTTATATTTTTCATATTTTCAAAAAATGTGCAAATTGTCCATTGCGTATACGTTTTAAATTTGCGAAGGCTCAAAAATTGTTACCTTGGGACCGACCAAACAGTCGTTTGGAACAATGTAAACCTCTCATAATACGTGTCTACGGGAGCTCAATTTTTTCAAGAATGGAATGCTTGCAAAAATCTGGAAATGCTTGATCAAGGTGCTTTTGGAGTTATCATCGTCTTACAGACTTACGCATCAGACCTCTGTTATTAGCACGTCTCACGCTTTACCCCACCTTCCGTATTTTCATAAACTCGCACGCAAGTTCATTTTATTTTCTTCATTTCATCACACGTCTCATATTTCCTTCTATTCCCGCGCTAGTCACCATTTTCATTATTTTCCACACTTCGAACATATTTAATAATTTATCTTCGCTTCACGTTTAATGCTTCATTTTTGTCAAATCTCGTCATGTACTTTCTGAACATTTCATAATAATATGAGTTAATTTAATTTTTCCGTAAAAGCGTTATATGAACCTCCCTTACTTCCATTCTATTTTATTGTCATTTTATTTCAGTTGATTTATTTTCTTGGATCTAGGAAAAATTGTCCTACCTTTTGATGCAAAATAAATCCGTTATTTTTTATTTGATCTGCCTTTGCTTATTTTTCTGGTAAGGAAAGTCTTCCACCATCATTTGCGAAATGAAGCTGTCTATTCCCTGCCTTTGAATAGTGATGATAGGTATCACCCTTAGCGATACCACAGGATATCCTCGTTGCAGGTGCACACTGGAATAACTTTCTTCGCTGTATTTAAGCTACCCAGAAGGCACTGTGGGCCCTCTACCACATAAAAACAAGAGGTGGCACTCGAGAATTTGAAGACTCCGTCTTTCAACCGTTAAAAATAACTGTACCCAAATAAAGAGCGTTACAGTCTTTTTCACTTGGCATACAAAATCCCTATTCAAAAATGTTAAGCAAGAGGCTCAGATAAAGATATTGTTGCAGAAACGAAAAAACATGTTCAGATCCTATTTAAAGAACGACTGGGATTGATCGTTGAGAAACCAATACCAGGATTTGGCAATACCAATGATGGTAACACGACCAGGCGGTTTTTTCAAAAATGTGCGATTCCCTCAGAAATAACAAAAATGGACTTTAGACTTATTAAACAACTTCATGTCATACTTATAGTGGTATACTACTTATAGTAGTATCAAGTGATCTTGAAATCAACGTGGAAAAATAAAGAAAGTAGGTATGCCTCAATACTGCTAACTATTTAATTACAAAGTATCAATGGTAAAACATGACATGAGTTCCTTATCCATGGGCCAGAAGTTAAAGAAATTGCCTTTGCCAATTGACAAAGGAGGCACAGAAGCGCGAAACAAGGATATCAAGAAGTTAAGAGAACATCATTGTCGAAAAAGTAGTGGAGCAGCATCCAATGAAGATGTTTTCACCTTATAACAAGTAACGGAAACGCCAATGAGAAGATCCTTCAGGAGCAAGTAAGAGACTGTATGACCGTTTTGAAGGATTGGTTTAGGACGAATAAACTGGCATTGAATGAATCGAAGACTGAGTGTATGACTTTTGGCCTGAGAAGCATTGAGGGGATACACTCAACTGCTTTGAGGTTCTTAGGTATATACTTGGATCCCATGTTGAAGTTTGACAGACATGTCGAATTTGTTGCTGGACGTTTATCAAAAGCAATGTTTCTTTTGAAAAATCTCAAGAGAGTACTACCTCAGTCATGCTTAGTGCAAGCCTATCATGGTGTTTTCCAATCTGTAGCTTCTTATGACTTTTTGGATTGGGGACATTCACCTCACTTATCCAGAATATTCGCATTGCAACGAAGGGCAATGAGAGTTATTGCCGGTTTGAACTACACAGCCGATGTAAGACTAACATTTCTTAAATATAGAATCATGACTATGCCTTGTCGATATATATATGAATGTCTGGTATATTGTCGAAGACATTTTGCCGAATATAGCCTTAACTCAGACTGCCATCATTATCCAACTAGACAGGGTAATCAAATTAGACTCGATTACTTCAGGTTGGAGAAAACAAGAATGTCTTGCAATTATTTTGGCCCCAAACTTTTCAATGCTCTGCCTGAAAGCATACGTTTAATGCCTGAAACTGAATTAAGCTCAGGGGGGTTCTAACTGATCATGCCTACTACAGCGTGCAGGAGTTTCTGGATTCCCGCATGACTCTATCGTGAGCAGTGAGTTTCTCTCTGTATCTCTCACGCTCGGTGATGTGCTGCAATGCCTTCGTCTATCGACATGTTTGTCATTATAATTATTAGTATTTCGATTTTTTCTGTTTTGTGTAGTTTTATTATTATTATTATTGTTCAATTTAATTTTGTAGATGTTTTTAATCAATTATTGTATTCATTGTCTTTTAGTTGTAAACATTTTATATTTCATGATCACATTTAATCATCTTAGTCTGTGAATATGTAAAATCAATGTTTTTTGATGATATACTGAATAAATTGAATTGAATTGAATTGAGATATTTGGATTTAAAATAAAAAAATACATGTGATTTTGAGATTATGGTCAAGCAAGTAATGCCCTTTTATTTGAAAAATGAAAAGTTGTTGAAATTTAGAAGAAAACTTCCTTTAAACATGTACCGGAAATGCTCCGTTAAAAAGCTACATGGTGTTGAAGTTTTTGAATTTTATTTTTTTTTTATTTTTTAATAATATTCCAATGAAAATTGTTGTTTACATCACTCATTAGTTGAATTTTATCTTCTTACTAGAAATGTGTAGCTATCATACGAAATATTTTATAACTTCTAGCAGGTTACCTGCGCCATAATTTCAAAACCACATGTATTTATTATTTCAAATCCGAATATCTCGAGAATGGATGCCTGTAGCGAATTTTGACCAGTAAGGTATACTGGTATACAACAAAATTCGCTTCTCAGGAAATACAAATAAATCTGTTCTGTTGCCTAAAATTGTTATAGAGGTATGTCCAAAAGAGTTATGGCTGTTTATAATAGGAAAAATAATTGTGGGTAGCGCCCTCTACAATTTAGAGCCATACTAAGATCAAATTCGAATTTCACATGACAAAAAACCCAAACAGTTTTTATCAAAATATCGACATTGCTTCAAATAGTGTCAAGAAAAAACAAAAATAAAAACAAAACTTCAGCACCCTGTAGCTCTGTAATGAAGCAATTCCGGATCCGTGTTAATAAGAAGTTTTCCTTTTATTTTTTGGTAGGAAAACTCATCTCGAATTTTTTCGTGATAATAATGAAACACCCTGTATGTCACGTTGTTTTTCCGCGATGGACTTCTAAACTACTGAACCGATTTTAAACTTTATTTGCACACCGTGTGCAATTTGATTTAACTTGAAAGATAGGACAGTTTACATCTTGATTTATAGTCGCAATATCATTTTATTGCAAATTATCTGTCTATTATTTGACAGTCACAATTATCTGTTTTCTCCAAAGGATTCTAACAGATGACGATACGTGTTGACTAGATTGAGTGAGTATTCAATAGATGACGCTTTGTTTATAACTTATTGTGACGATACGAGCGACCATGATGTGAGTCCGGACCTGAATGGGGATCAGTTGGGAGTTTCGAACGAGCCAGAAGAAACGACGATACGCCACCAGAGTGGCCGACAGAAGAAGAAGCAGCGGCAACCGTGTGCGTTCTGCGAAGAAGAGGAGAACTGATGTGACAGATGAAGGTTGGGGATGACAAGGATTATTGATTATTCTTCGTTGGCTGCCAGTAGAATTAATTCAGCTGTTTTGTTAATTTTCTCCGTAATACAGTTTCGGTTACAAAATTCAACAGTGTGTAATATTGACTGGATTTTTTGTGACAATAACGCTACAAATGGCGCCCGCCGTGAGGCTCGGAAGTGTTTTGTGAAGGGATCTAGCCTTTTATGCATCTACGCCGTTGGTCAAGAAGGAAACGTGCCGAACTTGATGTGAACTGCTTCCACCTTGTGGAACAAAATACAAAAACTGCTTGAATAATAGTCTGACTCGAGGTTTGACTGATTTTGTGACTGTGTAAAGTGTTTTGACTATTGCTTTGTTATATGGATTTTCCGCTTGTTGACGTCGATCTGACTGGTTTGTTTTTGCCCAAAAACTGAGGTACATTGGTCTTGAGTGAAGTTAAGTAGTGCCAACCAGCATACAGTGTGTCAACCAGTAGTTTTGCTCAAGCAAGTAAGTCATTTATTTCTATTTAAAAACGGCCGAGAAAAAGGAAGTTTCGTATTGGTTGCGTTCTCGAGGATCAAAGATGACTGATAATAAGACGCCGCAACAGGCTGCGTCCACTGCAGCAAACGTAGGACTGTCAGCTGATCAATTTAATCAATTGCTTGCAACTTTGCAAATTGCGCAACAGGCTGTTCCGGCTGCTGTTATACCAAACATAGATGGAAAACTTTCGAAATGCTTTTCCAGGTTTAATGGGGATAAAAATAGCGATATTAATGCTTTTATCGACGCCGTGGAAATATATAAAGAGTGCAATCAAGTTAACGATGATAATGCTCTGAAGGGATTGCCAATGCTTCTTGATGGTTTCGCTGCTTTAGGTTTCAAGGGGTTAAAGCCACTCTCAACACTTGGGGTGAAGCAATAGACTTGTTCAGAACCACCTTCGGACCGATAAAGCCCGCGTATCGCGTGTACAAAGAACTTTTTGTCGAAGAACAATCTGCTCAAGTAAAGACTGATGTTTTTATCTGTAAGTGTAGAGCCACTCTAGAGCAGCTTCTCACCAGTACTTTGAGTGAAGATATCCAATTAGATATGGTTTACGGACTCTTGCACCCAAATATTCGCAAAAACGTGCCACGTGATAAGGTTAGAAGCTTTAGTGAACTTTTGACGGAATCGCACCTTGTTGAAGAAACTTTTCTAGAGCTGGGACAATTTTCTGAGACTTTTAATGATATAGATGTTGATAAATGTGGTCAAAAAGATACCACGAAGTATCGCAACAAACTGCGTTGTAGTTTCTGCTAGAATTTAGGACATGTAAAAGATCAGTGCCGTTAACTCGCCGCGAGACAGTCAAAAGACTCTGCTAACGTGTCTAATGCTGATCATAATTATTCGGAAGTGCGATTTCAAACGGTGGTAAATAATAATTCATCTTCGATGTCATCAAGTGGGAGTACAAATCCTTCTGTATTAGCCTGTTATGAGTGTTGTCTTTCTGGATACATCAGGTCAAACTGTCCTTAGTGCAAGTCCGCTACTGTTGTATCTTCTACGTTTGATTTCTCAAGTGCGGATACCGAATTAAACATAAATCACAATGAGGGTCAAAGTTGTGATAAGCAAATCTCTCCGAAGTTTAACCACGATGGTCTCAATCCACGAGCGCGTCCTATAATGCAGATAAACATCGCAAGATTTAAAGGTACAGGTATCATAGACAGTGCAGCCAAACAAAGCATCGCAGGATGTAAGCTTTTTGAACTTCTTCGAGGAAAGGGACAAGAATTTCGTAGCAAAACTATTACACTTGAGCTTGCAGATGGTAGCATGAAAGCTCGATGTTTTTGTTGAAAATCGTTGTGTACCATTAACATTTATTATTTTGCCGAATCAGAATAACAACACGTTACTTGGAATGGATTTTATTCTTGATGCTAATCTCAAGCTGGACATTCCATCTGGAACTTGGTCATTTAGGGATGAAGACTGTGTGCGTTCACTGTATTTTGAAAATATTCGGACTTCCAGTGATTTAGAAATATCTAGTGTCGGGGGTCTTCGCCCAGAGGAGGGACATAATCTCACGATAGAGCAGCGCAGAAAATTAGATGCTCTTCTACAGGAAAACGAGGATACCTTCAGTTTAGGGGGAGAGCCAACACCATACGCCGAGCACTCAATTGATACTGGAAACCACAAACCAATTGCATTATCACCGTACCGAATGTCACCTGTCAGAAAGGAGCAGCTGAGATTGGAGCTGGATAAGCTGCTCAAAGAGGGTGTCATCGAGAAAACAGAAGGTCCTTGGGCTTTTCCAGTCGTCCTGGTACCCAAAAAAGATGGAAGTGTACGTTTATGTGTTGATTACCAAAAACTCAACGACATCACAGTAACTGATTCGTATGCGTTGCCCCGAATGGATGACTTATTCCAAGCTGCCAAACGTACAAAATTCATGTCTACGATTGATTTACGTTCTGAATACCACCAAATCAAAGTTAATGATCGTGATTTTCACAAAACCGCCTTTACGACGCCTTTTGGAACTTATGGTTTTTTGCGTATGCCTTTTGGCCTGAAGAACGCGCCGGCATCATTCCAGAGGCTGATGGATGTTTTCCGACGGGGCCTTTGGGACACTTTGATACTAAGCTATTTGGACGATTAAATTATAATATCAGAGACTTTTGATGGACATATTGAGGACTTGCGCAAAGTCTTTAAGAGACTTAATCAATTCAAACTACGTGCTAATCGCGAGAAGTGCATGTTTGTGCGTTCTGAGATAAAATATCTTGGCCACCTCATTACACCAGACGGCATTAGCGTAGATCCAATGAAAACTTTTGCAATTGATAGGCCGGAACCTCGCAATGTTAAAGAGATACAGTCATTTTCACAGACATGCTCGTGGTATAGGCGTTTTATTGAGCATTTTTCAGAAATTTCCCGGCCACTTAGTCAATTGACGAAGAAGAACGCAAAATGGAAGTGGGGAACCGAACAACAGGCCTCAATTAATACACTGAAGAAGAAGCTTACTAGTGCTCCTGTTCTGCAGCAAGTCAACGAATCATTGCCATTCACAATTAGAACGGCTGCAAATTCTCACGCGTTGCGAGCTGTATTGCTGCAAGGAGTCGGTGCTAGCGAGCACCCGATTAAATATGCATCAACCCTTATGGTGGCTTTTCAAGTTAAAGTCGCCGAGTGGAAGACTTGCACGTTGGGCTTTGCAGTTACAAAGTTTTGATATCAAGGTCAACTATATTCCCGGAAAGCAAAATGTCGTCGCTGATCTATTATCAAGACCTCCATGCACACACCTGTCCATTGAAACTGTGGAATTACCAAGTCGTTCGGCTCACGAAATACGGACCGAGCAACTTAAAGATCCCGACGTTGCTAAGATTATGAAGTCATTTGAGGATTTGAATCAAGACAGTGTAGCTCAATGGTCCACCCGAGGATACCTAACGGTGTGTTATGTAGGTATACAGATGAAGAAGACTGTGAAGAACCCCAGCTTGTCGTACCAAGTCATGAAAGACAAAGGATAATGCATGAATATCATGATGTGCCAACCGCGGCCCACTATGGAGTGGAGCGGCCATACCAAAGGATAGCCAAACGCTATTTCTTCACGGTAATGCGTCGTTACATAGCAGATTATATTGAGAATTGCCCGGAGTGTCAGCGCTACAAAGCTGTGAATCAGAAGCCTGCTGGCCTTCTTCAGACCCCAGCTTACGCTCAGCGTTTTGAAACTATCTCTGTGGACCTTTTTGCACCACTTCCGGAATCACCAAGGGGTTATACAATGATTTTAATCGTTAAACACGTTTCGACCAAGTAGGTGGAATTTTTTGCCCTGAAGACAGCAACATCCGAAGAGTGCGCAAGCACGCTAATAGAAAAGTTTTTTTTTCGCTTTGGGATTCCTCGCAGAATGACGTACGATAATGGAGTACAGTTTATAGCTTCTGTTATGCAACAAGTATGCCACGTTCTTGGCATCAAGCAGTCGGTTACAACATTGTATCACCCAGGAGCAAATCTTGTAGAGAGGAAGAATCGAGACCTGAAGCCCAGATTAGCAATTTTAGTGAACGACAATCACCCCAGTTGGCCACAACAATTGTCTGCTATAAGATTTGCCATGAACACGGCAAAGAACGAGAATACCGGATACACGGCATCCTACCTCACCTTTGGACGAGAACTCAGAACCCTGGATGAAATACAAAATGACCTAAGGCAAATTGTAGATTCAGATAATTTTGTGCCTCAGATCACGCCTTATCTTCAACGACTAGCAATGACGTGGCAGGACGCGCGAAGCACAAGCGAAACAAAAAGGGACAGACGCAACGCTCAGATAGACCACAAGAGAACAGCAATCGAATATGCGGAAGGTGACAAAGTAATGGTGCAATTACACACACAGAGCAGTTCCTCGAAGAAAGCAGCATCTAAGCTTGATCCAAAGAGGGATGGACCTTTCTTTATGAACCGGAAAATATCAACTGTTAGCTATCAGATTACATCCTTGGTTCCACCCTGCAGGCCCTAAGGAATTTATCATGTAAGCTCTCTCTATCAGTATCATGGACCTGATATTGAACCGGAGGTTGGAATAAGAAAGAGAGGACGACCACCACAGCGAGACAGAAGCGTGGCACCTACTCGGGACGAAGACGGACCACGAGGGGGAGATTGTGACGATACGAGCGACCATCATGTGAGTCCGGGCCTGAATGGGGATCTGTTGGAAGTTTCGAACGAGCAAGAAGAAACGACGATACGCCACCAAAACGGCCGACAGAAGAAGCGGCAACCGTGTGCGTGCTGCGAAGAAGAGGAGAGCTGATGTGACAGATGAAGGTTGGGGATGACAAAATTATTGATTATTCTTGGTTGGCTGCCAGTAGAATTAATTCAGCAGTTCTGTTAATTTTCTCCGTAATACAGTTTCGGTTCCAAAATTCAACAGTGTGTGTTATTGACTGGATTTTTTGTGGCAATAACGCCACATTATGTATCAAGATATCCCAAAAAAGAAGTTCTCGTTTTTTTGAGTTTGGGATCAAGATATTAAAAAAAAATGACTTGGTGAGGTAATGTTTGCATAGATTTGTTGTTTTTCAAAGGATTTTTTTCATATTAGTGATGTAGGTTATAATTGGCATTTGATCATTTTTTTTTAATGTCATACTGAGGTCATGTTTGCATAGTTTTTTTTATTTCCCAAATTCTCTTGTTTAAATAAGATTTGTAGGTTTCAATTTGGGATTTGATCAAGAAATTTCAAAAAAAATGACCAAGTGAGGTGATGTTTGCATAATTTTCCAAACGATTTTATTCAAATTAGATATGTAGGTTCTAATTTGGAGTTTGATCTAAAAATTTGACAAAAATATACTAAGTGAGGTTATGTTTGCATAATTTTGTTACTTTCTAATGAGATTTGTTCAAATTAGATTTGTAGGATATATTTGGGATTTGATCAAGATATTTGACAAAAATTGACTTGGAGAGATTATGAAATTTGCCGGATTAGCCGGAATGGGTAAATTCCAGAATAATTATTTAAATAAAATATAGATTTTTTTCAAGAAAAAGTAAATTTGAAAAAAAATACAACGCCTAGGAATGTTATATTCATGCCAAAACTGTCGCTGCTAGACAATAACAGACTCCGATAGATGATAAGCTCAAACTCAAAAGCTGCGTTGACTCACCCGCTACAGATACCTGGCTAATAAAAAACTTGCATCACATTCGGAATATTTCTAGCGGTTGAAGTCCTCTCCATTTTACTCCTAATCGGACAGTGGCATCTCAGAAATCGTCAATAACCATTGCGCCAACCTGTACTGCTCTTGAATAGTCAAGATAGGAAAGTGCAGACCATTTTACTCTAACTTGAAAAGTTTCAGTTTTATAGCATGTCAAAGGTGCAAAAATGCCATTTTTAAAACGCAATATCTTGATAACGGATGAATTAAGGAACATTAGTTGTTTGAAATATCAATTTATACAGGGGGGTCCATTTAAAAAACATATAACCTTGATACGTTTTGTGTTTTGAGGACACCCTGTCTATCATGAAAATATTGTCAAAATGTGTCCACATACATCCAGAAAAAAACTTCTTCAAAATCAGATACTCCAGCCATAATGTTGTCGAATAACGTGAGTTACCCTGTAGATCGGTCACTTATCGATCGACTAGTGCACAATTATTGTAAGTCACAAAAAGTTTGTAACGTAGTGACTATAATTTTCCGGTAACATTCTTAATAATCAATCAATCGAGCCATTTCTTTTTCTATTTTAATGTAACAAATTCCCGGTCAGTGTATTCTGCAAATTAAAACCTCACGCCATCCGTCATTTATATTTCATCAATTAATAACCGGTACGAAAGTAGATTATTAGCAACAGAAGAACCCTGGCCAGTACCAAACGTATGCAAAACGCGCGCAATTTCCCGGCTCTCGTAGTGTGCTTCAAGTGGGGACTGGCTCAGGAGTGTATTTAAGGCGACGCACCAGTACTACCAGTGGTCTCGGCCCATTAACGGCCCCGACTTCACGAAATATGTGATTCCCAGGGGATTGTGATCGACCGGTTACTTCCACATATGCCTGAATTGCTGGAAGGAGATGCTTCGCTCTGGTATCGTGACAACCGGTCCCATTGAAGAACCTGGGCGGAGTTCCTGGATGATTTTCGCAGCTTTTTCTTTCCGATAAACTATGCTGCAGACCTAGAGATCAAAATCAGCCGTCATCTTCAACGATCTAATGAACCAACCCATCGGTACATCACTGACCTGCAAACCCTAATCCGAACTTCACGGCAGAACAAGAACTTCAGTGGCTGTTTAGAAATCTCTTGCCAGAGTACCGACAGCATAAACGGAAGACAGACGTCTCCAAGGTGGTGGAATTAACCCGCACCATCTGGGAAGTAGAAGCCTTGCTGTTCGAGTTACGTACCAGCCAGATGAATACCAGAGCTTACTATCGTCCACATGCCGACATTTCCTTGACCAATAGACCTGTCACGACGTCCAGAACGCCAGGAACCAACAACAGTCCACCCCAGCCCCGTCAACAGGAAGCCACTGCGTCTGGTAATTGGTTACGTTCGAATGTATGCTGGAGATGTGGAGAAGAGGGACATTTAAGAACAAGATGCCGAAATCCCACCAGACTTTTCTGATCCAGATGTGGGAAACAAGGAGTTATGTCCAGATGCTCATGCAACCATCCCAGCCGCTCGGGAAACTAGGGAGATGCTGCTCTAGCCCGAGGTCAAGTCAGCATCCCCTACCTCATAACACCTCGATGAATCCAGCCAGATCACACGATGTGCGACCCCATGTGTACATTCTCCTCAACGACACCCCGTTCCTAGCCCTGATAGGAGCGGTGATTTCGTTTATGGGAGATGGTGTCGCCAAAATGTGCCAGTTATCCAGAAGCCGAGCCAGTGGTACGGAGTGCGAAAGTGGCTGATGGAGGCATCATCCATATCACCAAAGCCTTCCACATCCCATTGACGATTGAAAACATCACCTTTCATGAAACAATCAGTCACCTGCCACAACTTACCTCTGACGTGGTACTGGGCATGGATATATTAGCCAGACAACATTTCCGACTCGACTTGGCATCGGGAAAAGTCTACCTGCAGGATCAGCTGTTGCCCTCCACTGCATCATGCAGTCCCATTGGCCAGATCCAAACAAACCTTTGTGTGGAATTGACACCTACCGAAGAATTCCAGTTGCAGAATTTTCTAAATCATGAGTTGCCAAAGATCTACAAAATCGCCGGTACTACACCCCTGGTAGAGCACGTCATACACTTGCTCAATATAGAACCCATCAAGCAACGATACCGACCCCAGAACCCCAAGATGCAAGAGGTGATCAAGTGAGACATATGTTAGAAGATGGGATTTTCGAACCATCCAGCAGCCCATGGAGCTCACCAGTGGTGAAAGTCAAAAAGAAGGATGGAAAATACCGGTTTTGCATCGATTTCCAAAAGATAAACTCAGTTACCCGAAAAGATGCATATCCGCTACCCTACATCAACGCCATCCTGGATAAGCTAAGGAAAGCTCGCTACATTTCCAGCATTGACCTTAAGCAGGGCTATTGGCAGGTTCCACTTGCCGAACGAAGTAAGCCGATCACTGCATTCACTGTACACGGCATGGGTTTGTTCGAGTTCAGAGTGATGCCCTTTGGTTTGCACACCGCTCCAGCCACAATCCAGAGGTTGATGGACCAAATCATTGGTCCCCAGCTGGATCCTTTCTGCTTTGCCTACCTAGATGACATCATTATCCTGGAAGAAACCTTTGAAGAACACCTGAACAACCTGAGGGAAGTATTTCAACGCCTGTGCAACGCCAATCTACGCATCAATCCTGAGGAATGCGAATTTGGGAAAAGCTCACTACGTTACCTGGGACATTTGGTCACTTCTGAAGGAATACGAACCGATCCTCACAAAGTTGCCGCAATACGAGATCTTCCTGCCCCAACTAACATCCGGAGCCTACGACGCCTCCTAGGAGTGGCTTCATGGTATCGACGTTTTGTCCATAATTATCCTCAGAAGGCCAGCTCTCTTAACCGATTGCTTAAGAAAGGAAATCAATGGACATCGACTGATACCGAGCAAGCGGCTTTCGACACTCTGAAGATATGCCTAACCAAAGCCCCCATACTGTCCTGAGTTTACAAGGCCATTCGTGTTGCAAACCGATGCATCCGGTAGTGGGTTGGGAGCAGCTTTAATTCACCACAATTCCGACGGAGATCATGTGATTGCATATGCAAGTCTTAGGATATCACTTCACTGTGATAACCGATCACCAGAGCCTGAAATGGCTACACTCGATGAAAGTCTTTCCGGAAGACTGGCTCGTTGGAGTGTCTACCTGCAACAGGTTGACTTCAAAATCCAGTACCGGAAAAGGGGTGCTCAATAAAATTGCCGATACACTCTCCAGAGACCCCTTGGCCTGCGACGAATATAAGGAGCCGGAGCCGCTACTGATTGTGAGCAATTTTGAGCCATGTTCCTGGTACACTGCATAGAAAGCAGCCATTGAAAATGATCCAACCAGCCACCCTGACTTTTGCATCCGGAATGGTCAGTTGTATCGACATTTCTGGGACCTGACTGACCTCACCTAAGACGAGATGACGGATCCATGGAAACTTCGTGTACCAAAATTTTCCAAAAGAGCCGTTCTGGAACAAAATCACAACTCACCATTGGCCGGACATCGTGGCATCGCCAAAACTACCGCCAGAATATGTCGCAAATATTATTGGCCTGGAATGATGAGGGACATAGCCCGGCATGTGAGAAGTTGTGTTTCCTGTCAACGTTATAAACCAGCTCATCAACAGACACCTGGCAAAATGCAACCATCCCGTTACCAAAAAGCATGGGAAACTGTCACAACCGACTTGATAGGACCACTGCCACGATCCACAAAAGAAAATAACCGGCTGGTTATGTTCCAGGATCGTTTCACAAAGTGGGTAAAATGTCATCCGATCGGTCAAGCATCTTCCCGGGCAGATACACAGGCTCTCTACGAACAGATCGGCACGAAGTGTGGATGTCCCCAGACGGTCCTGACGGACAATGGGACGCAATACACCGGACGACCGTTTAAGAAACTTCTACAGAAAATCGGGATTACTCATCGGCTGACCCCAGACTACACTCTGCAGGCGAAGCCCGTAGAACGCACCAACAAAACGATCAAGACCATGATTGCCCAGTTCTGTGACGATAATTACCGGAAATGGGATGCACACCTGGCCGAACTAGTTTTCGCCCTCAATAGTTCCAGACAAGATTCCACCGGATTTTCACCCGCTTTTCTCAATTTTGGTCGAGAATTGGATCCTCTCAAAGCTGTTTACCGTGTCATGGGATCGGAACGAGCTCAGATGAGAAACCTGCGAACAACCAGATTATCACCCACTCCGAACGAGTGAAGAGTCTTCAGGAAGTCTACGAACTAGTACGTGTTAACTTAGGGCGAGCGTTCACCACACAAAGTCACCACTACAACCTGCGAAGACGTGACTGGAGATGTCACGTGGGCGATAAAGTTATGAGGAAAGAGCATCCGCTCTCATCAGCAGCTAAGGGTTTTGCAGTCAAGCTGGCTCCCAAGTTCTCCGGACCATATACCGTGACGAAAGTCATCTCTCCTGTTGTATATGACCTGAAAGACAATACCGGCAGAAAACTCCGGCGGATCCATGTCAACGATCTTAAACCAGCCAATTAACCTTTATTTTATTTTTGTTCAGGTGGATGGCTACATTTCTGGACCTGGACCTACGGACTCGGAGCCAACCACGCCTGGAACCCCCAGAACGCCTGATGAAGAAGACACTAGGAGAACTGATTTGTTTTATATAAAGGTTGTCTGTAAGGGAGTTTTCAGGTACATTATAAATGTGAAATATTTAAGGGTTGAAAATTTTTGTCAAAGAGAGAGGGGTGTGTAACGTCGTTACTAACTTTCCCAATAATCAATCAATCGAGCCATTTCTTTTTCTATTTAAATGTAACAAATTCCCGGGAAGTGTATTTTGCAAATTAAAACCTCACGCCATCCGTCATTTATATTTTATCAATTAATAACCGGTACGAAAGTAGATTATTGGCAACAGAAGAACCCTGGCCAGTACCAAACGTATGCAAACGGCTCTCGTAGTGTGCTTCAAGTGGGGACTGGCTCGGGAGTCTATTTAGGGCGACGCACCAGTAGTTTGGGCCCATTAATCCACCGACCAGCAGCCAGCAACCAGCTCACGACAAGGTAAGGTAGTTTCACCACCTTCAGCTTCCCGTAACGCTGAAAACCTCAAAGGAGGGTAGTTATGTGGTGAGGATACAGGTTGTATGAATAGTTCCGAATGTTGTGTGAATAGGGTGTGTTTGATTAGGGAAGCTTAGGGGTGCAGCGGGCTGGCTCATGTTACAGGGTTGCACTCCTTTGTTCCGCTCATACACACACATGACCTGAATGTGTCCTGCCTGATTGGGGAAGCTTGGGGGTGCAGCGGGCTGGCTCATGTTACAGGGTTGCACTCCTTTGTTCCGCGCAGACACACACATGGCCTGAAAGCGTCCTGCCTGACTAGGGAAGCTTGGGGGTGCAGCGGGCTGGCTCATGTTACAGGGTTGCACTCCTTTGTTCCGCTCAGACATAGAATGCTGGGGTGATGACAAGGGCAGATCATGCTGGCTTATGTTACAGGGGTAGGCTCATGTCTCCACATAAGGGTATGAAACGGTGGAACCACCTGTATCGGCACCATAACCCGGTACGCGTAAATAAAATCCAGAAAACCTGGAATCTTAGACCTGAAGGGGGTTGGGTACTGTTACAATGAAAAAAAATTATACCTATTTATGTTTATAAATTCGTGGGAGGCTTAGATATTTTCTTGAGAACTATAGGTGGCGGAGGATTTGGGGGTTTATTGCCAGCCAGTCGTATAGAGAGGGCGGGGTAAAAGCTCTCTAACATAAAAAATTGATCTTCCTCAGACTATAATAAGCGCCATCCCATTTACCTAGTGCCCCAATCCCAAATCCTGAAACGGGAAAATCCTGCCAAGAAAATACCAAAGATTCACCCACAAATAGAATTTATTGACCACAAAAATATGTACAACACGTCTCAGGTACAAGCCGATAATTTCGGAATGTGACCAAATTATTCTTATCTAAAATATCTAAGTAGTGTCACCGAACGTAAACAGCAAACCAGCTCCACATGTGGTTAATTATCCAAAATTCGATTATAAACCAGCCTACTCCCTAGATCTAATTGATGATTCTACCCTTATTAATTAGTATCCAAGACCAGTGAATGTGATATGACCATTGTGTGACTGATTAGTGCATTCATTTCGAAGTTTAAGAGTGAACTCGGATTCTAACCTCCAACTCCGGTAAGTTGATAAAAATAGGGTGTGACCGATATATACGGCGTATAACTATCCCAACTATGTAGAACCGATCAAGAGATGATATTAATCGCACAGTACCTTGAAATGGTGATGGTGTTGCGGGTTTTCTGATCACGTTCTGCCAATGGGGTAAGTTCGGTCTAAGGGCTCCCTTTCGTCTCAATTCCAACGGCGTTAATCATAGGGTTGGATAGAATTGCCAATACCAATCAATCAGGGGCTCTGGAGCCGAAGTACAGGTTCGCAGAAAAGGCGATGTCGATAATAGCGAGCTTACTACTTCAACTTGAAGTAAAAGCCTGAATGTAACTTGAACTATAACTTGAAGATTGAAGATGTAAGTTTGAAGCGTGAAGCTTGAAGGCCTGGAAAGATAACACGTCTAAGAATTCGCCCTTCACAACGAGGTAAGTGAAGAAATTCACATAATTACAAATAAATTCTCCAAAACAGAAATAAACCTTGAAATTTACTGAAATCTAGCTTTGAATAACTTTGAATAACATTGAGGGGATTAAAATTATAAGAAATAACTCACCAAAAGATGTCATGTGGCCTTTTTGATCAATTTGCCCGAAAAATCTTCATGAACTCAAAATCCCCTTGTTTTAAAAATGCACTGCGGCACAGGTTCATTAACGAAAACCAAAACGGGAAAGGGATGACTGAAGATTTGGATTTTCCTTTCAAATTCGCACTCAGCGACTCAAGTGTGCTACAGCAACCACTTTCTTGGGAAGAAAAACTCACTAAGTCCAGCTAAATGAACCGATGACGGTCTCACCACACAAAGTCCCTAAAACTGGACCCTCTGACATTGACATTCAATTCGAGGCCGCTGATTGGTTCGTATATTGTTTATAAGGTCAATATTTTAAACAATTGGCAACAATTGAAGGTCACAAGATTTCAAGATAGGGGATTGGCAATAGATTGACGTTGACATGTTTTGATTAATAACCAAATAGGGGCAATTTATGAGGGCTCAACCAAGGAAGTCACCAGAGATGGGAGAATGAAATAACGAACGAAATTTAATTCCTGGACGGACCAAGAGGGATTGGCAATAATATCCTATAATGCTCCGGTAAGATCGACTCACTCTCTCTACCCTTATTTCATAAAATGGTAATGATACGATTAACCCGAGAAAAATGAGTGTCAATCATCACAAATGGTCATTATCAGCTTACTTTAACTAATTAACAAAATATCCTTAATCCTAATATTTTAATTTAGTCAACCCTGAATTTGGAAATCTCAAAACTTAAAAAATAAACCGTAACAGTACTACACCCACGGACTACGTCACAAACATCCCTGGAAGCTTTGTACCCTCATTGTCTTGACTGCGTTCCTGTTGAAGAGATCCTGATCATGCCCCGGCAGAAAAATCCTGTTAAAGCCCCGGACGACTGTATTTTTCCTGCGCGTCATGATAATAATAAAGGGGACGCGTAATCCTGAACCGCGTTACACATTCTATCTCTATCTCTTTACTTTTTATACAAAATGTTGTTGATTTGCCTAAGGCGTCCGGAATTTATTATTTTTGACACATTCCTGTAAGATAAGGTTTTAAGTAAATACCTTGGGTTCATGCGTGTTGAAGTTATGTTTATTTTCGGACAATAGACGGGAATGCTATTTTGGTGAATTGTTGGTTTTATTTATGTTAACACTACGACCCCTGGGCATTACACCCTCCACTGTTCAAAGGCTACTCTAAAAGCATTTGGGCCCTCAAACACGTTGATTCAAAGGGTGGTGCTCGAATTTACGGCAATTAGAAAAGTCTCAAGAAGATCAACCAAGAAAAATTCGAAGTAGCGCTACACACTGTTCTTTTTGAAGATCGGATATGCTTTATTGAATTAGGCTGTAGTATTGCCTTGGGCGTAAAAATGCTCATTTGTGATATTTGATCGATTATGTACAAAAAAGATTTGAAAAATAATCTGAATTGTCACATTTGCCGCTAAACAATTACTTGTTTGAAACTAATAATAATTGTACCACATTTTGCGACATAATTTTTTTTTGTTTGAAGAAAAATACTACATAAATTATTTTTAATTTATTTGACATATTTGCACCGGAATTTGAACAAATAATCTTGCTGTAATCTCACTAGCCTAGCTCACACCGCAAGCTCGTTTAGTTCGGTCCGATAGGACCTAGTGGGTGGGGATAGTACGGTGAGACCAATGCTTGCTTCTCGCCCGTTTACATCATCTTGCAACGCGTGCACTTAATGAGTACGCGCGCAATTCGTCAAATGTCGAGAACAAGTCGAAATTATTCATCAACCCAATTCGTATTAAAAAAAAACATAAGTAAGTACGCTCAAATTGCATTAGAAATTCAGAACCAACAAAATCACAACACAATTCACAATAATCATTAATCACAATCAACATGACCTCATAAATTTGATCTAGATCGAACCAAATTTAGCTCGGTACACCTGCTGGCGAATACCGAACCAAGAGCGGACCAGCTTAGTCCGCAACTGTCTACTCCATTCGAATCAAATATTTGGTTCTGATATAGTTCGAATCTAGGACTTGGTCCGCGGACCAAGTTGTCGGTGTAAACTAGGCTACTATTCACTCGACACAAATGTGTTGAATACAGTTAACGCAGTTTGATTTAGGACAGAATGGGAGTTATGATTGAACTCCCACGTAACCTTAACGAGTCTGTCAGGATTGTTCACTAATGCAAATATTCCATTTGCTAACAGCGTTACCATGGTGAAATGGTTCCGCCCAGTTAACGTTGATGTTCAATCATACCCCCAATGGAGAGGTATTAGAGACTTTCTGCACCTCTGAAATTTTCATTCCGTTGTGGTTATCGTTATTCTGAGCATGCGCAGTGACATCATCACGATCTTTTATCGTTATTGACCATAACGGATTCCTTTAATTACGCGAAAATAAGGGCGAGCTTATCGTTATGTTAGTGCTTATTTCTCAACAGCGATGTTGCCGGAATGTGTAAAATCAAATGGTTACAACAGCTAATAATAATTTTTTCTCAAGCAATTGACCAAAATAAGATGCACATAACTACTTTACATGACAATAAATGATCGCGAAAACCAAAATGGAATGTTTTACATACAAAAAATAAACTCAGTACAATATTTTCCTTTATTTCATACTTCTCCGGATTGATCTACTCAACAATCTGACACATCTTGTCACGAACTCAATCACGGAACACGACCTAACTCGGATCTAACCCTACTTGTCTGCTTCTGACATCTTATAAATATTATTGTTGTTTAAAGTTTATGCTCCGTACTTCTAACTAATTTGTGTGTGTCTGTACTATGGAGGACTGTAACTAGGAGACGAATCGCAATGCATTGTGGTCCAGTTTTCAAATTGTAATTCGGGTTTTAAATGTTACCGCTAGATGTCTAAGTGTCGCAAGTGAGGTCATGCATTTTGAAGATTCTCCATTTTTTTACGCGCGCAGACAGTTAGAATGCATAAACGATCGTTTCAAATGATGCTCATATGAAACCGTTAGATATATTATTGTACTGCAGACTCAATAAAGGCAATATATAATCGGAGTAAACATCTTCGTGAGTCAAAACTTCTGATAAATACAATGTGTTGAAAAAAGACAAAATCAGTTTACCAGTAGTAAGGTGAGAATGAGCGTGTGAAAGTTAATTATTATTATTATTATACATGTTCTTTACATGAAATTGTAGGAATTTCTTAAAACCATATAAATCAAGTAGGTATCATGGTTTTTCACTTCATTTGGGAGTTTATTAAATTCAGCGAAACATTATTAGAATAGACTGTATTTTGTCTTGATTGAACGACATGTTTGTAAGTAGTCTTCTTGAATTGAACTATTTGTGAAATTTCGTAGAGCAACAAATACTGTTTAATATGCGGTGCGAATATTGATTTATATAAATCTTTATATTAATCTTACAGTGTCAAGTTTATACCATTCCGTTACAAAAAATATATACCTACTCTCTTTGTCATTTTCTAGCCAAAATAAATTGAATGTCAAAGTTGAAAATGTAGTATAATATGGAGTTAGGGGGAGGGGTACTTAAAGGAAATCAAACAATCAATTTTGAAATAATTTTCTTCTAAAATCTTCGTTAGTTTATTAAATTCATGATCAGACAATAAAATTATACTGACATAATACTGACAAAAGTGACAAATAGGTCGCCGTTGACAACAACAATAAGCTAAAGGGGACCTCACTGTCGATAACAGCGCCCTCAAATGACCTAATTAAAAAGAGGGACATTTTTCCAGGGATTTTCGTATGTTGATTCGTCTCCTAGTTACAGTCCTCCATAGTCTGTACTTTATAGATGATTTGAAAATAATTGAAAGTCGGAGGTTGAACTTGTTTTTTAGCACTGGTGCTGTGTGTTCTTCAAATAAGTCTGTCCTTTTTAAAGATAACTTTATCAATCCCCAATTCTATCAAGATTATGGTATCGTTCAGGTATGTCCGATGTTTAAAAAAAAAGATTATAAATATTGAAATAAATACTAGCGAAATAATTGGTTAACAAGGAATAATTACGAAAACTGTCATTAGTTTCGCCTGTTGGACAGACTCAAGATAACAAATAGAGGAAAAACGTTGTGGAGCAAAACCTCTCTGAACGGATGAAGTAAATGTCATTTTCAATAAAGTTAACCATAACGGATGACATATCTGATGTTACTTGAAGAGGTGCAGAAAGTCTCTATTGCCAATCAAAAAATGTCACGCATGCGGTATTTTGACGTGGATCGGATGCGCGATTAACTGTTTAACGTCATTTACGGTACGGAGGGGTTTTTTTTTCTCAAAAAATGTCATGCGGTATTTTGACATAAATCGGATGCGCGATTCACTGCTTAACGTCGTTCACGGTAATAAGGTTAACGCATGAGGCTATTCACGTTACGTAGCGTAGAGCGCTATTTCGTATACCGCACAAAACGTATGCCATACAACCTGACAAATAAACAAGCCGTGTTTTTGTGTTTTTATCAAGGAGTGGAAGAATGTATTCATCGGTTGTCAACTTGAACAAAAATACGCCCGCCGCCAAGCACATGATGTTAATTAGAGCCTTCCAAATCTTCGCGCGAAAATAGCGTACATACATTATTCCGCGACTTGAGTTCATTGGGTGTCATGCCAATACAAAACTTTTCTTCAAAGAATCAACTCTTTAAGTTTGACCATATACTCATAGCACCCTGAATTTTAAATGTATTAGATGAGGTAGTCCAAATGGAGAAGGTGCCATATGCATCATAAACCATTTTGAGGTATTCAAGGAAAACTCAATAAATCTACAGATAGGAACTATAGAAAAATGTTTTTGATAATTATGAATAGTTCGAAAAATAATTTGGGTTATAATGTTTATACTCAAATTAATCTTATATGTTGAAGAAAATTGAGGTTTGGATATGTTACATTTCCCAAGTGCAAATCATTAGACGTTGCACTCAAAACGTCTGGATTACGTCAATCCGACGTTTGACAGGTATAAAAAGCGTTTAAGTCGTCATCTTACCAAATCCCAAAGTTGGTGCAGAACTAGTCCGGTAGTCAGCAAAATGCTATTTGGGTCCATAAGTGGCATGTAATGTAAAATAAAACTATAGTGTAGCAGATTTCATGATATCAATGATACTGATACATAGGTGAATTACATACCTATCAAATTATACAATACTTACTCTGCAGTATGTCCAAAGATTCACACGAAGTTTCAAATTCTTGATTTTGAAAACAATTTTACATTTCAAAATTTTAGCAGGGTATAAATCGGGCGAATTTCTGTCATTGAGAGAGAGGTTGACGTGAGCTGTCGCTACTTGTTGTTGATTATGCTATGGTTCAGGTTGTGTTGTATGAAACATTTGACATTCTGTCTGTTTGACATTTTTAACGCCTGGCGTAATAAGATAACGCGGAGTTATTACCGCAACGCATGCGGTATTGCAATTGGCAATATCTCTCCAATAATGAGGGCCATGATTGACTTTCATGTTAACATAACGATTACGTTAAGATTGTTTACTAATGGAAATGTCCCATTTGGTAACAGCGTAACTATGTTAAAACGGGCATGTTAGATTAACGTAAATGTTCAATCATAGCCCCCAATATCTGTTATGTACGCAATCCCCAATACCTGGGGTATGATTATTTACCCTAGAACAAGGCCTAGAAGTACTTAACTGTCTTGCAGTATGTCCAAAGATACACACGAAGTTTCAAATTCTTGATTTTGAAAACAATTTCACATTTCAAAATTTTAGCAGGGTATAAAAGGGGCGAATTTCTGTCATTGAGAGAGAGGTTGACGTTAGCTGTCGCTTCTTGTTGTTGATTATACTATGGTTTATGTTGTGTTGCATGAAACATTTGACATTCTGTCTGTTTGACATTTTTAAGGCCTGGCGTAATAAGATAACGCGGAGTTATTACCGCAACGCATGCGGTATTGCAATTGGCAATATCTCTCCGATAATGGGGGCCATGATTGACGTTTACGTTAACATAACGTTTACGTTAAGATTGTTAACTAATGGATATGTCCCATTTGGTAACAGCGTAACTATGTCAAAACGGGCATGTTAAATTACCGTAGATGTTCAATCATAGCCCCCAATATCTGTTATGTACGCAATTACCAATACCTGGAGTATGATCATTTACCCTAGAACAAGGCCTAGAAGTACTTAACTGTCTTGACACGACTGAAGGAGGCACTGGCACCTACAAATTTGGATATTTCGCTTAGCATTTGAGTGCATAAGAAAATATGTCTCAAATTATATGATAGTGAGCTTAACTCAGTTTTGCTGAAAAATGTACTAACAACATGTGTGCGCTAGACCATCGTTATGATACCAATATTTTATGTCAAATTATCAATTAAAACCATGAGATGGCGCCAGCCAAACCATGCTACCAATGCAATTTCACAGTCTTTGATGATGTGAAGCGTCATTTACCAGACTGGTAACCATTTACTTACAACGAATGGTTCTAATTGGCGATTATATTCACAGCTGCTAGTACAGCAGTCTCCTTGAGAGGGATGACAAAGATATCCTTTTTTTCTGTCTATTTTGCAAGGATGATCTTGGGTTCTTCGATGAACGCAACATGGATCTCGGGTTAAACAATCAAAAGTCATTCCACAATCGCATTCTTCATTTTCTTCGACTATTCCTGGAACAATAGATTCTCTTTACCGGATGTCATTTAGATAGTAGTCTACCTAGATGATAGACTCGCAATAGAAGCTGAATTTGTTAATTATAATACAAGGAAAAAATGTTTAAACATTGAATGAGCGTACTCCTACTTCTAGTAATAATAGGGACATAGAGCAACCTCACATAATTCGCCGATGTCGGTATCGGCATCCGTAACATAATGACGTACGCCGACAAGCAAAAAAGCTGTTAAAGCTTTATTTTGGTTTTGGTATGCGTAAACGCTTCACATAACTTGAAAAATTGTTTGATAATCCTCACCTCTCTTTTGTCCAAAGCAAAGCTCACATATATTTTAATAATAAAAAAGGTGCCAAAGGTCAATTAGTCGATAGCCTGAGATCTCAAAGAGGTGAAGTGCTTATAAATGCAAGTATATGTTGGTTTCTGTTATTAATTGGTGTTTTAGTTGGATTGGATTTTGTCCGAAGTTATGCTAGATATAGTTTTGGTTTACTTGAAGGAGATGTGGCAACTCGAGCCTCATAATGGACAATTTGCACATTTTTCTAAATATGAAAAATATAAGAATTAGTGAGTCCTGATGCCATTGATGTTTGAAAAATCTACCCACGATCTCTATTAATGTAGTAATCACCGATTAAATTGCGCAAATCAACATCCACCACGTCACAGAATACATTATCTTTGTGCGTCTGGCTTATTGTCTATAATAACTCTCTCTCTCTCGAGGGGTTGATATAGCGCCGCCCGTTTTCGATCATACAGTGAAATTCGCGTTTTCTTTTTCATTTATTGAGTTTATTTTTGGGTATTTTGGATTTTTTTTTCGCTGATGAGTTTCAAATACTATGTAGAATAAGTATATAAAATTTCAAGTCATTTGAAAATGTATGCAAATTGTCCATTTGTGCTAAATACATTTTCCCAAATCTTGCTAATGAGAATTTGAGTTTGATAATCGCTATTTTTATAAATCATCCAGCAAGTATAGGTACTGATAGCAGTTTGATTATCTTGTCATGATTGGAATTGTACTTACGTAGATGAGAAGGTACTTACTTGTATTCGTCACTTTTTATTTTTATTTTGAATTTATCCACTAGGAGCTGAACATGCTCCTGTGAAAGTCCGAAGTTTTTCCCGGTGAGAAGAGTGATGTGAAGTGATGATAAGTGAGTCTGAAGCGGCTAAGCAATCCGTCAAGCTTCCTGCGTGCTAGCGAGGGACGGAGGAACAAAATCACGCGGAGGAAGACTCCTTCGACGCAAATGTGAGGAGAGTTGTCAGGAAAATGGAGGCGTCCAAGCGAAGGGAGCTACGATGCTAGAATTGTGGAGAGCTTGGCCACATTTGTTGCCGATGCAAGAAAAAGAGACGGGCACCTTCTCCGACGTCGGAAAACTAGGGATGGTATTTGCGAAGGGGCAATCGTCAACCTGTAACCAATATGCCCCAAAGAAAATCACCATAGTTGCCTCTTTGGGACCCAAAAGAACAGAGTGTTTGTGGATGACTGGATCAATGTATAACATCGCACCATGCTGTTGGATACAGGTGCGACGAAGACGATCATCGGCCCGATATTGTGACTACACCGACAATGATCAGACCAACTTAGTGACGAACTGCGACGAGAGACCTGGCAAGAATGCATGGTAAAGTGGAAGCGTCGTGACTAGGAAAACTAGGGATGGTATTTGCGAAGGGGCAATCGTCAACCTGTAACCAATATGCCCCAAAGAAAATCACCATAGTTGCCTCTTTGGGACCCAAAAGAACAGAGTGTTTGTGGATGACTGGATCAATGTATAACATCGCACCATGCTGTTGGATACAGGTGCGACGAAGACGATCATCGGCCCGATATTGTGACTACACCGACAATGATCAGACCAACTTAGTGACGAACTGCGACGAGAGACCTGGCAAGAATGCATGGTAAAGTGGAAGCGTCGTGACTCTGGGAAGCACCAGCTTGAAGATGCTTTGATTCCAGAAAGTAGCGAGATCATCATGTGGGCTTGCTTGAAAAGAAAAATGAAGTAAGGAAGTACCGTTATGTATGAGCAAAAATCACACGACTTCGAAATAGTACAAGTGGAAAGAGCATGGTACAAGTGAAGAGGACTGTGCCTGTCAGAGTGATGAACGTCAACTATCACCTAGTGAGCCCTACGAAAGGAACCGTTTTGGGTCTCTGCTCGTCAATTTCCTCCGTGGTGCGACAAGTGTGCAAGATTGAGGCTACCAATTCTGAGTTCACGAGAGAGATGGGGAAGTTAGTTGCTACCTCTTCAAAGGCCCTGAATAAGGAACAAGAGGCCTGATAAGAAAGTTCAGCAACATCTTTGACAACGGAATGAGAGAAAAGGGTCAGACAAGCGTGGTTTAGCACAAAAATAACACCGAAGGTGCACGACCCATTGGTCAAACTGCTGGAAGACTACTTTTGACGAAGAAGGAGGAAGCGGACAAGATAATTTGACAAGATAATACAGGACATGGAGAAAGGCGGTATCGTCGAGCCTTCAAGCCCATGGTCATTGCCAGTGATGCCTGATCTGCCGGTTTGATGTTCCATTGGAGCTGCATTCGGACCAGGGCAGAAACTTTGGATCAGCATGGTTCCAGAATGTTCGTGACGTTTTGAAAATCAAAAAAACGAGGACGACGGCGTCACAGCCTCAATCGGATGGCATGGTGGAGAAAATGAGCCGGACCATCAATCGAAACTTGGCCATAGTTGTCGCTGATCATCAAAGAGACTGGGACGAGAACATCCACCTGTTCCTCTTGCCATACCAAGCTGAGGTTCACGAATCTACAGGCAAAACCCCAGCAAGGATCATCATGGGTCGTGAACTCCGGCTGCCCTGCGACGTGAAGTTTGAATGTCTACCGGGTAAAGATGTCGCTGGGGAAGATTCGGCAAGCGATATTCACAGAAAGATGGACGATATACATCAACGAGTCCGTTTGGAGATCCAGAGTGCCAGCGAACGGATGAAGGAGGCCTATGAGCTGAACGCCGAGAAAGGCGGGTTGCAGATTGGGGATTTGGTTTTGCTGAACAACCCTCGTTTTCTATAGTCAAAAATTTATTACAATACATTGTGAGGGCAATAATGAGAACGCTTGCAAGAGAATAGTAGGTATGTAGGTTGTGGGTTCTCTCTGATGAGCGATGGGTGGACACTTCCGTCTAGTTCAAGTGTCCTGAGGTAGCGGAACAAATAAACCTTCCGTTTACGCAAACAGACCCTTTTGTTTTGCTAAATGTGAACGTGTACATAATCTATTAAAATTTTTACAAAAAAGGCTATATGAGAGGTTAGAATGCCACTTCAGTGGGACAGACATCTATACGGATGCGTCGCCGCATCAAGCGTGGAGTAAAATTGGAACAAGTTTGTTAATCCAACAACTCTATAGCACTTGACAGCGATTGATCGATCAATGTGACCAGTCTCATAAGGTACCTTGTGTTTGTTTTTCACTCGATGGCAATCGATCGACACTACTCGATCTGTGTAACCGCCGCTCCACTAGCCTATGCTGTCCTTTTTGTCATTGCTCTGTGTTTTCATTTCCATTTTATCAGTTCTAACTATCAATAAAAGGTAGTTGGTTGTTGTGTTGAAAAAAAAACTTTTCATAACGTAATTTGAATATTCTAGAATGATAAATGTGCATGAGTTAATAATTTGCCTAAGCTTGACATATTTTGACATTAATTGTAAAATGACGGAAGGGGATGAAATTACCAAAAAAAATGTTTCCCCCAAAAACACAGAACTTGAGACCTGAATAACTTTTGGAAAAATCATATTTGAACGGAATGAAAAATTTTTTTCGATTTTCTACAGTTGTTCAACATTTCCAACAAGATTTCATCTTCATAATCTGATTCATCACTGGATTCCAGTAACACCAAATGATTAATCATTTTGATAACTTGAGCCATTAACAAAAAGCAAATAATAAAACACATTCTGCGGTGTCATTTGCCAATAAGACCGCTAGGGGTTAAAGATCAACGTAACTTTGAGCGGATTTGTTTCTTGCTCCGATCAAAAACTGTATTTTCATCTGTCAAATAGCGGCTATCGCTACGTATTTTGTAACCGCCTTACCGGTGAGATTTTCAGAAGTAATGAAAACTATCTATTATTGCTAGTAAGCGAACAAGAACGAAAGAGGGAGGCTGGCTGCCGACAAGAATGTTTTGAGACAAAGTCTCCTTTTTATTTCACGCTTCATATCAGCTTCACTTGTATGTTAAGTTTGTAACGGAATTTTGAAACTCGATATTTACCCACTTTGAATGCCCAGATTGATTCGTAACTTTGCACACTTGTCAAGAACTGAAGACGATACAGTAATTTCAATTAAAAAGAGCTAAAACGTGAACAATAATTGTTAATTATAGAAAATACTTTTTTTTTTTTAATATCTGACGTTTGGCTTATTTGACAGTTGATGAAAGATTGGTTGACGGACGTGACGAGAATTCTTGAACCGTCCGTCAGATATGCAACGTTGCCTAGGCCAACATAGTGTGACGAAACCTCTCACTAAGCAAAATAACATCGCAATCTCGTTATATTTTTGTAACTCGTTACATTGTTACGTTGTCCAGAAAGGATTTGTTTCGGCGCAACTACGGAACCGCGTGGTCGTAATGTCCGCCAACATAACAAAATCGCAGCTCCGATAAAACATTAACGTTCTTGTTACAATATACTATTACGAATTAGGTACGTCTTCGAGATGTTTTCATGACCAAATTTCCAGAACGTTATAATTATGGTACTTGAAGACCGTTATTGTTTCGAAACTGAGTATAACAGTTCGGCTTCGTTCTTGGATTCGATTAAATTCAATCAATTTTGTGATTACGTGACAGACTTTACTCAAGTCTATGCCAATAGAACACTTATGCACATTATTGAACCATTTATATTAAGCTTTGTTATGAGTTATTATGTGCATTTTCTTGCTGTTAATCAGGGTGCATCCGAATAAGTCGTCACCGATATGTATTATTTTGTCAAAATTTTAAATTTCATGGCAAATATTGCAAAAAATTAAAAACTGCATAGCTCCGTTATTTTTGGTTCGAAGCCAAAATTCGTCATAACTTTTTATGTTCAGGAAAGAGTAGTTTCTGTTAATACCACGTTAATCAGCGGAAAAATACTTCTAGTTCTTTTGTTTAAACGACCTCGTATCTTTAATGACAAAGAAGTTGGCAATAGTGCCGACTTAATAACTTCAATACAGGGGCCTCCTGTATAAATTCAAACAATGTCCAGGGTGGGCACTGGGGTGGGCAACTAGGAATGCGAGGTACTTTATTTGGACAACTATTTATTCGGCAAAAATAACTATCACTAGAACGGCCAAGAGAAAAACCTGGAAAATATTTTCAAGTTTCTGAAATGGTCGCTAGGAGGCGTAAAAAAAATTAAAAAAAAAATTGACGATATTTTTGGTAAGGAACAAGATATCCAGATGCGATATTCCCGAGCAGGTCAAGGCATCATTCAGCTACATTTTCATGAAACAAAAATCATACCGATGCACTTGATTTTTTTTTTGAGAAAATTAATAATTTCTGTCGGAAGGTCGAAAACGCAATCTAGCGGCGATAATATTTGAAATCAACAAAACTCCAAATATAATAACTTGTGAAGCCCAAGTTTGTTCAAATCGGCTAAGCCGTTTCGAAGATACAGGGTGTTATTTACGGACACCTTTGAATAACCCCTACCACTTTATTATTGAAGATTCAGCAAAAAGTGTCAAACAAGAAAGGTTCAGATTATCAGCGACTTTAAAGACCAGTTATTTTTTTATAAGGTTAATATGGCGAAATTCACTGAAACATCAATTTTCAGATTCTAGATTGTAGTTACGCCCCCTAGCGTCCATTTCAGAAACTTGAAAATATTTTACAGGTTTTTCTCTTGGCCATTTTAGTCATAAAATTTTTTCAACGCAAGCCTCTACGATGGATAGTTTCCCAGATACAGTATCTCGCATTTTCAGTTGCCCACCCTGTACAATGTGAAGTATGCATATGATTCCAAGCGAAAAATGAAACATTAATTCTTGTTTTATAATTCCAAATAATAATCTAGGTATAGTTGTTTTACAATACTAATATATTATGATCTATCGAGAAATCTATAATAAAATACAATTTGTTCTTTTAAAATAATATGTAATATCAAAAAAAAAACTCCTTGCAACCATTCATATGGTGCCTGAAACAAAAAATAATTTTATCAGAGTCGTAAGTTGTAAATTTTTTTGATAAAATCGGAAGTAAATGGTTTAAAAAAGTGCGTGAATGAATTAAGAACGCATTCGCATTCAAAGAAATTTGCAAATTGGTATAGAAGACTTACCTTATGTATGATGATCCATATCATATTATTGCCCACACGCATGCACTTATCAATTCAACAAAAGCCAGTGTAAGATAGTACTCACAATTACAATTTATTTGTCAAAAAAAACAGAACGAACTAATGAAGTGAAAAGCAAAAGATGCTTCTGTTTTTAATTTATATAGGATAAGGCGTTGTTCAAGTCTTAACGGCACCGGTATGCTATTGCTAGAAATTTAACAAACAACTTTGTTCCAAAATTCGCTTCACATTTCAGGGCGTTTTTATAAGGAACTCTGATCAATGAAACATTTCCGTTGCAAAACAAAAAAGAGATAAGAGAACGAACTGATGAAGTGAAAAGCAAAAGATGCTTCTGTTTTTATTTTATATAGGATAAGGCGTTGTTCAAGTCTAAACGGCACCGGTATGTTGCCACGCTTTTATTTGGTTGATGAAATTAATAAAGGTTCAGTACCTAGTTCAGTCCCAAAAGTAGCGTCAGCTAAAATTAAGTTGTCGAGTGAGCGTGCAAATTGCCATAGCTCAAAAGACCCGGAGAGCTGGGAGGGTTAGCGCCACTGACTTGTATCGGACCAAGTCAGAAATCCCCAAGATGTCCTTGGAAACTTAATTTCAGCATCACTAAATTGAAAGACGAAAACGTGAAGAGAAAAAAAAAGAACTTTACTTGTGACTCCAGCAACCGGTCATTCACAAATACATCAGTATGTAGCGTCGAATTGTTTCGACATGGAACGTACGTTGAATTGAGCCACGTACATAAAACAAACCCTACAGGAGTAAAGACTGATATAACTTCCTGTAGTACTGTAGTTTATATAAAATGAATAAAATAAATTCCATAACAGTCACCAGATTATCAAGAAAATGACATTATCACAATAATTAATAACAAGAATTTGAAGTATTTCGGGATGAGGGCAGGCAAAGAAAACCACTTTTCTATTTTGTCTCCCAACGTTTCGTGGTGAATGGTCACTTTCTCAAGGGTCTATAATCAATTAAAAAAGAGTCAGAGTCAAAAACCCAAAGAATACATCTAAAATGACAAATGACACTCACATTAACATTAACCTACAATACAATAATCATGAAAAAACGAGGACAAAGAACTTATTCGCCCATACATCAACGATCGAAAAATTTTGTCTTACCAAAAAAAACTAGGTGGTTCTTAAACCTATAATAGCATTATCGAACATATTATTATTATCCAAAACAAGCAGAGCAGATCTAGGATTAGGATTGACAATTTGCACTTGATGTTTGATGTTGACATATGACTTATGGGGACCTATTGCAACTCGCTAAAGATAGTTGTCCCGACAAACATAACTACATAGGAACTAGAGTTCATGATACACTGTGTACAACGATGGATGTAAAATCAATAACAAATAAATTAATTTTGTGGAAGTTGTGGAACCTGAGCAGTTCGTTTCATTTGTTTGTACTTGTCCAAAATACCGGAATAACCTGCTGCCAGATCATTCGTATCTGTTCTGAAATTCACTGTCTTGTTTAGTGTGATGTGGATCATTTTATCAATGTTTCTTTTCAGATAATTCTTTTCTTTGGCCAGTTACACGGCCGAATGATCTGGCAGCAGGTTATTCCGGTATTTTGCTAGAGATTTAACAAATAGCTTTGTCCCAAAATTCGCTTCACATTTCAAAGCGTTTTTATAAGGAACTCTGATCAATGAAACATTTCCGTTGCAAATCAACCGTTTCAAAGATGTAAACAAATGATGTTATTTGATAAAACATGATGTTTCCGTTTATTAAACGTTTAGTTCATAACGTAACAATCAAATTCAACCAAGAACATCTCATCTTACAAAACGTATCGCACAATATCATAAATGTGTCGGCACTAGCAAGTCCCACTGATAATGTATTGATCACATACTCAAAATTCACATCCCATGAACGTTATTTTTTTAACGTTTAAGAAAATCGTTATTGTTCCATAAATGGATTGTTCCAAAAATAACGTTTTTCAAGTTCCCATGAATTAAAGGTATCTAACGTCGCAAAGATGTTGTTTGCTTAGTGGGATGCCCTGTGGTACGAACTTCGAAGGCGGCCGACAGCGGTAATGACGTAACAACCATTGCGCTATCGAACCTCTCTTCTTTTGTCCCGTTTGTCACAAGTCCAGACCACTGTCTAGATTCTAGAATCAAGAAGTACATTCGATCGCCTTTATCTATAATATTGTAGAACCTTCGTCATCTATCGAGGGTCAAAGAGGATATAGAAGTCCGCCATTCAGACAAGAGTTCAGTTATTAATTGGCCGCGAAATATAGATCGTAAAACATAAATAGGCTGCGATTGTGAACATAAATATTTGTGGTTGTGCTGTAGTGACTTTGAATAAATAAAGCAAAACTGGTCAAGTGTTTCTATAGCGAAAAATATAACATTGGTTTCAGAAGTGGGATTTATTGTGTGCCATAGAAACGGACATGAATATTCGTTTTAATGACCACTGAACTAGTTCTTTTGACCGGATTGAAGGTTGCCGAGTTGAAGAGAGAGCTTGAGGAGCATGATTTGGATACAAGTGGGAAGAAGACTGATCTACAATAACGGCTTCGTGAGGTTTTGATAGAAGATGGCATTGATCACGATACGTTCCAATTTGAGATCCCTGATACCAATGCAGTAGTTGAGAAATTGTACAAGATCTTGAAAGATCAACTGGAACATAGATTCAAAGAATCTTCTAGAGCTACGGAAGAGAACTCGAGAAAATTGTAAGATAAATTGGAAAAAAAGTTCAAGGAATCTTCCAGAAATATGGAAGGGGAGCTTGAAGAATCTTCTAGAGTCATAGAAGAGAACTCCAGGAAGTTGGAAGAGAAGCTTCAAGAATCTTCCAGAGCTTTGGAAGAGAAGCTGGAAGAATCTTCTAGAGCTATGGAAAGGAGCTCTAGGAAGTTGAAGAAATTGGAAGAATCCTCTTGAGCTATGAAAAAGACGTTCCAAGAATCTTTCAGAGCCAAGGAAGAACACTCGACGAAGATGGAGGAAATGTTCAAATAACCCAGCAAACACAAAAACATTATATTGGTGTAAAAATTATGTAACACACGTTACCAGTCACGTCAATATGATATAATAATAAGGTAACCAGAAAGTAAACTTTAACCTACAACGACTGCATAATGTCATACCTCCAGTGTTTGTGAATTTTATATCAAATTTATGTTTACATTTTTATATAAAAAAGGATACGTAAATTTTATAACGATTTAACATTACGTGAAATTTATATCATTGCTATATAAATAGTTTACCTCACTCTTATCTTATTATTATTACCTACTTTTGTGTATATAACCAAGAAATCACGCATTGGTAAATATTTTCCACCAAAACTACGGGAGACATCTGGGGGGCTTCCGCTTTCTTCCACAATTCCATGCTGTAACATTTCATCCAATTTGTCTCGCAAAATTTCTTGTTTAGCGGCATTCAGACGATATGGAACGCTTGCAATAGGAGTAGCTGTTCGAGTGTTGATCCGATGTAAATATTATGATTCCTAGCTGCATACCTCTCTCCGACAGTTTTAGAATCTGTAAAGAGTAATTTATAATAATTATTATTAGCATATAAATAAAATAACGTCCATGAATATTAGCTACCAAACCACCAAACATAAGTACATAACCTACCTTTTCCCTGCCACAAAACGATATTTTTCTCAGCCTCTATTGCTTGAGTGAAGTAACGGTACTTGAGTATTGATCAAAATCACATGCAAATAAATGCTTTTCTCTCCACTTCAGTACAGTGAAATCATTTATTTTTGTGAGTTGGCACGGCTTCGGTCAAACAACACAACCAAAACACAAAACACGAACAAAATGACAAAATGGCTTCTACTTCTACTCTATTGGGGTCAAGCTGCGTGGATGAGATGACCAAAGGTTCGATTCAGGATTTGCGGATGAGGCTTGCCGTTGTCGATTTTCAAATGTAACATGTTGATATGGAATTCACATAATATTGACATAAATGGCTTATGTAATAGAGACATCTAATTGTTTATGTAAAATCTATGCACTTCATATACACCTTGATGTTACATCACGTATTCTTCATAAAATCTAGGTAATAATGAAAGATCCAAAGGTAACATAGTTTTCTTTATAAAATGTTACATAATTTTTACATAAAAACTATTGTGGTAGTCATAATTACTTCAAATGCACATAAATGTTACATCAAAGTCAGAAATGTGTTCACTGGGAATCCTCTAGAGCTATGGAACAGAGATCGAAAGTGAAGCTCAAAAAACTTCTAGAGCTATGGAAGAGAAAATCGGGAAACAGCTTGAAGATACAGTTAAGCCTTTGAAAGAAGAAATCGAGGAAGTGCCAATGCAAGTTGCAGCTATAATCAACCAGCCAGGAAATACTATCGGGAGCCACGGTGGAAGTGCCCAGATAGAAGCTGATACCATCAGAATTCACATGAAAGCACCACAGTTTGACGGCAAGCTGTCCTGGAATAACTTACATCGCCAGTTCGAGGCAGCAGCAAGGGCAGATGGATGAGGTGAAACCGAAAAAGGCTTTGCTCAGCTGAAGAACCGCTCTCAGAAGACCAAGAAGAGCCTGCAAGAGTTTCAAGCTGATGTAGCTGGCCTTGCCCGACTGGCTCACCCAACCACACTAGAAAGTATTATGGAGAGGCTTGCAGTACAGGCCTTTCTGGATGGACTTTAAGACCAGGAAATAAGGCAGTCCCTAATACTTCACCGTCTTGATAGACTGGTTGAAACATTGGCCAAAGCTTTGGAATCCGAAGCGGCAAAGCAGTCTGTGAAGGTACCTGCACGCGTGCGAAGGATGGAGCAACAGGATCTTCTGGAGAGGGACACCATCGAAGCAACTGTGAGGAGAGTCGTCAAGGAGAAAGAGGCCTCCAAGCAAAGAGAGAGCTGAGGTGCTGGCACTTTGAAGAGCTTGGCCACATTCGGGTCGACCTGTAACCAGAATGACCCGAAGAGAACCGCCATAGCTGCCTCTTTGGGACCCAAACAGAACAGCGTGTTTGTGGATGGCTTGATAAATGTAGAACCTCGCACCATGCTGCTTTATATAGGTGCGACGAGGACGATCGTCTAGTCCGATATTGTCACAACACCGACAATGATCAGACCCACAAAGTGGCGACTACGAACAGCAACTGGAGACCTGGCGAGAATACATGGTGGAGTGGAAGCAGGATAGACTCTGAGAAGCACGAGTTTCGATCATCCATTGCTGGTTGCTGGCATCGAAGAAAAGATTATCATTGGAATTGACATCATGAATTCCCAAAGCTTTCAATTGCATTTTATGCATGGCACATCGAGAGTCAACAACGAAAAGGTGATTCTACATGGGAAAGAGGAGGAGATAGTTTGGGTAATGCTGGCTGGGGATGCTTCGATTCCAGAGAAGAGCGAAATGATCCTGTGGAGTCTGGATTGAAGAGTCAAAGAAGGAAGCAACGTTTTGTTTGAGCCTAGACTACACGACCCGCACCTCTTCGAAGGAACTGGATAAGAGACCAAAACAGCGTTTGAGAGACTTGTTGAGATAATTTGGTGACAACTTTGAGGGACAACGGAACGGAGAAAAAGGGTCGGACAAGCGTGGCACAGCACAACATCAACACCGAAGGTGCACGACCCATCCATCAAACGGCTGAAAGACCTTTCGCGAAAAAGGAAAAGGCGGACAAGATATTTCAGGACATGGAGAAAGGCGGTATCATCGAGCGCTCAAGTATTCCGTGGTCATGAGAAAAAGGCCGCTTTAACTGGGTTCTGCGTGGACTATCGTCAGCTGAACAACGTGTCGAAGAAAGACAGCTATCCGCTACCACAAATCGACAATACTTTGAACACCTTGGCCGGATCGAATATCTACTCATCCCTGGACCTGAAAAGCGGTTATTGGCAGGTAGAGATGGCCCCAGATGATCGAGAGAGAACTGCTTTCAGCATTGGAACTTGGCTGTGGCAGTTCACTGTCATGCCATGAGGGTTCTGCAACGCGCCTGCAACGTTCGAAAGGCTAATGGAGACTGTGCTCAAGAAATTATCCTGGTCAACATGCCTGGTATACCTCGATGACATAATCGTGGTTGGCAAATCATCCGGAGATCACCTGAAGGATTTGGAGGAGGTATTCCAAAAACTAAGAAGTTCTGGTTTGAAGCTGAGCTTTGAGAAATGCAGAGTGTTCCGTGGTCAAGTTCAATACCTTGGTCATATCGTATTGGCGGAGGAAGTAGCTGTCGACCAGCAAAAGGTGAAGAACATTCACGAACTACGAAGTTTCCTGTGTTTTTATTCCTACTACCGGAGGTATGTCCAAGGATTTGCCAACATCGCCCAGCCTCTCAATGGTCTCATGGAGGCACAGAGACGTTTCCACTGAGATGAAGATTACCAGGAAGTCTTCGGAACGTTTAAAATGGCTCTTGCCAGCGCACCCATCATAGGCTACTCACTGCCGAAAGAAGACTTTGTCCTTGACCTGGATGCAAGTAACGTGGGACCTGGTGCAGTGCTGTCCCAGATCCTGCAAGGGCATGAAAGGGTCATTGGATACTTTGTCGAAGCTTGAAAAGGACTACTGCGTCTCGAGAACAGAGCTGCTGGCAGTAGTTGAAGGGGTAGAGCACTTCTACAAGTACCTTTACGGAAGGAGGTTTCTGTTGAGGACCGACCATGCTTCACGCTGCACTCAAGTGGCTTCTGCAATTCAAGAATCCGTAAGGTCAAGTAGCTCGCTGGATAAAGAGGCTCCAGAAGTTCGATTTTGATTCAGAACATCGAGCTGGATCAAGTCACAAAAATGCTGATGCTCTGTCCAGGAGACCGTGTCCAGAACTCTGCAAGCACTGTTATCGAGCCGAAGAAAAGGAAGCGACCATTTGTAGGACAGCTGTGATAGTCGATTTCTGGCAGTCCAAGCCACTAACTGAGGACCAGAAAAAAGAAAAGCGAAAAAAAAAAACGCGAAAAAAAAAACGCGAGAAATCGTTGGTTCCTTGTTCGATACTTAACACCGCAGTATTATTGTTCTACCCATAATTGTGGTTTTTGCTATGTTATTGTTTTACTGACTTGACATCATCACATAACTGGAAGTGTGCCAATGTTTATTGTTGTCGATGAGTAATTTTCAATTAAATTTAAATTTGAAAAAATATTGGGAAAACATATTTGTACTAGTTTTGTTCTATTGTTCACGTAATTGTTCACGTAATGTATACTATTATCATGTTTTGTATTGTTTTTACTTTAGCCTTGCATTTGTATTCGCTTTGTCCATAAAATTAATTAAATTTTTTTGTGGCAATAAAGCATATTTCATTTGATTTGATTTGATTTGAAGATCCAGATCTGAAGTTGATCATCGAATGGAAACAAACAGGCCACCGACCAATTTGACAAGATGTCGCGCAATTTTCTACCACAGTGTAGTCCTACTGGGCCCAATGGGAGTCAATGGTGTCTAACGACGACATCATGAAGAGGCTAGTGAGAAATCTGGATGACATGGAAGATCGGAGGCAGATTGTGGTTCCTCGGAACAGACAGACGGAGGTTATAAAGGAGGTCCATGATGGCATCACGCGTGGATATCTGCGTCTAACCAAGACACTGAGAATGCTGCGATAACGATTCTACTGGGCCAACTCTCACGCAGATGTCCGGGAGTGGTGCAGGAAAAGCGCCGTATGCGTTGCGAGTAACGGACCTTGAAAAATGCCCAAAAGCTCCTATGCGCCAGTATAATGTTGGAAGCTCGTTTGACAGGATCGTCATAGATCTGGACCATTTCCTGAGTCGAACGGAAAAAATGAATACATACTGGTCGTGATGGATTTGGTTCGCAGGGATTCATGACGATCAGGACGCTGAAGTGAGGCAGTTCAGGTCACCTGACGAAGACATGTCACTGGAAGCTTTCATGTCCCTATACTACAATGGCCAGAAACTCCAGAAAGGCGTTCTCCAAGAAAGGCAGCTGGAATTGTTCAAAGCTGGCCAAATATTCATTGGCATACTGGGTCACTGAAGACCTCAACATGAAGAGTGGACTTGCTGCTGTTTCAAGACGGAAACTCGAACAACTCGATAATCTGCGACGACAAAGGCCAAACGTGGAGAAGGTGCTCCAAATCATGAAAGGGACTGTTCGGACCTGTTCTACTTTGTAACGAAGAAGCTGCCACAATATATGACCGCCTACAGTAATGTCTGGGGAACCCTCAGTTATTTAAGAGACTTGATGCAGTCACACGATCTGACTCATTTGGCAATTCCAAAGATGACCAATGACCGAGTGGACTGGTAAGTGATAAGGAGCATGCTGGAAGTGATCTTCAAGGGCAGTGACATAGACATTCTGGTGTGCTGCTATTCATTACGGAGGACGAACCAGAGGACAGTGGACTGCTATTTAAACCTAACATCAACTGTAGGTTTGGGGACAGTTTCCGATATCGACATGAGGACATTTCGGAACGAAATGCTCTAAGGAGGGAGCGATGTGACGAAACATGCCTAGTGATATGAACTTCCACGGCGGCCGATAGCGGAGATGACGTTGCGTTTCGCTATCGAACATCTCGTATTTTGTCCCGTTTGTCACAAGTCCAAACCATTGATTAGATTCTAGCATCAAGAAGTATACTCGGTTGCCTACATCTGGATTATTGTAGAACTTTCGCCATCTATCGACGGATTGGAGAGGATATAAAAGCCCGCCATTCAGACAAGAGTTCAGTTATTGACTGGCCGCAAAATATAGATCGTAAAACATAATTGGCTCCGATTGTGAACATGAATATTTGTGGTTGTGCTGTAGTGACTTTGAATAAATAAATTAAAACTAGACAAGTGAAACAAAAAATATGACAATAGTTATTTGAGATAGCAACCCCTGTATATCTATAAATATTTGGATTTGCACTTGTTCGGGTATCTCAAATTTGTTTAGTTTTTGCAATTCGCTTCAATCGTTCAAAAGTATTTTAGCTTTTTCTAAATATCGATGCGTCTGCAGGCATGCATCAAAATAACAACAGGGAACTTAATTTCATAGACATCAAGTTGTTACTTTTTCAGTGTGTAAGCGACTACTGTCTGGGGTATCTTTTGGTGGCAATGCCGTCGATTGACATCATGGTACCACGATTCTGTTATCAGTTGTGGCTCGTGAAGTGTAGGTATGGGTGTGCGCTGCCAAAAGGAAACCACACCAATAATAGTTATTTACTTGAGGTTCGTGACTTAATCGAATGAGATCCAAATAAAATCGGAGTAAACCAGATTAAACCAGATTAAAAACCGATGTATTTGTTCCTTTAGGAAAAAAAATTGTTAAAAATTGTTTCGTAAAAAAACATTTCAATTAGGCTACCGTTATAAAAAGTCCGCCTTGGTAAAAGTGGAGATATCATTATGAATACACGTTGTATCACCACGGCGTGAAACATTCTAAAATTCCGTGAAGTTTTAATTCTCTCCACATTTTATTTTGAAAAATTCTCAACCACCTCCATACTTGGCATGATTATCCCTACTCGTAAGGAGAAATCTCTACTTATATGTCAAGTACTCAATGCCACTCCCATACAAGTCTAAATTTGACAAAATTGGATTCGTTAAAAAGTAATTGCCGATTGAACACTCTAGTAGGTATGGCGCCACTTGAGCCAGGAATCATTCATGCCCTGTTTCAAGCTACGCCATGGAAGGTCATTGACCTTGATATATTTTTGGGGTTTTGTTAATTTGGGGTTTATTAGGGAGATAGAACTTTAAAATATTTTGAGAGTTTATTATTTTTGGTTGTTCAATTATCATATTTTTATGATTTTTAATCAATTAATTATTTTGGGGGATTTATTAGGGTTATTGAACTTTGAATTATTTTTGGGGGTTTATTATTTTAGGCTGTTCAATTATCATATTTTTATGATTTTTCATCAATTAATTATTTGGCTAATCACATTTGAACCATAATCATGAATAATTATACAAATTTGGTGTGTTATTATTCTCTCTCTTATGCGCTATACCATACTCACCTTTTTGAAAATAAGTTCCGTCGTCTGGGCTCGATCCCTGAGCCTCTGGGTTACCAGTCGGATGCCTTAACCATTGCGTTATAGAAACGTTTAAATATTATGGGATATGTGAATATACAAAGACACAGATGGAAACAGGTTTTAGATACCATACTCACCTTTTTGAGAAAGTTATTTCCGATGCCTGGTTTCGAACCCTGGGCCTCTGGGTTACCAGTCTGGTGCCTTAAGCATTGCGTTATACAATCGTTTAAATATTATGGGAGACGTGAATATCCAAAGACACAGATGGAAACCGGTTTTGCATTAGTACATGCTGGTTAAATTAAATGGCTTATTATTGCAGGGTTAAACTCTCGTAAATTGCTGTATTTTTATTGTTAGTTAGATATAAAGTATTACATTACCAAAGAATCAATATCTACTTATCATACACTAGAAGTCTTTTGAAGAAAGCTGCAATGTGAGAACAGGTTTAATTTATTTGTGTTATCCCCGTTCTACATGTTATGGTATAAGAATTGAGTAGCAGATCACCAGATGACAAATTAATATTCAAGTAACGTGTTTATATATTTGCGCTATAGAATCTCACCTGACATCATATCATTTGTGGATCATTTTGTGGGCGAGAACCGCGATTCAGTCGCTGGTTTTTCTTGATATAAAACGCAAAGATGCTATAAACTGGTTGTTCAATTATCTGAGAATCATATTTCTACGATTTTTATTCGATTAATTATTGAGCGTGATGAATTTTGTTTTGGATGGAGTATTATTAGTGCGATAGTGCCAGTAGATAAACATGTTGACAGACCCTCTTCATATCCAAACTTTTTCGAATATTTCAATTTTGGTGATATAAAATTTTCTGTGATGTTAAAGGATATACCTACAAAAATTTGAAAATTTAAATCAAATTTCAATAAATGTGTACGGACCTGAAAGTATTTGTGAAAACAATAGAGTTAAATATGAAGCTGTTGGCCCCCTTCATTATACTGATAAGAAACAACCAATTCATGTTAATTTGTTATTGATAAGTGACAACAAAAATAATCGCTATTGCCGGATAAAGAATATGTCTCGATTATTATCATCTCAAATCAGCAAATCGGAATCTCGAAAGTATTTCTGTGAGGGTTGTTTGATAATTTTCAATTCATAAACGAAATTAGACCCGTTCGACAGGTCAGAAAAAATCTGCAGAATAAACGAAATTTTTTAATACAATTCACATCAAGTATTTCTTTTGAGATATCTGCATTTGGTGCGGTTGCGACCCCAATCAGGTGACCTCCGTTCGATGGTGTTATCAGTTGCTACGTCAGAGCCTAGCTTTATTGTGATGGTGTATCAAAAGGTTTGGATCACGTGGGAGGTGGGGTTGAATCATGTGGTGATGAGTAAAGCTTCAAAATGCTGGTTGGTTTCCAAACAGAGAAGATAAAGAAAAAATATCAGTGGATGATTCAGGAAAATTTAATGTATCTATACCTTTTGAAAATGTTGATGGGATTTTTTGAAGACTATAAAAAAATAATCTTGAATATGAAAAAGAACTGGTTTTGATCCGAGCCAGCGATGATGTTGATGCAGTTTTATATGTTGAAGATATGCAAAATCCATCACCCGAAGCGGAAAATCCAAAAGTTTCATTTGACAAGATCTATCGGAAAGTAGCACATATTCAAGTTGATATACCACAACAACTAACTTTAACACAAATTCTTGAAACTAATAAAGATCTGTTACTTGGATTTCGTAGTTGGGAAATTGTTGAATATTCCTCACTACCTGAAGCAACCCGTCATACTTGGCCCGTTAAAACAAGTAGTAAACTTGAAGCACCTCGTCATATAATTATTGGTTTTCAAGAAAATAGAAAAGGACGCATCATGAGAGATGCTAGTCAATTCGACAACATTGATTTAACAAATATCAGAGTATTTTTGAATTCTGAAAGATATCCATATCATGATCTATATTTAAATTTCAAAGAGAACAAATTTTCGGCACTTTATGAAATGTTTGCAAACTTTAAAAAATCCTACTATGATTTACAAAATGAACCAATTTTCAGCCCCATAGAATTTAAAAACAAATGTCCAATCACACACATTGATTGCTCCCATCAGAAAGAAACACTTCAAACTGGAACTGTTGTTATGAGAGTAGAATTCGAAACAAATTCCAACACAACGAAAGATACATCAGTATACTGTCTTATTTTACATGATAAAGTATTCAGCTATAATCCATTAACAGAAATAGTGAAGCAGTTATAATGCGCATGCTTTCTGAAACAATATAAAAACCATTTTATTTTTCCAAATGATGTTCAGTATGTCCTTAGAATTGGAGCTTCGTTTGTCAAATTATTTGAAAAGATTGGAAGAATTAAAAAGACTTATTCAACTTTATAGTGATAAAAAACAAATGATGAATAAATTTTCAAAACTAAAAATATGAAACTACTCGTTTTGGATGTACAAAGATTTATAATTGAAAACAAAAAATGTATTCCCAAAGAACTGGCTGCCTATGATGGAGAAAAAATATGTCATTATATATTTAGATGCCCCTTTTCTATGGAACACTTGCCTCCAGAACTGTGTAAACAAGCAAACTGGTTGATGAAAAATCATCATTGTATTTCATGGAATGAAGGATTTACGCAATCACATAAATTTTCCGACATTGTGAAAAATATAACAAGAAACGTGGATCATGTGTACGTGAAAGGAAAAGAAAAGGCGCAATACATTGGGAAATATTCATCGAAGCCCGCTATCGAACTTGATGACAATCCATCTTTATCGTTGGAAAAACCACATTGTCTATACCATTTATCATCACCTGCAATGTGTGCACTTACTAATGTTTATAATTTGTATAAAACATGTTTAATGATTGAATAAATCACATTTTTGATTTCATTTTTTATTTTATTTCAAACACCTTTTTATAAATATTTACAGGTAGGTATTCACAAATTTTCAACCCTCAAAACTTTAAAATAGGTGTCCAATCACACTCATCACAAAGAAACAATTCAAGCAGGTACTGTTTTGTTTTGAGAGTTGAATTCGAAACAAATAATAATACGGAAAGGATTCATCAGTATATTGTCTGATTTTTACATGATACAATTATTTAGCTATAATCCTTCGACAAAATTAGTCAAGCAATTGTAATTCGCATGTTTTCAAATGATTATATAAACCATTTATTTCTCTAAATGATGCTCAGTATGTCTCCAGAATTGAAGCTTCGCTTATCTAACCATTTAGTATGAGAATTTTATGGTGACTTACAAATAAAATGTCCTGTATTGATTGAAAATAAAACAGTTCAATAATGAATACTATCAAAGAAGATGTGGTAGAAGAATTACACAAACCAGCCAGAAGATTTTTTAAAAGAAGAGCAGTAATTGTAAAGGGGATCAATGATCTTTTTCAAGCAGATTTAGTTAAACATCCTGACGTGTATTTGGTAGAAAAGATTCTAAGACGGAAGGGAAATAAAGTTTGTGTCAAATGGTTGGGCATGAATAATTCACATAATTCATGGGTTATGAAAAATAATGTATTGTAATATCTTGTTATTCAATAAAAACACTTGCTAGTAGATAATTCTTTTATTTCTATACAAATATACTCCTAGAATGGGTAGCATGATACAAAAAAATGAATACAAAGATTGATATAATAGCGAATTCTATATGATTTTTACATTCAAACGAATCAATAAGTAAATGCCAGTTTGTTGGTTCAAAATTTTCATCTACAAAATAAAGTCTTAACATAAAAGCTGAATATGACAAATTTTTAAATGACTCATCAATTTTCTAACCAATCAATACATTATTAACAATTGATTTTTCTCAGTTTGATGGTCAAGAGTCATTATTGTTATCTTTGAGGTATTTCAGGAATCCTGACCACAATAATAGACGTATTGAAGAGAACTGCTTGATCTATATTCATCACAATATGTACATACATTTGGTGGGGGAAGTTGCTATGCTAAGGCGCAATTATATCACATATCATGACATCCCCCTTTTTATACAATTCCAAAAAGTAATAGGTACACATTTATCATTAATTTTTAATATTAGCCACTAATCATTTAGTTGATAAAAGCTGAATTTCACATCTTCCCTATTATGACTTATAATTATTATTACAATCATATACTTATAGGTACATAATAAATATATATATAAAGGTTCATGAAACATTAAACCTAACCGTGGGCTTTATTTTTCGACCATACCTCGTTACGTAGAAATCACCATGATTCGCAGTTTCCTGGGAATTTGTGATTTTATTCGAGAACTTGGATGACTGAAGCTCTTTGTCCCAATCCTTTGGGTCAATTTTGAAATGATGGCGGTTTCTAGTAATAATTCGATCAGTATCTCTTAATTTAATATCGTAACTTCTAGGATTCTTATTCACTTTTACAATTTTACCTGACAACTTAAAATGACCATTATTTTTTACCAATACATTTTCATTTTCATTTACATCAGATATCTTTTTTGCTTTGCGATCGAAATAATATTTTTGAGAAATTTGTTTTTGTTTCAAATGTTTTCTATATTGCTGACAATTTATAATTTTGGGTTTTAAAGCTTCATCAGTTACTGGTAGAATACTTTTCAAATTTCTGTTTAGTAAAAGTTGTGCAGGTGAATGCAATTTGTTGTCTATTGGTGTATTTCGTAATTTTAACATCGCTAAATAAGGATCAGTTTTATCATGAGTACATTTTCTCAAGATATTTTTAACAGTACCTATTGTCCTCTCGATCTGTCCATTAGATTGAGGAAAATACGGACTGCTTGTGGTATGCTGAAATCCCCATTCTTTTGCAAAATTCTTAAACATATCTGATACAAATTGTGGACCATTGTCAAAAACAGTTCATCTGGTATCCCAAGTAGTGAAAATATTTCTTTCAAAAATTTTATGACATTCTCAGAAGTTGTACCATTATGTAACAGTTTCAATTCATGAAATTTTGAATAATAATCTACCATAATGATATAATTACTTCCATTCAGTTCGAAAAGGTCAATTCCTATTTTTTGCCAAGGCCTTGATGGTATAGCATGATTCATTAAGGGCTCCTTTTGAGGTGATTTTGAATAAATGATGCATGATCTACAATTAGATATATAATTATCAATATCTCGTGACATGTTTGGCCAATAAAATAAAGAACGAGCTCGATATTTAGTTTTTTCTCTTCCTAAATGACTGATATGTAGTTTCGATAAAATATGGTTCTGTAGAGTTTCTGGAATTATCAATTTGTTATTGTATAGCACCAGATCAGATGAAACTGATAGACAATGTCTAAGAATAAAATATGGTTTTATATTTTCGTTAATTTTTTTCGCATTTGGCCAACCTTTTTTTATAAAGTCAATGATTTTCACGAGAATAGGATCCTTTTTTGTTTCATTTTTTATGTTTTGTAAGATTGAATTAGACATTGGTAAATTAGACTCCACAGATAATATTTGGCTTTCTATTCTTTGATTCAGCAGAATTTCATCAGAAGTTTGATCTTTCATTGTTTCATCATGTGCTCCTTCCTTTTCTATTTGGGCCCAATTCTTTTGACTTTCTGTCAGTGATTTTGATACGTAGTAAACAGGCAGATTATTTTGAAGTAGAACTGCACCGATTGCATACTGTGAAGCATCAACTGATAAAGTTATATTTTTGTTTGGATTAAAAAATTGCAGAACAGGTTTTTTGATTAAAATTTTCTTCAAGCGATTGAATGTTTTTTCCTGCTTCTGATCCCAATGCCACAGAACATCTTTTTTCAGTAAAACACGAAGACTTCCAGTTTCAAAAGACATATTTGGAATAAATTTGGAAATGTATGTAATTATACCCAGAAACCTTTCTACATCTTTTTTACATTGCGGCCTCTTGAATTGGCTTATTGCGATAATTTTATCTTCATCTGGTTCTATACCTTTATTTGAAAAAATATGCCCCATAAATTTAATTTTTTTCACGCCAAATTCACATTTTGTAAAATTTAATTGAAGGTTAATTTCACGGGCTTTTTCAAGGACAATCCTCAACCTACGATCATGTTCTTGTTTTGTAGTACCCCACATCAAAAAATCATCAATATAACTGAATACGCCCTGTATATTGTCAAAATTTTGTTTTATAAACTGATGAAAAACCTCAGATGCCGGTTTTATACCGTATGGCATGCGCAAAAATCTATATCTTCCAAAAGGAGTATTGAATGTACATTTCAATGAACTTTCTTTATCCAATTTAATTTGCCAAAATGCTTGACTAGCGTCTAATTTAGAAAAATATTTTGCATTAGAAAGTTTTGAAATAATTTCATCTACTGTAGGTAGTGGAAAATTTTCAGGAATTATTGCATTATTTAAACTTTGTGGGTCAATGCAAATTCTCAAATCACCATTTGGTTTATGCACTAAAACCAAGCTATTTACCCAAGTAGTTGGTTTATTAACCTTAGTAATAATTTCTTTTGTCTCCAAATCATTTAATAATTTTTTTAGTTTATTTTCTAAAGCAAATGGTATTTTTCGTGGCGGCTGTATGACAGGTCTCACCGACTCATCTATGTTTATGTGATATTTTTTGCACTTAAGAGTACCAGTGCCCTTAAAAATATCCTTGTATATTTTTGAAATATTTTCATCATAAGTGTCATCAAAACTGTTGCCTTCAACTGAACCAACGAATTTTAGTAATTTAAGTCTTTCGCAGTCAGATTTGCCTAAGATAGCAGGAGAAAATTCATTATATACAATATAAAATTCAATGAAGTCATTGAAACTTTTGTATTTGCATAACAAAGAGCATTGGCCTAACATTTCAATTTTAGTACCTGTAAAAGTTGAAATATTTAAATTACAGGGGGACAAATTATTTCTGTGAATTCCCAAAGATTTCAAGAATTTTGCGGGAATGGCGTTAATATCAGCACCCGTGTCTAATTTGAAATTAATTAGTGTATCGTTATGTACATTCAAGTTGACATTCCAATTTTTTTTTACTAAGTCAATTGTAGAAATACAATCAATAAAATAATCAGAACTCTCTGAAGAGAAATCAATAATATTATCATCAATACAATGATTATTTACATTATTAACAGATCTACAATATTTTGAAAAATGATGCAATTTTCTACATTTTAAACATTCTTTTCCAAATGCAGGACATTTATTCAAAGAATGTTTATTTCCGCAATTTCTACACAAAAACACTTTTTTGTTGGATCTATAATTTTGTTTACCTTGAGGTCGTCGATTTTCTTGGTGGGATCTGATGTTGAGGTGGTGGGGAACCTGCTGATGGTCCTCATGCTGTTCTTTGTGAAGGAAATGATGTGGGTTTGAATGGTAGTGAGCATGCGCATGCGCACTTGAATTCTGGCGCCCTCCATGCGCCACACGACTTGTTGATGGAACTGCATATTTTTGGACGTCGACTTTGCTAACTGTCATGGCTGCCATTTCACTTGATAGAGACTGCATTTGAATTTTGGTCCTTTCCGTAACTTTGCAGATTCCTATAGCCTTTTCCAACGTCAAATCTTTTATTTGAAGCAAATTTTGTCTGGTGCCTCTGTCGCTGATACCCAAAATGAGACGATCTTTTATCAAACTGTCTCGAAGATCAGCAAATTCACAAGTTGAACTCAGTTGTCGCAACTCATTTACATAGGCATCTATCGATTCTCCGTCAATTTGATTTCTTAGGAAAAATATATGACGTTCATAGGTAACATTTTTCTCGGGCTTGAAATGATCATCGCACTTCTGGACAATGGCGTCGTAGTCCATTTTGGTTTTTTCATCTTCAAACTCGAACGTAAATTTTCAAAGCCTGATCTCCTATTGTGGTAAGTAAGATCGATGCTTTTGTTTCAGACGATTTTTTGGCTATATCTGTTGCTTTTAGATATAGTTCAAATTTCTGCTTGTAGAATTTCCAATTTTCATCCAATGGCCCGGTGAAGACCATGGCAGATGGCGGTAAAATTCCACTCGCCATTTTGGTATTTTGTTGAACACGTGGAATTTTCACAAAATTTCACAACCGCGTTAATGAGAATGCAAAATCTTACACTATCACTGAACACTTCTGCTTTTTCGACTGTGTATCGTATGGTATATCGCACTTGAGAATTTCTTTCAACTGTATCCTGTTCGCAGCGCCATGTTATCTTTGAGGTATTTCAGGAATCCTGACCACAATAATAGACGTATTGAAGAGAACTGCTTGATCTATATTCATCACAATATGTACATACATTTGGTGGGGGAAGTTGCTATGCTAAGGCGCAGCTATATCACATATCATGACAATTATGATTGGTTGATAATGTTGATATGCAAATAAACGTTTCTTGTATATCTAAATCTACTTGTATACATATACCAGGTATTGTTAAAAAAGGCGCTCAGAAACAATACTCCTGCTGGAAGTTCTGTTGTCATTGTTAATTTTTATACTAATGGATATATTGTGGCAATATTTATCTACTTCACCCAACAGGTATTATTTATTAAATTCAGCTACTTTTCAATGTGAATCATCTTTATGTGATTGAATTAAACAAAACCTGTCTTGTTGAAAACCACAAAGCAAACCGATCCTGAATTTATACCTGAAATTTTATAATCAGTGAACTAATACCAAAGTCTATATATTGGAATATATAGACTTTGCTAATACTGCAGGCTACATTTGTTCATTTTATTTTCATATAACCACAATCGCTTATGAGATGTTTTTGTTAATGTTTTGTGTTGTTTTCTTGTTTTCTTGTTTTCTTGTTTTCTTGTTTTTTTGTTTTCTTGTTATGTTGTTTTCTTGTTTTCTTGTTTTCTTGTTTTCTTGTGTTCTTGTGTTCTTGTTTTCTTGTTTTCTTGTTTTCTTGTTTTCTTGTTTTCTTGTTTTCTTGTTTTCTTGTTTTCTTGTTTTCTTGTTTTCTTGTTTTCTTGTTTTCTTGTTTTCTTGTTTTCTTGTTTTCTTGTTTTCTTGTTTTCTTGCTGTTGTAGTTACTGAGACTTGTTATTGATAAGAAAACCACATTCGAGCTAAATTCAGAACTGTTGATCAAATGAGGTTGTTGTGCTGCAATTAGTATCGCTTTGAAGATAAGCAAATTTTTATAGAAAAAACACTTACCAACAACACTCAATTTATTGAAGGTTTGAAACATGAACTTTTTTTGCACATAGAATGTGATGTCGCTCCTTATCTGCTCCAATCATCAGCAAAATTCCTCAATTTTTCTGCGTGTGTTTTGTACTGGCACTATCGCACTAATAGTACTCCATCCAAAACAAAATTCATCACGCTCAATAATTAATCGATTTATTACATCAAAAAATTTCTATTTTAATAATCATTCCATTTATAATGATGAATGAGTTGAAAATGATGCTTGTATATATGAAAAACTCCAATAATTTTTCGAAAAATCAGAAAAGGGGTAGTCTTATATTTTTTTTAATGTTTTATGTGATTGATGAATAATTATTTAAATAAGAAATAACTTTCTTGGAGAGAGAGATCATCCGATATTTCTACACTCACATCTTCGTCAACATTACCCGACAACACTTTGTTATTCTTGTATTGTTTCTTTGTGGTTTTTATAGTTTTTACGTCGATTCTTATTGTTTAAGTGTTGTTATGATCGTTCAATATTACTACACTTCTATCTTCTCCCCAACATCATTATCATAATTTGAACATGTCTTGGGAGTGAACCTTTTATGTCTGTTGAAAGCTTGTTTAAACTTTCATCAGATCATAATCCGTTGGAGATAATTTTGAGCCAGGTTGATGATGATTATGATGATGGTGTTGATGATGATGGTGATGTGATGGTGATGTTAATTGTTATCGATGTTTTTGTTGATCATTTATTGTTTTTGGGGCTGTTTAAGTATTGTTGTCTCAAGAGATAGCTATGTTAGGGTTCCCCAAAAATTAGCGCCAGAAAACAACAACACAATAACACAAGAAAACAAGAAAACAAGAAAACAACACAAAACATTAACAAAAACATCTCATAAGCGATTGTGGTTATATGAAAATAAAATGAACAAATGTAGCCTGCAGTATTAGCAAAGTCTATATATTCCAATATATAGACTTTGGTATTAGTTCACTGATTATAAAATTTCAGGTATAAATTCAGGATCGGTTTGCTTTGTGGTTTTCAACAAGACAGGTTTTGTTTAATTCAATCACATAAAGATGATTCACATTGAAAAGTAGCTGAATTTAATAAATACCTGTTGGGTGAAGTAGATAAAATTGCCACAATATATCCATTAGTATAAAAATTAACAATGACAACAGAACTTCCAGCAGGAGTATTGTTTCTGAGCGCCTTTTTCAACAATACCTGGTATATACAAGTAGATTTAGATATATAAGAAACGTTTATTTGCATATCAACATTATCAACCAATCATAATGACTCTTGACCATCAAACTGAGAAAAATCAATTGTTAATAATGGATTGATTGGTTAGAAAATTGATGAGTCATTTAAAAATTTGTCATATTCAGCTTTTAAGTTGAGACTTTATTTTGTAGATGAAAAATTTTAACCAACAAACTGGCATTTACTTATTGATTCGTTTGAATGTAAAAATCATATAGAATTCGCTATTATATCAATCTTTGTATTCTTTTTTTTGTATCATGCTACCCATTCTAGGAGTATATTTGTATAGAAATAAAAGAATTATCTACTAGCAAGTGTTTTTATTGAATAACAAGATATTACAATACATTATTTTTCATAACCCATGAATTATGTGAAATATTCATGCCCAACCATTTAACATAAACTTTATTTCCCTTCCGTCTTAGAATCTTTTCTACCAAATACACGTCAGGATGTTTAACTAAATCTGCTTGAAAAAGATCATTGATCCCCTTTACAATTACTGCTCTTCTTTTAAAAAATCTTCTGGCTGGTTTGTGTAATTCTTCTACCACATCTTCTTTGATAGTATTCATTATTGAACTGTTTTATTTTCAATCAATACAGGACATTTTATTTGTAAGTCACCATAAAATTCTCATACTAAATGGTTAGATAAGCGAAGCTTCAATTCTGGAGACATACTGAGCATCATTTAGAGAAATAAATGGTTTATATAATCATTTGAGAACATGCGAATTACAATTGCTTGACTAATTTTGTCGAAGGATTATAGCTAAATAATGTATCATGTAAAAATCAGACAATATACTGATGAATCCTTTTCGTATTATTATTTGTTTCGAATTCAACTCTCAAAACAAAACAGTACCTGCTTGAATTGTTTCTTTGTGATGAGTGTGATTGGACACCTATTTTAAAGTTTTGAGGGTTGAAAATTTGTGAATACCTGGTGTTTGAAATAAAATAAAAAATTAAATCAAAAATGTGATTTATTCAATCATTTAACATGTTTTATACAAATTATAAACATTAGTAAGTGCACACATTGCAGGTGATGATAAATGGTATAGACAATGTGGTTTTTCCAACGATAAAGATGGATTGTCATCAAGTTCGATAACGGGCTTCGATGAATATTTCCCAAGGTATTGCGCCTTTTCTTCTCCTTTCACGTACACATGATCCACGTTTCTTGTTATATTTTTCACAATGTCGGAAAACTTATGTGATTGCGTAAATCCTTCATTCCATGAAATACAATGATGATTTTTCATCAACCAGTTTGCTTGTTTACACAGTTCTGGAGGCAAGTTTATTGTTCCATAGAAAAGGGGCATCTAAATATATAATGACATATTTTTTCTCCATCATAGGCAGCCAGTTCTTTGGGAATAAATTTTTTGTTTTCAATTATAAATCCTTGTACATCCAAAACGAGTAGTTTCATATTTTTAGTTTTGAAAATTTATTTATCATTTGTTTTTTATCACTATAAAGTTGAATAAGTCTTTTTAATTCTTCCAATCTTTTCAAATAATTTGACAAACGAAGCTCCAATTCTGAGGACATACTGAACATCATTTAGAGAAATAAAATGGTTTTTATATTGTTTCAGAAAGCATGCGCATTATAACTGCTTCACTATTCTTGTTAATGGATTATAGCTGAATACTTTATCATGTGAAATAAGACAGTATACTGATGTATCTTTCGTTGTGTTGGAATTTGTTTCGAATTCTACTCTCATAACAACAGTTCCAGTTTGAAGTGTTTCTTTCTGATGGGAGCAATCAATTTGTGTGATTGGACATTTGTTTTTAAATTCTATGGGGCTGAAAATTGGTTCATTTTGTAAATCATAGTAGGATTTTTTAAAGTTTGCAAACATTTCATAAAGTGCCGAAAATTTGTTCTCTTTGAAATTTAAATATAGATCATGATATGGATATCTTTCAGAATTCAAAAATACTCTGATATTTGTTAAATCAATGTTGTCGAATTGACTAGCATCTTACATGATGCGTCCTTTTCTATTTTCTTGAAAACCAATAATTATATGACGAGGTGCTTCAAGTTTACTACTTGTTTTAACGGGCCAAGTATGACGGGTTGCTTCAGGTAGCGAGGAATATTCAACAATTTCCCAACTACGAAATCCAAGTAACAGATCTTTATTAGTTTCAAGAATTTGTGTTAAAGTTAGTTGTTGTGGTATATCAACTTGAATATGTGCTACTTTCCAATAGATCTTGTCAAATGTAACTTTTGGATTTTCCGCTTCGGGTGATGGATTTTGCATATCTTCAACATATAAAACTGCATCAACATCATCGCTGGCTCGGATCAAAACCAGTTCTTGTTTCATATTCAAGATTATTTTTTTATAGTCTTCAAAAAATCCCATCAACATTTTCAAAAGCTATAGATACATTAAATTTTCCTGAATCATCCACTAATATTTTTTCTTTATCTTCTCTGTTTGGAAACCAACCAGCATTTTGAAGCTTTACTCATCACCACATGATTCAACCCCACCTCCCACGTGATCCAAACCTTTTGATACATCATCACAATAAAGCTAGGCTCTGACGTAGCAACTGATAACACCATCGAACGGAGGTCACCTGATTGGGGTCGCAACCGCACCAAATGCAGATATCTCAAAAGAAATACTTGATGTGAATTGTATTAAAAAAATTCGTTTATTCTGCAGATTTTTTCTGACCTGTCGAACGGGTCTAATTTCGTTTATGAATTGAAAATTATCAAACAACCCTCACAGAAATACTTTCGAAATTCCGATTTGCTGATTTGAGATGATAATAATCGAGACATTTTCTTTATCCGGCAATAGCGATTATTTTTGTTGTCACTTATCAATAACAAATTAACATGAATTGGTTGTTTCTTATCAGTATAATGAAGGGGGCCAACAACTTCATATTTAACTCTATTGTTTTCACAAATACTTTCAGGTCCGTACACATTTATTGAAATTTGATTTAAATTTTCAAATTTTTGTAGGTATATCCTTTAACTTCACAGAAAATTTTATATCACCAAAATTGAAATATTTGAAAAAGTTTGGATATGAAGAGGGTCTATCAACATGTTTATCTACTGGCACTATCGCACTAATAATACTCCATCCAAAACAAAATTCATCACGCTCAATAATTAATCGATTAAAAATCGTAGAAATATGATTCTCAGATAATTGAACAACCAGTTAATAGCATCTTTGCGTTTTATATCAAGAAAAACCAGCGACTGAATTGCGGTTCTCGCCCACAAAATGATCCACAAATGATATGATGTCAGGTGAGATTCTATAGCGCAAATATATAAACACGTTACTTGAATATTAATTTGTCATCTGGTGATCTGCTACTCGATTCTTATACCATAACATGTAGAACGGGGATAATACAAATAAAGTAGACCTGTTCTCACATTGCAGCTTTCTTCAAAAGACTTCTAGTGTATGATAAGTAGATATTGATTCTTTGGTAATGTAATACTTTATATCAAACTAACAATCAAAATACAGCAATTTACGAGAGTTTATTACCCTGCAATAATAAGCCATTTAATTTAACATCTGCGTAGCAGATCGCATACCAAGCATGAACTAATGCAAAACCGGTTTCCATCTGTGTCTTTGGATATTCACGTCTCCCATAATATTTAAACGATTGTATAACGCAAGGCACCGGACTGGTAACCCAGAGGCTCAGGGTTCGAAACCAGGAATTACATTGTCAATATAGGCCATCTGTTCAGTGTCACCCCCCGGGTGCCCTAAGAACCCATTAGGATAAATGTTTAGATCAGTGGTACTATAAATAACCTGTCCCAGACCTAGGCTAGCCAGTATTATATTTGTCACCGTACGTAGTAATATCTCATCCTAACTTTTACCGTTTAATTCGAGTTTGTAAGAAACATTTAATATTGTAATTTGTTCAATAAATGTTTTTTTTTATAAACTATCTCGAATCTTGAACTTAATTGGCGCAGTCGGTAGGATTCGGTTAGAAGTGCCATTTGGAAGACAAATCCTAGAAGAACCAAGATTCTTGGGACCACCCACGAAGCACCTCTTTGGTTTCTACCATTAAAACCGAATTTCTGAATTTTTCAAAGAACACACGCAGTCCAGCTATTGGAACGACGTTGCTCTTCAGAACCCCCTGGAAACAACAAGCGTGAAACCAGCTCACTATTCCAAGTACGCAGTCCAGCCGTTGGAACAACAGTGTTGCTCTTCAGAACTCCTGCAAGCAACCAGTCAAGAGTGAACCAGTGCAAGTGTTAAGTGAACAAGTGAAAATATTTGCCTGAGAGTAAGTTTTCCTTTTCCTAATATTTTTGTAAACTGGTGCTTTTGATAATTTAATCCTTTTTATGTCTTTTGACGTTACTGAACTATCCACTAACTCACAAGAAATCATTTCAAACATGCCTTCAGACAATCTCAGGTCAATGGCTTCTCATTTACCCAACTTTACTGGCAACCCTGAACACCTAGAATACTTCATCAGTATCATTGACGATTTTCATAAAGACTATTATGAAAGTACACTTGACCAAACACAAAAGAATTATTGTCTCGTTGTAATCAAAACCAAACTTATCCAAGATGCTGGCAATTTTATTATGTCACGACCAGACCTCAAACTTTGGCCAGAAATCAAAGCTACTCTTAGGTTAAAATTCGGTGACCCATTATCCAGAAACATCTTATCACAGCAATTGAACTACCTTACTAAAGAACGAAACAAATCAACCAGCGAGTATCTACTTAAACTTAAAGCTTTAACTTTCCGAATTTTTTCCAAGACACAACAAGAATACAGCGACGCTAATTCAATCAAATTGTTAAATGACCTAACAGAAAGTCAAGCTGTTGCTAACTTTCAAGCCAACTGTCCACCTGAATTACGCTCCATGATCCTAACAACTAATGTAAAAACCCTAACCGAAGTAGAAATTCTTATGCATCGCTATCAAGATGCTGAAAATACAGCAAGAATGATTGGCAGAATAAAAAACCAACCCCTAGCCCCACACAGACACACTACCACACAAAATACATTTCTACCACGTTTTGTTAAACCTCAGGACAATCAACAAAATTTCACTGCCTTTCAAACCACCAGCTCGTTCCCATCTCAGCCAGTTAATATTCAATCAAGACCCGTTCAAACATATTTCCCCCGGGCATCTCAAGTATTTGGCACAAACAGAACCCCCGTGAAAGATGTATGGAAACCAAATCCCAACAACCCAAACCTCCGACTCAGAAGAGAAACCCCCATGTCTGGAGTATCAATCATTCCAAAACAAACACAAACAGTTCCCCACAGGGTCAACAACTTTTTTCAAAGTACTGGCCCACGAAATTTCGTAGCCAAGGAGTTAACCCACTTAGAATATCCTTCCAAACAAGGATACTTTGAACCGGATTTAGAACCTGAGGAATCATGTCTGTGAACTCCAGAGGAATACATTGAGTACTACAACTCTGTAACTCAACAGACCTACGAAGACATCCCAATTTCAGAGGATAACAGTTCAGACGAAAATTTTCCCATAGTAGCCTCGGAAAAATCTCTGCTCTCGAACTAAATACACAACAAGTCAACCAGTTACCCTTCATTTCCATAAAAAACCCCCCGTGCAAACTTTTAATCGACATAGGCTCCCATGCATCACTTATTCGTCCCTCCATAGCAGAAAAATATTTCCCAAATCTAATGAAAAATCATCACAATACAATAACAACCTGTATGGGAAAAAGAAAATCTTTTGGCAAAATTAAAGTACCCTTACTAAGTGAATACAATATCGACACACCCATAGAATTCCTTTGTTACAACTTCCACGAATATTTCGATGGAATCATAGGCATAAAAGCTTTACACAATTCCAAACTTAACATAAACTTAGCTCAACACAAATTAGAAAGCCCGAACCATCAAATTCCCCTTTACTTTCGCGAAGATTTCAATACCCAAACAATTGAAATACCAGCCAATTCTATAATCAAAGCCAACTTATCTGTAGATTTACCTCAACAAGATTATATAATGCCATACTTCAATAATAAACAAATCGAAATTCCAGCAACATTAGTAAAACCTATAAACGACCAAATTACTCTAGAAATCAGAAACATCACCAACAAAATTATTAGCTTTGAATATCACAACAATGACCTGACACACTTATTAGAAACTTTCACCGAAAACGACTTTGAATTATTTAACATCGAACAAATAGTAGAAAATCCATTTCCAACAAACCTCAACCACAATACTGACGACCCTTTTGAACTTATCCGATCCGATCATATGAATAGCGAAGAGCAAAAAGCCATCAAGACCCTCCTTCGACAATTCCCTAGTATTCTACATCGCGAAAAAGATTCATTAACATTCACTAATCAAGTCAAACACGAAATTAAAACGTGCGACGAGATCCCCGTTCATAAAAAGTCATATAGATTTCCCCATATACATAAAGAAGAAGTCCGTCATCAAATTTCAAAAATGTTAGAAGAAAATTTAATAAGACCTTAAAATTCACCTTGGTCATCACCCGTCTGGATCGTTCCCAAAAAAATGGAGACTCGTCATAGACTATCGCGAAGTCAACAAAAAGACCATCGACGACAGATACCCCTTACCTAACATCTCAGACATCTTAGATAAATTAGGACGAGCCACATATTTCAGCACTCTAGATTTAGCCTCAGGATTTCATCAAATCGAAATGCATCCGAACTCCATAAACAAAACAGCCTTCAATGTCGAAAACGGACATTACGAATTCTTGCGAATGCCCTTCGGTTTGAAAAACGCCCCTGCTACATTTCAACGTGCAATGGATTCTGTCCTACAGGGACTTCAAAATAAAATATGTCTCGTTTACATGGATGATATCATCATTTTTGCTTCTTCATTACAAGAACACATGGATAACCTGAGACAGATTTTTCAAAGACTCCAACAGTACAACCTAAAAATTCAATTAGATAAGTCAGAATCCCTACAAAAAACAGTGGAATTTCTTGGTCACATAGTAACTCCGGATGGTATAAAACCTAACCCAAAAAAAATTGACGCCATAAAAAATTTTCCGATACCCAAAACGCAAAGGGAAATTAAATTATTTCTTGGACTCATAGGTTATTATCGAAAATTTATCAAAAATTTTTCTAAAATAACCAAACCATTAACTAACTGCTTAAAGAAAAACAAAAGCGTAAGACATGATATGGAATTTGTCAAAGCATTCGAGACGTCAAAGAACATCCTTATAAACGACCCAATACTTCAACACCCCGATTTCTCCAGACCTTTCATCTTAACCACAGATGCATCCAATTATGCCATTGGCGCCGTCCTATCACAAGGAAAGATAAACAGCGACCTCCCTGTTGCTTTCGCATCCGAACACTTAACCCAGCTGAATGTAATTATTATTCAACTATAGAAAAAGAGACCCTTGCCATTATATGGGCCGTAAAATACTTCAGACCCTACTTATTCGGACGAAAGTTCACTATAGTTTCTGACCATAAACCCCTTCAATGGTTATTCTCCCTAAAAGAGCCCAATTCCAAACTCGTCAGATGGAGACTAAAATTAGAAGAATACGATTACGAAATCGTATACAAAAAGGGTAAGCTCAATGCTCATGCTGACGCACTTTCTAGGCCCCCTCTCCAACTTAACACCCACGAGTTAGAACAAACCAAAGAAACACAAGATACGTCATCATTAATTAACTTTGACAATAACCTCGATTTCTCAACCCTGCTTAATACTGATCTAGAACACCTCGACATGCTCGACGCATTCCTCGAAGACTTATCATTAACAGAAAATCAAAGAAATGCGAAAAGAATTCAAAAAGAAAACAACTTTGTCCCCAGTATAGGCAAACAAATAAAAATAACCGACCATAGAAATCCACCAAGACCAACTCAACAAAAAATCAACATAATATCCGATATCCTAATTAAACCTGCAATCTCTCAAGAACAACTAGAAGACACTGACAATAATACGGTACATACATCCCACGAAGACCCCATTTTAGGTATACCTTTAACCAACAAACACCTGAATCTCTTTTCAAATCAAATAATTTTCAGACTAAGGAAAGTAACAGATAACTCAAAAACGCCATTCACACGTAACCACGAAAAACCATTCCCTAATAAAACAAGACAAATATTTCACCTACCACTCAATGCCCCTGACAATACCATTTTACAAATCATAAAAGAATACATACCCAAAGGTACATATGGACTTTATATCCAGAACGAAAGCTTAAAACATAAAATTTTAGAAAAATTCAGAAACAATTTCAACTCCCATTCATTCAAAATTCAACTTTGTGAAACTTACGTAGAAGACATAATCGACAAAGATACGCAATTGGAAAAGATTAAACTATATCACGAAACCAAAACTAGTCACGGAGGTATGACAGAAAATATCTCCTCCTTGAAAAAGAATTTTTATTGGCCTAACATTGAACAAGACGTAAAAGACTACATAAAGACATGTCACATCTGTAATACCTCTAAATACGAAAGAAAACCTTATAAACCAGTCTTTAAACCAACCCCTATAGGAAGTAAACCCTTCGAGCATATATATATAGATCTATACTCACTCAAAGGAACCAAATTCCTTACAAGAATTGACAGTTTTTCAAAATTTGCCCAAGCCATTAGAGTGAATAGCGAAAACGCTATTGACACTGCCAACGCTTTAATTTCATACTTTAGCCAACACGGAATACCGAAGAGAATAACATCCGACAATGGAACACATTTCAAAAACCTCATTGTTCAAGACCTTTGCAAACTCCACCGAATAGAACACCACTTCTCCACACCCAACAATCCCAATTCCACATCCCAAATCGAAAGATTACATTCCACCCTAAGAGAAAGTGTAACCGCCCTGAAACAGGAGATACCTAACAAATCTATCGATGAACTAGTAACATTAGCAATTTCAAATTATAACAATAGCACACATTCCACCCACATACACATTTCCATACCCCTTTCCAAATCATCAAAGGCGATTTAAACTACAAAATACCCATCGAAACCAATTCTCGTGAACTACAAACAGACTACATAAATGACCTGAACGAATTCTTCAACCTAGTTATTCCCGATATCAATAAAACCCTCATTCAAAAACAAAAAAACACGTTAACAAAAATTAACAAAAATAGAGAACCAGATATTGAAGTAAGCGGAGATCAATATATAAAGACTAACATAAGAGAAAAAACGGCACCTCGCTATAGATTAACAAACATAGACAACAGAAAGGTTAATAGAAACAACCTCAAAAGACACTCTCGTTCCAGATGTCAACCACAACCTGGACCATCGTCATTCTCTGTATAGGAATAGCTGCCTCATCCCAGCTTGACCCTTATGAGATTAGACCAATAAATCATATGTTATTACCAATTAATTTAGGAAATGCATATATTATAGACAACTACAATACGGCTCATTATCATATTAACTTAACCTTAATAAAAATTAGTATAAACCAACTTAACGACACATTCAACAAAATCGAATTCATAGATCCTCCACCCAAATTCAACTATCACCATTTAGGTTCTTTATTAAAACTGAGAACAAATAATGTAAAAACTCTGATTAACGAAATAGTAGGAGAACTGCACAAAATAACCTATCACAATAGAGTCAAGAGAGGACTAATCAATCTTGCAGGATCCCTCCAAAGATACTTATTCGGCACAATGGATAATAATGACAGAATAGAATACGACTCTTACATAAAAACTTTAAGTGAAAACCAAGAAATAAACAACAATAATATCAAAAAACAAAATACCCTTCTGAAACAAGTCACCGAATCTTTTCATAATGAGATAGCAAGAGTTTCCAAAAATCAAGACCTCATCAAAAATACTTTGAACAGTCTTATGGCTGGAGACATTCACCCATACACTAATACAGTGGCCAACAGTATCACCTTAGATGACATTATCCTTCATTGCAGAAGATTAAAAGACTTGATTGACCACATTCAAATTGCCATCAACTTTGCTCAAGCTAATATCATGCATTTTGCCATTCTGAAAACTAATGAACTCGAACTAATCCTAGACCAAATACCTAACGAAAACAAGATCCCTTTTGACAACACTAACAACTACTACGAAACGATGTATACAGAAGTTCTAGTAGAAAAGGATTTAATTATCTTCACCATTAAAACACCAGTAATCTTACCCCAACCCTATTTATTGTATAAAATATTTCCCACACCCAAACAAAACCAAATTATCAACCTCAAGTACCCCTACAATTTACTCTCAGCATCCGCATATTTCAACCTGAAACGAAATTGTAAAAAGGTTGAAAAAATCTACCTGTGCTCACTCAATGAACTTAAACAAGATGAACCCTGTCTATACGAACTCACTAGGAACATGCCAAGGAATTGTGAATCCATACCTATAGAATATAAGAAAAACACTATAACTAGACTCCCTGATGGACAAACCTTGATGATTCCTACAAACGCAACTTCAATTAGTTTTCAATGTAAGAAAACTACGTCGTTTGAGATTATTATTGAACCTGTAACCATAGACAATAAGGACTGTAATCTAATTATAGGAAACATGGTAATTAGCCCTAAGAGTAACAGTAATCTTAACTTAAATTTGAATTTACCTAGCTTGAATACAAGTCTGATAAGACCTACCAATATAAAACCTTTAGAAATAGAAACTGTAGATCACGACCAAATCAAACAAGTACTCAGCAACGTGGAAGCCTTTAAAATTCAAGACCTAAAAAACCTTACTCCTGTGGAGAAAAACAGCTCCTTCATTTTTATTGTTATAATCATAATCATTATCATCATTTCAGCATCTGTAATCACCATTTTGTACTACCACAATAAATGTAAGAAAACTAATATTAAGCAACTAACAAATATAGAACTTAAGAAAAAAGAACCACTTTCGCAAACATCTCCAATATTTGCTCAAGCTTAGTGAGGGAGAAATTACATTGTCAATATAGGCCATCTGTTCAGTGTCACCCCCCGGGTGCCCTAAGAACCCATTAGGATAAATGTTTAGATTAGTGGTACTATAAATAGCCTGTCCCAGACCTAGGCTAGCCAGTATTATATTCGTCACCGTACGTAGTAATATCTCATCCTAACTTTTACCGTTTAATTCGAGTTTGTAAGAAACATTTAATATTGTAATTTGTTCAATAAATGTTTTTTTTATAAACTATCTCGAATCTTGAACTCAATTCAGGCATCGGAAATAACTTTTTCAAAAAGGTGAGTATGGTATCTAAAACCTGTTTCCATCTGTGTCTTTGGATATTCACATATCCCATAATATTTAAACGTTTCTATAACGCAATGGTTAAGGCATCCGACTGGTAACCCAGAGGCTCAGGGATCGAGCCCAGACGACGGAACTTATTTTCAAAAAGGTGAGTATGGTATAGCGCATAAGAGAGAGAATAATAACACCAAATTTGTATAATTCATGATTATGCTTCAAATACAGGGTGTCCGGAAATTACGCGTCAGGATTTTGGTGGGCGATTCTACATGAAAAATTAATGCAACAAACTTCTATACAATTTTTTCAAAAACTCAAAATTAAGGAAGATACAGGGTGTTAAAAAATATTTTTTTTTTCTTATTTTTTTTAATAACTTTTTTTCTAGTGTAATGATTTTCGCCAAATTTTGCATGCATGTCACTAGTGTTTCTTTGTATTCACCCTATTAATTTGACGCTAGTCGTCAATGACAAAAGGCTGAAGCTGTCCTTCACCTTAGGAAAATTACTAAGAACTTTTTTGTTTTAATCTTTTTATAAATTTGGATGTCAAATTAGTGAAGAGCATCAAAATATTTTTTAAAAAGGTGCTCGTGTTGCATCATCGTAGAATTAACGGTTTCCGAGAAAAACGACTTTAAACATTTACGTACGTTTGATTAGAAATTTTGATTTTCAAAATTAACAAAGCAAGCCTTGAGAACATACATTGTTAAAGGGTAATTTGTTAAATAAAATAACTATTTACGACAACACACCTTATTTAATTTGGAAGTAATACTTTCATAAAAAGTTTTCGAAATGTTGCCCTTCCATTTCAATACATAAATTAATTCTTCTTTGGAAGTTCCAACGAATCCAAATTAAATAAGGTGTGTTGTCGTAAATAGTTATTTTATTTAACAAATTACCCTTTAACAATGTATGTTTTCAAGGCTTGCTTTGTTAATTTTGAAAATCAAAATTTCTAATCAAACGTACGTAAATGTTTAAAGTCGTTTTTCTCGGAAACCGTTAATTCTACGATGATGCAACACGAGCACCTTTTTAAAAAATATTTTGATGCTCTTCACTAATTTGACATCCAAATTTATAAAAAGATTAAAACAAAAAAGTTCTAAGTAATTTTCCCAAGGTGAAGGACAGCTTCAGCCTTTTGTCATTGACGACTAGCGTCAAATTAATAGGGTGAATACAAAGAAACACTAGTGACATGCATGCAAAATTTGGCGAAAATCATTACACTAGAAAAAAAGTTATTAAAAAAAATAAGAAAAAAAAAATTTTTAACACCCTGTATCTCCCTTAATTTTGAGTTTTTGAAAAAATTGTATAGAAGTTTGTTGCATTAATTTTTCATGTAGAATCGCCCACCAAAATCCTGACGCGTAATTTCCAGACACCCTGTATAATTAGCCAAATAATTAATTGATGAAAAATCATAAAAATAGGATAATTGAACAGCCTAAAATAATAAACCCCCAAAAATAATTCAAAGTTCAATAACCCTAATAAATCCCCCCAAAATAATTAATTGATTAAAAATCATAAGAATATGATAATTGAACAACCAAAAATAATAAACTCAAAATATTTCAAAGTTCTATGACTCCCTAATAAACCACAAATTAACAAAACCCCAAAAATATATTAAGGTCAATGACCTTCCATGGCGTAGCTTGAAACAGGGCATGAATGATTCCTGGCTCAAGTGGCGCCATACCTACTCACTCTGACTACCTTTTCCTACTCAACTAAAGGCCGGTACGTCAATGAGCCTTTCCCCATCAAAATAAAAGATAAAATCGTCCGAGCTTTCTAACGGTGATAATAAAGATGTGTTTCGATTTGGGAATTATTTGTTAATTTCCGGATCAAATTAGAATTTCAATTTTAGCCCTTCAATTGGCTTCTTGGCAGAAAAATGTAGAACCTGGAAGTGATTTCAAGCATTTTTTCGTGGTCTTTCAAGTGCTATTTTTTTTTCCTGAACTTCCATGTCGACTAGACACCGTTACTGAAACGCCCTGCATAAGCACTCCACTCACACCTCGAATGATCTTGATAGATGGCGAACTTTCTTGGTCAGTAACCAAAGATACTATAACGTTCCACAATCCAAACAGTGGTACGAACTTGTGACAGAAGGGACAAGAGCCGAGATGTTTGAGCGATACGTGACTGTAGGAACGACGTCTCCGCTGTCGACCGCATTGGATGTCAAACCACTGTATAAACACAATACATGTTTTGTCACATTGCTTTCTTCTTGGGACATTTCGTCCATGTCTGTATCGGCAACTGTCACCAAACCTACAGTTTGATGTACGGTGGAAATAGCAGTTTACTGGCTCGGTCTCCTGGAAGGATAGCAGCACATCAGGATGTCAATGTCACTCCCCTTGAAGATCACTACCAGCATGCTTCTCACCACTCGCCATTAGTCATCTTTGGAATTGCCAATTGAGGCAATCACAGCTGTCACAGCATCAAGTCTCTAAGATGATTGAGGGCTCTCCAGGTAATCAGATGTGGAAGCTTCTTCGTCACAAGATAGAATAGATGTCGTTTCCCTTCCATGATTCCGTGTGCCTTCCCCACCTCTGCCCTTTGTCGTCACAGATGGACCACCAAATTTCCGTTTGAAAGCAGTAGCAAGTCCACTCTTCATGGCGAGGTCTTCTCAGTGACCCAGTGAGTCAACGACTATTCGGCCGGTCGAACAAATCAAGCTGTTTTTCCTGAACAATGCGATTCTTGACTTTCTGGCCATTGAAGTCTTTATGAAGGTGTCCAGTGACGTCATTCTCGGGTGACCTGATCTGTCTTACTTCAGCCTACTGATTGTCATGGTTCCCAGCATATCGGGTTGAAATGAACAACCCTCGGTTTTCCTCTTGATGGCTTTCTGATCCTGTACAGGTGGATCGCCCCTCTCATACGGTCCCTCAGCCACGTCGCGTCTGTGCGCTTTGCAGCCTCACCAGGTGGACAGCCAAACTTAAGATCACAGGGCAGCCTGAGTTCACAACCCATGATGATCCTTGCAAGAGTTTTACCTGTCGATTCGTGAACTGCAGACCTGTATGCCAGAAGAAACAGATGAAGATGTTTGTCCTATTTTCTTCGATGGTCACAGACAACTTTGGCCAAGTGTCGATTGATGTTCTGATTCGTTTTCTCCACCATGCAATCCGATCGAGGGTGCAGTGCGGTCGTCCTTTATGATTTTTTAGACATTGCACACGTTCTGGAACAACGCCGATTCAAAGTTCCTGCCGGTCCGAATGTAGGGTTTTATCGAGACGAAAAATTAATAATCTCTCGTTTCTACGTTTTTGTCGATCTCAAAAAAAAATACATTTTATTTAAGAATAATGTATTTAACGAAAGTTTAAAATCGTTTTTTTCTTTGTGGAGAAGTTCGTTTTGTTTTTAATCCCTGACAGGTGCCAACATTGTGGGTATCTGGTTGGCCATGTCATGAAGATTACTCGCATTTTGAAATGGAGAAGGTAGACCAGTTAATAATCACCAAAATTCATATTGATTATGTCAAATTTCTATGAAATTCCGTCATGCCTTCCAAAGAAAAATCTAGCACGATATAAGCTGCGATCTACAAGGAATATTATACAGGGTTAGTCAGAAGTCTCGAAACGGTCGATTATTGATTAATCTATACGAGCTACTGGAAAAAGTTAATCACAAAAGTTGTAGGGTCTTCAATATGGAACCTCCTTTAACTATTCGATATCTTGATTCTTCAATAAATTGTGAGCAAAAATTGTCATCTACAAAATGTTTCTTGGTTCAGTCGTTTTGGAGTTATCAATTTTTATAAAAAATGACATTTTTGCATCTTCGACAAGCTATCAAACTCAAACGGTTCAAGATGAAGAAAAACAGTCTGCAGTTCCGAGTCTTAACTTTTCAAGAGCTATCTAAGACATGAAATCTTTGCCATTGCTGTTAGACATTTTTTACACAACTGTCAACTCTTTCCGACACATATTAACATTTTTTGAAAAGAATAGATTTTATGCCCTTAGATCTCTTGAAAAGTTAAGACTGGAAATTTCAGACCGTTCTTCTCCATCTTGAAGCGTTTGAGTTTTATGGCTTGTCAAAGGTGCAAAAATGACATTTATTAAACGCGATAAGTCGAAAACGGCTGAGCTTTGTGTATCACAATTTTTGCTCAAAATATAAAGAAGAATTAGCATATCGAATAATATTCAGAGGGTTAAATTTGAAAAAATGCCACTTTGTTGTTCCACGACTTTATGACCGACTCCGTCACATTCTAGCTATTACCAACTAACTGATGATTAAAAACCCTTCAACTTTTATATTTACCGGAGTATTCAACTTTTTCCAGTAGCTCGTATACGTAAACCAGTAATCGACCGTTTTCAGATCTTTCACTAACCCTGTATAGGCAATTTGTTTGAAGATACATATTATTTGATTTTTTGAGTACGTTATCAGGATGAGTAGTGGCAACACTTCAACACCAAAACTAACTTTGTCAGGGATTTGAAAAAAAACAACGGAGTGTACTTGGGCCTGCATTGAAGAAAAACGTTTGAATTTATGGCAAAAAAAATTTCGTGTAAATTGATTAATAATTTACCTGATTTTTTTGGGTATTTCGCCACACCAAAAAAATCAGGTAAATCATGGATGCGCCACAAAACTACAGAGCATATCTACTTGATTAATAATGTATTATTGATTACATTTTTAATATTTTTTGTAATAAAGATATTATCTTGTTACTTATACTATAGCATTATACGATACATCAAAGTTATGGTTCAAATCCAATGAAAATATACCAACTGAAACGCACGTCAAAAATAATATTTTGAAACATGAAAACAACGATAATAATTGATTTGCAAACATCGTACACCGAGTGAGCGAGTGGAAGCCAGTATAACAGTGATTTATTCAGATCATGTGACGCGAATATTCCTTATCCATAGTCAACCACGTGTCACGAGAAAAGGCGCGTTGGTTTAGAACATTTGGTAAACTCAGGGCAGGTGCAAAAGAGAAAAACGAGTTCAACGTGACCCAGAGTCACTGTTTAATATAAATAGGATCAAGTGAATTGATCACAAACTGAATCATCATCTTGATATGGAATAAAAAATCAAATTAAGCTAAGGACAATGCTGCATGCTGTTGACCAAAATATCATTCTAATTTTTCGAGATCGAGAGATCTTGACGTAAATTTCTCGACTTCGAGGTGTTTTTCTCGATCTCGTTTCGAAAAAGAAGTGCCAATCTCGACTTGATTTCGTTTCGAAAATCTCAAATTTCGCGAATCTCGTTAAACCCTATCTGAAGGCAATTCCAACGGAACGCCAAAACGGCAGATCCATTTGTTGGAAACATAAATCCAACAAAATATATGTCACATTGGCAACTATGTAATCTCAAACTTCAGTTTTTTATTGACGTGTAAAAATATAGTGTCATAAATGTCCTATTTTTGTCATTCTCGAGAGAGACGCGAGAGATGAGCTTTGGTAGCGATTTCTCTTATTTATATAAAAAATAATTAGTATTGTCAAGTTAAGTACTTGCTATTTTGTGCTCTGCCTGCTTGGCATCTCAAGGTGTAAATATTGTTGTAAATAGTGCTTTAAATACAAGGATATCAAAAAACCACCATACTCTTTTTATATTGAACGTTGAACTCAACATAAAAAATTGGTCCTTCGTAACCGGATACTTCTACAGAAAGCTTGTGGAAAAGAAGCCTGAGAACCTGAGGATTCGTCAGTCAACCAGAAGATTTCAGGGAAGTACCCAAACCATATCAACTTACAATGTTATCAAGTTGAAAATGCAAGTCATCATCATCATTGGTCCGATTATTGGTCGTGTCTGAGTGCCGGCGGGCGTTTCATACATTTTCCTGACATTTCGAATGCGGTTTGGAGCAAGAGAATCTTGTATCAATCTGCTCTTATTTCTTATTTTGTAGACTTTATTGGGATCAGAGTGCTCATTTGTCTCATTGACTGATAAACCCTGTTGTGTATTTTATTTAGAATAAGTCTATTTTTGGTGCATATTTTATGAAAATATTTCTTTGATTTAAACAAAATGTCGACAAAAAGGGATGTAGCTAAATCAATTGCGACAATTGACCACGTAAAATCAAGTATATTATCATGTTGAGAGGTTTTTGACTGAGCACCAAGATGATGATTTTTCCGATATCTTGGTCAATCAACTTAATTCAAGAAAAGAATTATTGGAAAGTAGTTTCAAGAGTTTTCAAGATTGTCAAATTCAATTAAGAATTGTCAGTCCTGATGAAGAAGATCATTCAGAAGAAGTTGAAGATAAGTGTTTTGATGTGTTGAGCAGATTGAACTATTTTTTGTCCAAACGGGAATTTTCAAATAAACAACATACAGAGCCTTCTAACAGCATTCCTCATACAAAATTACCCAATATAGACATTCCCCATTTTGATGGGAGGAATTTGAATAATTTTAAACCATTCATCAATGCGGTCATCGATACAAATTTAAATCTATCTGCGGTGGAAAAACTTTTTTATTTAAGAAGCTATTTAAAAGAAGAAGCATTGAGTTTAATCAAAAATTTGCCTCTTGTTAGTACATCATACAAAGAAGCATTGTCAATACTTGACAATAGATACAACTATCAAGCTATGCTTATTGAATTTTCATATCAATACACTTCTTGAGATTCAACCTATTTAAAAAGGAACACCGGCTGCATTGAGGGATTTCATAAGTAAAATAAAACAGGAAATGGGAGCGCTGAAGAATTTAAACCAACCAATTGACAAGTGGGATATGCTTTTGATCAACATTTTGTCCAAAAAATTGGATTCGTTCACCAATCGAAGCCATCAAATGGACAGGGATAATTCCAGTCTACCAACATTTGCAAATTCCATAACATATCTGGAAAATAGAGCTACTGCTTTAGAAACCAGTGGATTATCGGAAGTAAAACCTACTGAAAGCCAGTACAACCATCTCACTACTATTGATACCAGAGATTAATGCATCTATTGCAAATATCCTGGCCACAAGCTATTCATGTGTAAAAAATCTAAAATTATTCCAGTTAATGAAAGAATTTTATTCATTGATAAAAATAAATGTTGTAAGATGTGTCTCAATAAGCACATGAGCACTTGTAAGCTGAACATTGAATGTCAAACATGTTCAAAGAATCACAACACCATGCTTCATATTGATAAGGAGCATAGAGTTAATTTTACCTTAAATGCTTTCACCAAAGTAAATGATACAGTAATTCTTCCAACTGTAAAAGTGAAAATTAGAGGAATTGATAACAAATATCACACTTTAAGATGTCTATTGGACACAGGATCACAAATTTGCCTAGTCAAGTTTGATGTTGTTAAAAAATTAGGATTGAAGCATTTTAGGGAAAATCTTATTATTGTTGGTATCTCAAACAATAAATTACCAATAAACCAAGCAGGAATCCTGTGTACATGAATATGAAATCACAGTGAAGTGTGCAGTGGTGGAAAAAAATAGTCATCTACCTCAACATCGCTTTCCTTGTTTGGACCTGGACCTACCAGATTCGATCCAGTTATCAGATGAGACCTTCAATGAATCATTGGAAATTGACATTTTGTTGTCGGCAAATGTTTTCTTTGACATTCAGTTGAGCGATGGTCATAAACTAGAAAATGGCCTATTTCTTCAGAACACATTATTTGGATATGTGGTGAGTGGAGCTGTTCCAGCTAACAATTCTTCAAGCAACCCAATCGTGTCATTGCATATGAGCTTAACAATGGATAATCGATTGGAACAGGTTCTGTCCAAGTTTTGGGAGCTAGAAAAGGTACCAGAGATTTTTCCTGAATACAACAATGATGAAGAAGCTTGCGAGGAGATTTTCAAAAATTCCGTGAAGTTATTTAACAATAAATTTGAAGTTAATTTACCTTTGAAGAAATTAATTCAAGATCTGGATTCAGGAGATTCTTTTTCTGTAGCTTATAGAAGATTTGAAAATTTAGAAAAAAAATTCAAATCAAATTTAGATTTTTTTAACAAATATAAGACATTTATTGATGAATATTTATGCTTGAATCATGCAAAAATTGTTGACTACAGTAGCAAGGACCTCAATTCTGGAAAAGTATATTTTATGGGACATCACCCAGTGATAAAAGAAGACAATAGAACCACTTCATTCCGCGTCATTTTTGATGGCAGCAAGAAGACTAAAACGAAGAACTCGATCAATGACTTTTTGTATAATGGTGCTGTTTTTCAGAATACATTATTTGCGATTCTGCTTTTGTTTAGAACACGCAAGTTTGTTCTTTTATCTGATATCAAACAAATGTAGAGAATGATTGAAGTCAATCCTGAGCAAAGGCCTCTGCAAATATTTTATGGAGAGATTATCCAAATAACAAAATTCAGTGTTTACAACTTCAAACTGTCACTCACGGCATGAAAAGTTCTTCATTTTTGGCTACCAGATCTTTGGTGGAATTAGCCAACAGGTACAGAGATAAATTTCCAATAGCCTCGAAAGCAGTCCTCAATCAAACTTACGTGGATGACATACTTACGGGAGCGGACACCATTGAAGATATTATAAAGCTGAAAAATGAACTTGTTGAGCTTTCAAGACTGGGATCTTTTGAATTACACAAATGGTGTAGCAACGAACGTTCTGTTCTACAGGACATACCCAGCGAAAAATGTCATTTTGAGGAAATTAACATGAATAAATCCGATTCTTCAATAAAAACCGAATTATCCTACATACCATATAAAGATGAATTCCAGTTTAAATCCCCACCTTATAATCCAAAGAATTGTGTCACCAAACGTCAGGTTTTGAGCTTCATCTCCAAGTTCTATGACCCTCTAAGACTTGTGGGTCCCATCACGGTAACCGCAAAAATGTTTATGCAGAAATTATGGATCAACCAACTGAAATGGGATGATATTCTTCCTGAAGATCTGCTAGGTGATTGGAAAAACTTCATCTCAAGTCTTTGTTCAATGAGAATGATCTCTATTCCTAGATCATTACATTTTACGGATGCCAAACGGTTGGTTAACAAAGCCTAGACTGGAACTAAATGGTGCTTTGCTTTAAGCAAATCTTGCAAGTTCTGTTTAAAGTTCGCTAAAGGACAGAATTAATGCAGTTTACCTCTATTCAGATTCAAATATCACATTGGCCTGGCTGAAATCTAATTCCACAAAATTAAATCCTTACGTCGCTAATCGGATTATCAATATACAGAACATCACCTGCAATTTTACTTGGCAATATATAAACACCAAAGAAAATTCAGCAGATATGTTATTAAGAGGTTTGGATCCACAGAACATTTTTGAAAATCGTCTTTGGTTCCAGGGACCCAAGGTTTTGTCGGATATTTCATTTTCTCATAAAGCAAATACAATAGATATGCCAAACGAATTTCCTGAAGAAAAGAAAGTATTTATAAATGCACAAGAATGTGAAACAGATGATCTTTTTGCAAAGTATTCTGATATTCACAGACTACAAAAAATTGTGGCTTATATGATGAGATTCATCAATCACAAAACATCAAAATTTGATGAGTTAACAAAGCAATTGAGTATTCCTGAACTAGAGGAGGCCCTGGAGTGATCATCAAATGTCAGCAAACCAAAGCCTTTGCAGAGGAGATTAAATGTGTCAAGAATAATAAACCCATCAAATCCAATCTCAATACATTACATATATTTATTGACTTCTTCGTGTAGGGGGGAGGCTGCATAATGCAAATATGAGTTTTAACCATAAACATCCTAAAATACTAGCCAAAAACAATCATATAACTTCACTCATTATCAGCAGAGAGCATCTACGACTACTACATGCAGGACAAATACAAATTTTGAGCTCATTAAATTCAAAATTTTGGATAATCAATGGATTTCGGGAAATCAAGAAAGTTATTCACAAATGTGTAACTTGTTTTAAAGCTGAAGCGCAATGTGCGCAGCAACTCATGGGTTCTCTACCAGAAGATTGAGTGACACAAGCTCGACCATTCCAAAAGGTGGAAATAGACTTTTGTGGACCTTTTTTATTAAACAATCAAGGATAAGGAAAACTGTCATATCAAAATCCTACATAGCATTGTTTGTGTGTTTCACTGTAAAAGCAATACATATGGAAGTCGTCTCTGATTTGTCCACTGAAGCATTTCTGGCTGCGTTCAAGAGATTTATATTCAGACGAGGGAAGCCAACGCAAGTGTACTGCGACAATGGGTCAACATTTAAGGGAGCTAAAAATCAATTAGATTATCTGTTCAAATTATTCGAAAAAGAAAATAAAATGATTATTGACAATTTCTCACAACAGGAGAAGATTCAGTTCAATTTCATTCCAAGCTACTCACTGGTCTTTGGCGGGCTCTGGGAAGCGGGAGTTAAAAGCTCAAAATATCATTTGAAAAGAGTTGTGGGAAAAGCCGAACTCACGTATGATGAATTCAACACTTTTGTCGTGCAGATTGAAGGTATATTGAATTCAAGACCTATAACCCAGATTACAAATGATCCATCGGATTTGAACTATCTCACACCAGGTCAATTTCTAATTCTTTTTTCGATATCATATTTTCCTAAACCAAACTATACGAATATTCCGGACAACAGGTTGAAGTTTTGGAAGCAAGTATCTAAGATGCAGCAAGATTTTTGGAAGAGGTGGCATAGTGATTACCAAACCCAACTTCAGTCAATGCCCAAATGGCGTAAGGAAGTTCCAAACATTCAAGAAGGGATGCTCGTCCTACTTAAAAAAGATAATGTTTCATCTTTGAAAAGGCAAATGGCAAGAATATCCAAAATAATTCCAGATAAGGATGGAAATGTGAGGGTTGTTGAAGTCAAGACCCAACATGGTATATACTTGAGGTCAATACCAAAAATTGCTGTTTTGCCAATTTAATTTAACAAAATTATTGTACTCAATAGGTTAGTTTAGTTTCTAAGGTAAACTTTAATAGTGTCGCGAATCGCGAGTGAACAGCATCAATTTCAAGACTGACATTGGTGCTATCGAACTAAAAGGACTCCAAGTGAGAGCTAGTTTTTAAAGCGGTTTATTCACTCTTTTAATGTTCATTTCTTATTGAAACAATGATGTTATTAGAAATGTATTTTGGTTTTGACAATTTCATATACTATATTATTGACTTTCGTAGTCTCATAATTGATTTTGTATGACTTTCGTAGTCTCATAATAAGTTTTTTATGACTTTCGCAGTCTCATATGTGATTTCTTATGACTTTCGTAGTGTATAAGTGATATTTTATCGACTTTCGCAGTCTAATAATATGACTTTCTAAGTCTTTATTACATTTTGATCTTTTGTATCAGGTTTAAGAATGTTACTCTAGGTGGTTATGTTTTTTCCTCTGGCCCCGAGCATGTTGGAAACATAAATCCAAGAAAATATATATCACATTGGCAACTTTGTAATCTCAAACTTCAGTTATTATTGACGTGTAAAAATATAGTGTCATAAATGTCATATTTTTGTCATTCTCGAGAGAGACGCGAGAGATGAGCTCTGCTAGCGATTTGTTTTTCTAATTAATTTAAAAAATAATTAGTATTGTCAAGTTTAGTACTTGCTATTATTTGCTCTGCCTTCCTGGCATCTCAAGCTGTAAATATTGTTGTAATGGATGTTGTATGAGATGGTTGTTCACAGCACTATGTGAATACATGGATATCAAAAAAACACCATACTCTTTTTATGTTGAACGTTGAACTCAACACCATTCCTTGACCGGTACATCAGCTACAGTTGCCACTTCGCCAAGGCATAAGTTTAGACCCACTTGCTAACATATTCCATTTTGATCAAGATATATTTATTTTCCTTGTCCGAATCAGGGAGCGGCTCAGCCACGTCTATAGCAATCTTTTCAAACGGGCTTCCAATTTATAATGGTGTATATGAGCTTTGGGGCATTTCATTACTTGCAGCACAAACTGCACATTTTCTTGGACCACTTCTGGACATCAGCCTGGTAATTGACCCGGTAAAACCGTTATCGCAGCTTTCCCAGCACCCTGTTCACACCCGGATGTTCACGCGTGATGTTATCATGGACCTGCTTGATAACTTCTGCCTGCCCGTTTTCTGCAACCACTATCCGCCCCCGATCTCCAGTGTTGTCCAGATTGTCCACCAGCCTCTTCGTGATACCCTCACCAAAAACCATCGAGTCACATTGACCCCAGCTGGACTTCACGGTGTTCGAGAATCGCACGACTTTTTGTCAAGTTGGTCGTTGGCCTGCTTGTCTGCATCCGATGATAAACTGCAGATCTGGAACTCCTGATCTTCACAAGGTCCCTAGACTGCCAGACATCATTCACCACACTTGAGGAGCAGACTTTCTAAATGCATTCTGTTCATTTTTTGATCATGTTGATAAATAAAGAAAAACAGCCTGGCGTTTGACAAAGATTTACCTGAAAATTGATATATTGACAAGGGACAAAAACTTATCCTTGGTGGAAGCGCGGAAACAATTGATTTGCATCGTTTTAGTCTCGACAATCTTTCAGGAAAACGACAAAACGAGTTGAGGTTATACAAGATATTAGCACAAGATAAGTTGGGCAGGAGCGTTACTTTTTAAACGATATTCAAGAGAACATCCACCGGCTACGCTGGGCAGTAGCGTTCTTTTTTCCTTGGGCAGGAGCAGCCATATGGGCTGGAGCGTTACCTATAAATCTGCAATAAAACTCAACACTTGAACCTCTACTCGATGACTTGGCAACACAGCAAGCCGTGCCTTGTGATTTTAGAATTCTATCCGTGCTCTCACCAAGGACTTCTGGGATAAAATGCATATAGAGAGTCTGCTCCTCAGTTATGTTGTCCTGCAGATGTCCGCTTCTTTTCTTTGGCTCTGTGACAGTGCTTAAAGAAGTTTGAGCAAGGTCTTTTGGATGAGGCATCAGCATTCTTGTGGCTTAATCCAGCTCGATGCTCTGTGTCGAAATCGATCTCCTGGGATGTCTCGATACAACGAGCTACTTAACTTTCCGGGTTCTTGAGCTGTGGAAGCTTCTTGAGTGCAGCGTGTTCTGGTTTTCAGCAGAAACTACCTTCCGTAGAGGTACTTGTGGAAGTGCTCTATTCTTCTTCAACCACTGTCAGCTCCCTTCTCGTGAATCAGTAGGTTCTTTCAGGCTTCGACAATGTTTTGCTGAGGTACCCAATGACTATTTCATGTCCTTGCTGGAGCCGGGACAGCACTGCGCCAAGTCCTACATTGCTTGGATCCGTGTCAAAGTTAAAGTTTTCTTTAGGTGATGGGTAGCCTGGGATGGGTGCACAGGCAAGAGCACTTTTTAACGTGTAAGAGGCTTCCTGTGTGTCATATCCAGCAAAGACTACATGTCTTTGTAACACGATTTATACAATTTTTCAGAAGCTACTTTTCTATTTTTCAAAAACCGCTTAGCACAACGTCTAACCGATTTGACATTGATAAATTAATTATATATCACCTTATGGAGCGATACACAACATCCTTCCACCTGAGGAACTATTTATAATTCAAAAAAGTTCATCATGAAACATATAACCAATACATCTCAAATCAACTAATAATATGTAACGAGAATGTCAATATTGAGTGAGACGCGAAACTCGACCACTTTGCGTCATTGTCACGGGGTTTTTGGGTACTTTGCTCTCGAGGTCATTTTTGACCTCAGACGCGCCCGCACTACTTTGCACAGACTCCAACGGATACAATCTTTGAAGTGGGCGAAGCGACAGTCCCCTGGAAGTGTCAAGACGAGCAAATCGTATCTGACCATCGACCTCAGGAATCACTTCTTGAACACGTCACATTGGCCAATTCAATCATTTGCTGTGGTCATTTCCGATGAGATCCACATCTCCTTCTGAAAATGATCTTCATGGACCTCGCTGATGAAGTAGTTTCAATTGACCCAAATACTTTTTGCGATTTTTTTTTTCAGGTTTTCTCGAAGTTTATATCTGTAAGCCACCCTCTTTCTAGCTGAGGATTCATCCACTGCATCACTGTCGGAAACACCATCTTCTATGGTGCCTCTGCCTGCTTGGCATCTCAAGGTGTAAATATTGTTGTAAATAGTGCTTTAAATACAAGGATATCAAAAAACCACCATACTCTTTTTATATTGAACGTTGAACTCAACATAAAAAATTGGTCCTTCGTAACCGGATACTTCTACAGAAAGCTTGTGGAAAAGAAGCCTGAGAACCTGAGGATTCGTCAGTCAACCAGAAGATTTCAGGGAAGTACCCAAACCATATCAACTTACAATGTTATCAAGTTGAAAATGCAAGTCATCATCATCATTGGTCCGATTATTGGTCGTGTCTGAGTGCCGGCGGGCGTTTCATACATTTTCCTGACATTTCGAATGCGGTTTGGAGCAAGAGAATCTTGTATCAATCTGCTCTTATTTCTTATTTTGTAGACTTTATTGGGATCAGAGTGCTCATTTGTCTCATTGACTGATAAACCCTGTTGTGTATTTTATTTAGAATAAGTCTATTTTTGGTGCATATTTTATGAAAATATTTCTTTGATTTAAACAAAATGTCGACAAAAAGGGATGTAGCTAAATCAATTGCGACAATTGACCACGTAAAATCAAGTATATTATCATGTTGAGAGGTTTTTGACTGAGCACCAAGATGATGATTTTTCCGATATCTTGGTCAATCAACTTAATTCAAGAAAAGAATTATTGGAAAGTAGTTTCAAGAGTTTTCAAGATTGTCAAATTCAATTAAGAATTGTCAGTCCTGATGAAGAAGATCATTCAGAAGAAGTTGAAGATAAGTGTTTTGATGTGTTGAGCAGATTGAACTATTTTTTGTCCAAACGGGAATTTTCAAATAAACAACATACAGAGCCTTCTAACAGCATTCCTCATACAAAATTACCCAATATAGACATTCCCCATTTTGATGGGAGGAATTTGAATAATTTTAAACCATTCATCAATGCGGTCATCGATACAAATTTAAATCTATCTGCGGTGGAAAAACTTTTTTATTTAAGAAGCTATTTAAAAGAAGAAGCATTGAGTTTAATCAAAAATTTGCCTCTTGTTAGTACATCATACAAAGAAGCATTGTCAATACTTGACAATAGATACAACTATCAAGCTATGCTTATTGAATTTTCATATCAATACACTTCTTGAGATTCAACCTATTTAAAAAGGAACACCGGCTGCATTGAGGGATTTCATAAGTAAAATAAAACAGGAAATGGGAGCGCTGAAGAATTTAAACCAACCAATTGACAAGTGGGATATGCTTTTGATCAACATTTTGTCCAAAAAATTGGATTCGTTCACCAATCGAAGCCATCAAATGGACAGGGATAATTCCAGTCTACCAACATTTGCAAATTCCATAACATATCTGGAAAATAGAGCTACTGCTTTAGAAACCAGTGGATTATCGGAAGTAAAACCTACTGAAAGCCAGTACAACCATCTCACTACTATTGATACCAGAGATTAATGCATCTATTGCAAATATCCTGGCCACAAGCTATTCATGTGTAAAAAATCTAAAATTATTCCAGTTAATGAAAGAATTTTATTCATTGATAAAAATAAATGTTGTAAGATGTGTCTCAATAAGCACATGAGCACTTGTAAGCTGAACATTGAATGTCAAACATGTTCAAAGAATCACAACACCATGCTTCATATTGATAAGGAGCATAGAGTTAATTTTACCTTAAATGCTTTCACCAAAGTAAATGATACAGTAATTCTTCCAACTGTAAAAGTGAAAATTAGAGGAATTGATAACAAATATCACACTTTAAGATGTCTATTGGACACAGGATCACAAATTTGCCTAGTCAAGTTTGATGTTGTTAAAAAATTAGGATTGAAGCATTTTAGGGAAAATCTTATTATTGTTGGTATCTCAAACAATAAATTACCAATAAACCAAGCAGGAATCCTGTGTACATGAATATGAAATCACAGTGAAGTGTGCAGTGGTGGAAAAAAATAGTCATCTACCTCAACATCGCTTTCCTTGTTTGGACCTGGACCTACCAGATTCGATCCAGTTATCAGATGAGACCTTCAATGAATCATTGGAAATTGACATTTTGTTGTCGGCAAATGTTTTCTTTGACATTCAGTTGAGCGATGGTCATAAACTAGAAAATGGCCTATTTCTTCAGAACACATTATTTGGATATGTGGTGAGTGGAGCTGTTCCAGCTAACAATTCTTCAAGCAACCCAATCGTGTCATTGCATATGAGCTTAACAATGGATAATCGATTGGAACAGGTTCTGTCCAAGTTTTGGGAGCTAGAAAAGGTACCAGAGATTTTTCCTGAATACAACAATGATGAAGAAGCTTGCGAGGAGATTTTCAAAAATTCCGTGAAGTTATTTAACAATAAATTTGAAGTTAATTTACCTTTGAAGAAATTAATTCAAGATCTGGATTCAGGAGATTCTTTTTCTGTAGCTTATAGAAGATTTGAAAATTTAGAAAAAAAATTCAAATCAAATTTAGATTTTTTTAACAAATATAAGACATTTATTGATGAATATTTATGCTTGAATCATGCAAAAATTGTTGACTACAGTAGCAAGGACCTCAATTCTGGAAAAGTATATTTTATGGGACATCACCCAGTGATAAAAGAAGACAATAGAACCACTTCATTCCGCGTCATTTTTGATGGCAGCAAGAAGACTAAAACGAAGAACTCGATCAATGACTTTTTGTATAATGGTGCTGTTTTTCAGAATACATTATTTGCGATTCTGCTTTTGTTTAGAACACGCAAGTTTGTTCTTTTATCTGATATCAAACAAATGTAGAGAATGATTGAAGTCAATCCTGAGCAAAGGCCTCTGCAAATATTTTATGGAGAGATTATCCAAATAACAAAATTCAGTGTTTACAACTTCAAACTGTCACTCACGGCATGAAAAGTTCTTCATTTTTGGCTACCAGATCTTTGGTGGAATTAGCCAACAGGTACAGAGATAAATTTCCAATAGCCTCGAAAGCAGTCCTCAATCAAACTTACGTGGATGACATACTTACGGGAGCGGACACCATTGAAGATATTATAAAGCTGAAAAATGAACTTGTTGAGCTTTCAAGACTGGGATCTTTTGAATTACACAAATGGTGTAGCAACGAACGTTCTGTTCTACAGGACATACCCAGCGAAAAATGTCATTTTGAGGAAATTAACATGAATAAATCCGATTCTTCAATAAAAACAGAATTATCCTACATACCATATAAAGATGAATTCCAGTTTAAATCCCCACCTTATAATCCAAAGAATTGTGTCACCAAACGTCAGGTTTTGAGCTTCATCTCCAAGTTCTATGACCCTCTAAGACTTGTGGGTCCCATCACGGTAACCGCAAAAATGTTTATGCAGAAATTATGGATCAACCAACTGAAATGGGATGATATTCTTCCTGAAGATCTGCTAGGTGATTGGAAAAACTTCATCTCAAGTCTTTGTTCAATGAGAATGATCTCTATTCCTAGATCATTACATTTTACGGATGCCAAACGGTTGGTTAACAAAGCCTAGACTGGAACTAAATGGTGCTTTGCTTTAAGCAAATCTTGCAAGTTCTGTTTAAAGTTCGCTAAAGGACAGAATTAATGCAGTTTACCTCTATTCAGATTCAAATATCACATTGGCCTGGCTGAAATCTAATTCCACAAAATTAAATCCTTACGTCGCTAATCGGATTATCAATATACAGAACATCACCTGCAATTTTACTTGGCAATATATAAACACCAAAGAAAATTCAGCAGATATGTTATTAAGAGGTTTGGATCCACAGAACATTTTTGAAAATCGTCTTTGGTTCCAGGGACCCAAGGTTTTGTCGGATATTTCATTTTCTCATAAAGCAAATACAATAGATATGCCAAACGAATTTCCTGAAGAAAAGAAAGTATTTATAAATGCACAAGAATGTGAAACAGATGATCTTTTTGCAAAGTATTCTGATATTCACAGACTACAAAAAATTGTGGCTTATATGATGAGATTCATCAATCACAAAACATCAAAATTTGATGAGTTAACAAAGCAATTGAGTATTCCTGAACTAGAGGAGGCCCTGGAGTGATCATCAAATGTCAGCAAACCAAAGCCTTTGCAGAGGAGATTAAATGTGTCAAGAATAATAAACCCATCAAATCCAATCTCAATACATTACATATATTTATTGACTTCTTCGTGTAGGGGGGAGGCTGCATAATGCAAATATGAGTTTTAACCATAAACATCCTAAAATACTAGCCAAAAACAATCATATAACTTCACTCATTATCAGCAGAGAGCATCTACGACTACTACATGCAGGACAAATACAAATTTTGAGCTCATTAAATTCAAAATTTTGGATAATCAATGGATTTCGGGAAATCAAGAAAGTTATTCACAAATGTGTAACTTGTTTTAAAGCTGAAGCGCAATGTGCGCAGCAACTCATGGGTTCTCTACCAGAAGATTGAGTGACACAAGCTCGACCATTCCAAAAGGTGGAAATAGACTTTTGTGGACCTTTTTTATTAAACAATCAAGGATAAGGAAAACTGTCATATCAAAATCCTACATAGCATTGTTTGTGTGTTTCACTGTAAAAGCAATACATATGGAAGTCGTCTCTGATTTGTCCACTGAAGCATTTCTGGCTGCGTTCAAGAGATTTATATTCAGACGAGGGAAGCCAACGCAAGTGTACTGCGACAATGGGTCAACATTTAAGGGAGCTAAAAATCAATTAGATTATCTGTTCAAATTATTCGAAAAAGAAAATAAAATGATTATTGACAATTTCTCACAACAGGAGAAGATTCAGTTCAATTTCATTCCAAGCTACTCACTGGTCTTTGGCGGGCTCTGGGAAGCGGGAGTTAAAAGCTCAAAATATCATTTGAAAAGAGTTGTGGGAAAAGCCGAACTCACGTATGATGAATTCAACACTTTTGTCGTGCAGATTGAAGGTATATTGAATTCAAGACCTATAACCCAGATTACAAATGATCCATCGGATTTGAACTATCTCACACCAGGTCAATTTCTAATTCTTTTTTCGATATCATATTTTCCTAAACCAAACTATACGAATATTCCGGACAACAGGTTGAAGTTTTGGAAGCAAGTATCTAAGATGCAGCAAGATTTTTGGAAGAGGTGGCATAGTGATTACCAAACCCAACTTCAGTCAATGCCCAAATGGCGTAAGGAAGTTCCAAACATTCAAGAAGGGATGCTCGTCCTACTTAAAAAAGATAATGTTTCATCTTTGAAAAGGCAAATGGCAAGAATATCCAAAATAATTCCAGGGAAGGATGGAAATGTGAGGGTTGTTGAAGTCAAGACCCAACATGGTATATACTTGAGGTCAATACCAAAAATTGCTGTTTTGCCAATTTAATTTAACAAAATTATTGTACTCAATAGGTTAGTTTAGTTTCTAAGGTAAACTTTAATAGTGTCGCGAATCGCGAGTGAACAGCATCAATTTCAAGACTGACATTGGTGCTATCGAACTAAAAGGACTCCAAGTGAGAGCTAGTTTTTAAAGCGGTTTATTCACTCTTTTAATGTTCATTTCTTATTGAAACAATGATGTTATTAGAAATGTATTTTGGTTTTGACAATTTCATATACTATATTATTGACTTTCGTAGTCTCATAATTGATTTTGTATGACTTTCGTAGTCTCATAATAAGTTTTTTATGACTTTCGCAGTCTCATATGTGATTTCTTATGACTTTCGTAGTGTATAAGTGATATTTTATCGACTTTCGCAGTCTAATAATATGACTTTCTAAGTCTTTATTACATTTTGATCTTTTGTATCAGGTTTAAGAATGTTACTCTAGGTGGTTATGTTTTTTCCTCTGGCCCCGAGCATGTTGGAAACATAAATCCAAGAAAATATATATCACATTGGCAACTTTGTAATCTCAAACTTCAGTTATTATTGACGTGTAAAAATATAGTGTCATAAATGTCATATTTTTGTCATTCTCGAGAGAGACGCGAGAGATGAGCTCTGCTAGCGATTTGTTTTTCTAATTAATTTAAAAAATAATTAGTATTGTCAAGTTTAGTACTTGCTATTATTTGCTCTGCCTTCCTGGCATCTCAAGCTGTAAATATTGTTGTAATGGAGGTTGTATGAGATGGTTGTTCACAGCACTATGTGAATACATGGATATCAAAAAAACACCATACTCTTTTTATGTTGAACGTTGAACTCAACACCATTCCTTGACCGGTACATCAGCTACAGTTGCCACTTCGCCAAGGCATAAGTTTAGACCCACTTGCTAACATATTCCATTTTGATCAAGATATATTTATTTTCCTTGTCCGAATCAGGGAGCGGCTCAGCCACGTCTATAGCAATCTTTTCAAACGGGCTTCCAATTTATAATGGTGTATATGAGCTTTGGGGCATTTCATTACTTGCAGCACAAACTGCACATTTTCTTGGACCACTTCTGGACATCAGCCTGGTAATTGACCCGGTAAAACCGTTATCGCAGCTTTCCCAGCACCCTGTTCACACCCGGATGTTCACGCGTGATGTTATCATGGACCTGCTTGATAACTTCTGCCTGCCCGTTTTCTGCAACCACTATCCGCCCCCGATCTCCAGTGTTGTCCAGATTGTCCACCAGCCTCTTCGTGATACCCTCACCAAAAACCATCGAGTCACATTGACCCCAGCTGGACTTCACGGTGTTCGAGAATCGCACGACTTTTTGTCAAGTTGGTCGTTGGCCTGCTTGTCTGCATCCGATGATAAACTGCAGATCTGGAACTCCTGATCTTCACAAGGTCCCTAGACTGCCAGACATCATTCACAACACTTGAGGAGCAGACTTTCTAAATGCATTCTGTTCATTTTTTGATCATGTTGATAAATAAAGAAAAACAGCCTGGCGTTTGACAAAGATTTACCTGAAAATTGATATATTGACAAGGGACAAAAACTTATCCTTGGTGGAAGCGCGGAAACAATTGATTTGCATCGTTTTAGTCTCGACAATCTTTCAGGAAAACGACAAAACGAGTTGAGGTTATACAAGATATTAGCACAAGATAAGTTGGGCAGGAGCGTTACTTTTTAAACGATATTCAAGAGAACATCCACCGGCTACGCTGGGCAGTAGCGTTCTTTTTTCCTTGGGCAGGAGCAGCCATATGGGCTGGAGCGTTACCTATAAATCTGCAATAAAACTCAACACTTGAACCTCTACTCGATGACTTGGCAACACAGCAAGCCGTGCCTTGTGATTTTAGAATTCTATCCGTGCTCTCACCAAGGACTTCTGGGATAAAATGCATATAGAGAGTCTGCTCCTCAGTTATGTTGTCCTGCAGATGTCCGCTTCTTTTCTTTGGCTCTGTGACAGTGCTTAAAGAAGTTTGAGCAAGGTCTTTTGGATGAGGCATCAGCATTCTTGTGGCTTAATCCAGCTCGATGCTCTGTGTCGAAATCGATCTCCTGGGATGTCTCGATACAACGAGCTACTTAACTTTCCGGGTTCTTGAGCTGTGGAAGCTTCTTGAGTGCAGCGTGTTCTGGTTTTCAGCAGAAACTACCTTCCGTAGAGGTACTTGTGGAAGTGCTCTATTCTTCTTCAACCACTGTCAGCTCCCTTCTCGTGAATCAGTAGGTTCTTTCAGGCTTCGACAATGTTTTGCTGAGGTACCCAATGACTATTTCATGTCCTTGCTGGAGCCGGGACAGCACTGCGCCAAGTCCTACATTGCTTGGATCCGTGTCAAAGTTAAAGTTTTCTTTAGGTGATGGGTAGCCTGGGATGGGTGCACAGGCAAGAGCACTTTTTAACGTGTAAGAGGCTTCCTGTGTGTCATATCCAGCAAAGACTACATGTCTTTGTAACACGATTTATACAATTTTTCAGAAGCTACTTTTCTATTTTTCAAAAACCGCTTAGCACAACGTCTAACCGATTTGACATTGATAAATTAATTATATATCACCTTATGGAGCGATACACAACATCCTTCCACCTGAGGAACTATTTATAATTCAAAAAAGTTCATCATGAAACATATAACCAATACATCTCAAATCAACTAATAATATGTAACGAGAATGTCAATATTGAGTGAGACGCGAAACTCGACCACTTTGCGTCATTGTCACGGGGTTTTTGGGTACTTTGCTCTCGAGGTCATTTTTGACCTCAGACGCGCCCGCACTACTTTGCACAGACTCCAACGGATACAATCTTTGAAGTGGGCGAAGCGACAGTCCCCTGGAAGTGTCAAGACGAGCAAATCGTATCTGACCATCGACCTCAGGAATCACTTCTTGAACACGTCACATTGGCCAATTCAATCATTTGCTGTGGTCATTTCCGATGAGATCCACATCTCCTTCTGAAAATGATCTTCATGGACCTCGCTGATGAAGTAGTTTCAATTGACCCAAATACTTTTTGCGATTTTTTTTTTCAGGTTTTCTCGAAGTTTATATCTGTAAGCCACCCTCTTTCTAGCTGAGGATTCATCCACTGCATCACTGTCGGAAACACCATCTTCTATGGGGTCTCGAAGAAACATATCAGGGGTTGCAGAGTAACGCTCAGAGTTTCTCATTATACAAAGACGCTCTGCTCAATACCTTTCTCAGAAGCTGTTTTACAACTCCCACCAAGCGTTTCCAAAATCCTTCACCCCAAGGAGCTGCAGGAGGATTAAAACGCCACTTGATGCGTTGAACGCGGCTGCCCCATGCAAAAACACAGTAACCGACATTTCCGCCGAATTCGAGATTTTTCACTATTCGAGTTACTGCGTTTCTGGCGCTTATTTTGGTATAATTAGGATTGATATCGGCCAGGAAATACCGGAGATTCCACTTTGCCCATACCTAGTAACTGCACTGAATTTTCCAAATTCCCATACTAAAACACAGGAACTCCAATATCCCATGCAAAAACACAGTAAGTGATAATGCAGTTACTGTGTTTCTACAGTCCGGTGTACACTTACTTTTTTTGCATGGGAAATATATTCAACTTTTCACCACAAATACTACCACCACCATTGCGGATACCTAGTAAGTGGCCGACTTGCTATTGAGGATCAAAATTCAAAAGAGGCGAACGTCATGTCGTCGTTCCCGTTGAATTCAAGTGGAAGAACAAAACGCATTATAGATTTCTCATTGCTGGAGACCGCTGAAGATCGTCGGAACAAAATGGTAATAATCATGATTTTTTTAAACCCATTTGGAACATAAAGGCAACTAGAACTATCTTCTTCTCTCAATGTTAAATGTTAAAACTATAAAATGAGTTAGAAGTACAATTCTGGAATGTGTCTTGTTTTCAAAATAATGTCATATAAGAGAAGGTTTTTCACAATTTCCACTTATTTTTTAAAAAAATTCTGCTTATAGCGTTATGTCGAACAGTAGAAATATTTTCCGAAAGCAAAAATGAGACATGTTCACTGATCGTCTGGAAAGCAACGAACAAAAAGATGAATAAATTGAAATACTAAGCGATGTTTTTCAAATAACACAGGCCAGAACAACCTGTAGTATATTATCTTTGACGAAATATTTATTCAGGTAACCCAGGAATTTGATACGAGTGGTGTGGGGAATCCATTTAATAAAAACTTGGAATCTTTTCATGCAGTTACTGTGTTTTTGATCCAGAATTCAATTATTCTGTATCGGTGATCGCAATCAGTAAGTGCAGTTGCTGCGTTTCTGTGAAATATATTTATTTTAAATTGATAGGTTTGATATGCAGAAACAGTTTTTCGATTGCCGAGGTCGCTTATTTTCCACTATTTTATCTAAAACTATCATGAAAACTCAGATCGACACTTCTATTGTTTATAAGTAAGAAATAAAAATTTCAACAAATGGAGTAAGGCTTGTTAATTATAACAAAAACCCGATTTTCCCAAAACTTTGTTCGAAGGAGTTACTGTGCTTCTGCTTGGAGCAGCCGAGCGGTTTCTTGTAGGTTATGTTCTGAAATGGCCTCAGAACATAACCTAAAAGTCAGCCGATTGTACCGTAAACCTACATTAACCTCTAATTGTCACTTTTTTCCTTCACTTTCTGAGACATTACTCTTCGATGTCGATATGTTATCAGGTTGCCATCAAAATCACATCACAAAAAACGGAGAAAGTCTCTATCTGATAAGTGAATATTGATCAGTAGAAACGCTTTTCTGATATCCACAACAACACCACACCTGTTCTGTCGGAATCGCAACAGTATGGCCGGATTTAATTTGATTAGATTGACCCCTTTTTCTCAACATTGGTTGATCGATGGATGGTCCTTTTCTCGCGCGGAGGCATCAAAAACTAGGCGAATATTCGTTGTCGAACTATTCTACTTTATCACTGGTCTATAAGGCATATAATGGCATGACTCACTCGGATCTCCATGGATTTTTTCAATTATCCCCTCTTCTATCCATTACTGGAAAATGGCGTTGTAATCATTGGAAATATTTTGCTTCTTTTACCCCACCATCGTACTCCAATCGCTTTTTTGCGATGTCAAAATCATCCATCAAAGGTGGATGTCCATCAACCCAAGGTAATCTGACTTCGTATCTTTCCCCGTCGTCAACACGAACCGCTTGTGAGTAAAAATCCTTAACTCCTGCTTCCTTCTCAGTTCGTGCATCGTTCATCTTCTGCATCCATGCTCCACAGAACACCGACGAGACATTAGCGCATATAGTCTGTTGGTCCAACTCCTCAAATTCGCATGAATATTTATCACTCTGTAGACACACATCAAAAACGTGGTGACACTGTTCCATTTTTTCACCTCCAAATATGTCATGAATTATGGTCTCTGATTTCTTAGTTGTGTAGCCTAGACTCGCAGCAGTAGACTTCAGTACATCGAGCGCTCTGACCCCGTATCTATCAAATCAAATCAAATCAAATCAAAATTGCTTTATTGTTTGAAATATAGAATATTTGTAACAAAGCCAAGTTAATAAGTAAAGTGAATACAAGGAGGACAAATTAATTACTAAAATAATAACACAACAAATACACAAATAAATAAATAATATCACAAATACAAAATCAAAAATCTCCAACGGAAGGACGAACTGTATAATCGGAACATGAAATTATCCTAATTATATCACAATAATATCTATTCAGATAAATCATCGGCATAGAATTCAGTGGTATCGTAGTAGGCCTTTTCTTTAAGAATCCGATTCACTCTTGCCTTGAACACACGAAGTGATGGCGACGTTCTAATGTCTCTTGGCAGATGGTTGAACATCTTGATAGACTCATAGATCAACGAGTTTTTCGACAGCGAGTATTTCGGAATGGGCAATGGAATCAGATCGGTCTCACGAAGCTTGTATCTGGTCTGTCTGTCCTGGATGCGGTGTTTCCTGAAGATCAGGCAAACAGACTCCAAGATGAAGATGCTTGGAAGCGTAAGTATAGCATGTTGTTTGAATAAGGGCCTGCAAGATTCTCTTATTCCCACTCCGTATAAAAATCGTACAGCTCTCTTCTGAAGAACAAAGACGGACTTGAACAAGGCTTGGCTGCAAAAACCGTAAAAAGGAACTCCATATCGAAGAAGACTGTCAATCAGAGCAAAATAGGCGGTCCGAGCAACCATTTCACCTAATTCGCTGGATATTATTTTGATGGCATAACAAGCCCTTGCTAGTTTCTTGCTCAGTTCTTCAATGTGGGCTGAGAACTTGAGCCTATCATCAATGTAGATGCCCAAATATTTCACTGAGGGTTTCTGTTCCAAGTTTCTACCATCGATAGTCAGAGGGCCACTGTCGTACTTGAAGCTCAGTAGATTGGTCTTGTTAAAGTTGAGGGATAGTCGGTTTGCATCACACCACTCTTTGACTCTCAACATGTCCTCTGCTACCATACTCGTCATGGTTTCATTATTCTGATGCGTCCACAATATGACGGTATCATCAGCAAACAGCGTGAAGTGACCAGAGATATCAATAGCTGTCAGGTCATTGATATATAGTAAGAACAAAATAGGTCCGAGTACAGATCCTTGTGGGACACCATGTCTATTGTGTAGTGGATTTGAAGTGTCGTGTCTCGTTCTCACTATCTGTTGCCTTCCGTCCAAATACCAACTGAACCATTCCAATGCCTTGCCCCTTATGCCTTAGTGACTAAGTTTATCCAGAAGTATTTCATGGCTGACGCAGTCAAACGCCTTTGCAAAATCACAGAAGACAGCCGCAGCCACATCGCCCCTATTAAGGGATATAAATAGAGATTCAAGAAGATCAAATATAGCATCCGACGTCCCTCTACATTCTCGGAAAGCATGTTGGGATTCAGTAAGAACACCATTCACTGAAAGAAACAGCATCAATCTAGATTTGACCAGCTTTTCCACTATTTTGGAAATGGTGGAAAGTAAGGAAATCGGCCGAAAGTTCCCTGGATCATCCACATCCCCTCCCTTGTAAATTGGTAAGACTACAGCCAGTTTCAAACAATCCGGGAACACACCAGCATCAAACGAGTTGTTGATGACTTGAGCTAGAGCCTCCAAAGCCTCGTCACATAGGCACTCGACGACTTTCATAGATATTTCATCGAATCCACTAGCATTTTTATTTTTAATTGATTTAAAGATTTTCTTCAGCTCATCTATATCCGTGTGAAAAAACACAAAAGAGCCCGAAACTGAGTTTTTAAGGTAAGTAAGGGGATCAGCGTTCCGGGAAAGTTTTCCTGTCAAACGTTCAGCCACTGAGCAGAAATGACGATTTAGGCTATCACCTTCCATACAGGCTTGGTTGGGGGGATTATCGTTACCCCGCAGCTCATTGATGATCTTCCAGCTCTCCTTAGATTTGTTTGATGATTCAATTAGTCTTCTTTCGTAATGTCCCTCTTTCGCAGCCTTGATAACCGATCGGTAAGTTCTACGATAGTCACGATAGTATCTGTGAAACCATTCATCATTTGTAAATTTTCTCATGTTATGCAGGCATCTCAGATTTTTCGATGAAGTCTTTATACCAGATGTCAACCATCGTTTTCTCTTCTTATTTTTGAGGATACTTAATGGGAAACTACTTTCAAATGCTGTCTTCAGTGTGTCCATAAAGGAGTGAAAACTTGGGCATTCCATTATTTTTTTCCAATTGACTAGAGTAACTGTTTCTCTGAATTTGCGGAAATTTTGTTGAGAAAATATTCTTCTCTTCTCAGGTGGCTTCCTCACTGAAGACTTCCTGATTGAGATTGTCGAAAGAATTGCCTCGTGATCAGACAGACCAGTCGAGATCACAGATAGACTGGACTGGATCTCATCTTCAAAATTAAGACACATGTAATCAATGGTAGTATAGGTGAGAGACGTTATACGTGTTGACATGGATAAGTTAAAAGACTGGAACAAATTTTTTAGATAAGTTGAATCACAGCCACTGTCCATAAAATTAATATTGAAGTCACCAGCCAATATGAGTTTAGATTTATTTGGTAGAAGCTGAAGCATCATCTCCAGTCTTGTAAGGAAGTCTTGCGCACTATAGCGTGGTGACCTATATACACATATTAAGTATATTTTTGCCACCGTTATATAGACAATGCTAAACTCGAACACCCCTTCAACAATCAGGTGATCATATTTTGTGATGGCAGTAACGTCGTGTCCCTCCATTGAGTCGCGATTGATTAGTATCATAGTGCCACCATGTTGTGAATTCTTCCTACAGTATACAGAGGTGATGAAATAGTTGGGAATGTGAATGATTTCGTGAGTCTTAAGCCAATGTTCCGTCAGTAGAACAACGCTGGGCATTTTAATCTCATCAAGAAATACAAAAAGCTCATTTGTCTTGTTCCTTAAGGACTGTATATTGAGGAGTAATACAGATAAACTGTAAGCCGATTCCTCCCCACCGGGATCGTGCGGCTCAGGAACGAAAAAACTTGCTCCCTGTAGTCAAGGTAGGTGTCATATTTACCTCCGATGCTAATTCGAGCGAGTTGGGTTGAGATGTTATTCGTAAATTAGGGCAAGCTTCAATTGGACTCATCAGATCATCGGTTCCATGTTGCTCAGAGGGAAGGATCTCTGTTGTTTTGACAAAAATAAGGTTCTTTTGATCAACACGGGATCGGTTTCTGATTATATCAAGTACTTTCCCAGTTGTTGTTGATTCTTTGAACCATACATGACTATCTAGAAAATGTAAGTTTCCTGGAGTATAATTATCCACCCTATTAACGAACTCGCTCAACTTAGAGTTGAATTTTCTAATAGATTGTATTGTGTGCCCATATTTGCAGTATTTCGGAACAGGTACTGCTAAGAAAATAATATTGGCTTCATCGTGTCTTCTGATCAAGTCCAGGATGTTTTTGAACTTTGCATCGCAAATCATTGAGCCCAGCGCTGACGACAAGAAAATCTTTATTTGAAAGATGAAAGTTAGTATGTTCAACGTCGCCAATAACATTGTTGTAATGAGCACCCGGCTTTAACATAGTTTCGACCTTGAAGTTTACGCATTTCTGTAGTTTATGACTAAGTCTTCTACCTGTTTCATCGCATAAAATGACAACTCTGCCCCTATCCTCAGTTCTTCCCTCGTTAAAGACGTGAGACATTGCACAACCATCAGTCTCCTCGGGCCCGCCTCCGATTACCACTTCTTCTTCATATCTTCTCACATCCTCCTGTGCGGGTTCAATACGTATCTTATTATTTTTCACGTTAGTTTTATAGTCCTCAATCACTTTTTCATAATCCACAAGGATAATTTCTTGATTCTTCGTTTTTTCCAGTAATTCCTCAATCTTCTTTTTTAAAAGTTCCAACTCTTCACTGTATTTTTCATCTTCAGCCATCTTAATTGAATGAGATTTTCTTTCTTCCTCTTTCAGCATATCCTTCAGCCTATTTCTCTCGTCTATGACTTCGTCCATAACTTGTTTATCATTTGTAAACTTCTTCAACAGTTCATCTCGCTCTTCTTTATTTTTCTTTTCCTCATTCAAGAGATCTTTCCTCGTATCTGCCAGCTTTTTTGTGAGAATAGTGATTTTTGTCTGCTGTTCACATATTTTGAGATGTGTTGTTTTTTCAGCTTCAAACACTTCGTCTTCGAAGTCAAAGCTCTAACCCACCTGTTTTCTTGATCTGACTGCCTCCACAAAATAGACATTCATTTGCCGCATCACAATTCACCAAACTCATTGCCGACAGCCTTTCTGTCTGGAGATCTCACCTTTCTGTTCCTGTTTTGACTCTCAGCGTTTGTCGATCAAATCCCAAAATTATTGGCTGCCAGGGAAATTATCTCCTCGTCCTTAACCTCACTGCGCAAAAATTCCGTCAACCGATTTAGAGGGTTTACCGATGAAGAACCACTCTCTTCAGCTTTTCGCGACCTTTGCCTGACCCTCAAGCATCTTCTGAGGTCAACAGGACTCTATCAGCGGAAATAACATTGCTGAGAATTTATCAGAAGTGACCCCCAATGTGTGCAACGAGCGCATTTGCTTGGCCATTTTATCATATAAAACAGGCAAATCAAATTTACGTTTGTCGATGACATTATTCATAACGAGACTGAGCAACTAACGAACTATTTGAAAGTCTTTTCGTCCTAAACGCGAGTTTAGTGCCTCAATGATGTGTACGTAATTGTCACTGATCGCCGGAAAACTCTCTTTAACTTGCTGCGCTCGACTTCCTTTTACCGTCGATTGGATAAGGTACTGAATTTTGTCACTGTCATCGATGTCTGGACCTTCCTGGACTTTTTTTATTGACTCCAAAATGGCATCCAGCATCGGACGTTACCATAATACTTTTTGAACTCGATCTTGGGTAATTTGAATTTCCTTTGAACTTCAACAGGGTGAACTTGTGACAGTGGCATCACAGGAATCCAACTCGCTCTCCAGATCTTGTTCACTTACGTCTATGGTAAGGAGAACTCCATACAGACTCTCATCTGCCAAGCGAATTCGCTCGAACTTCTGCTGAACTAAATCCCAATTTATTTGTACCTCTGGATTGTTTGGCTCCAACAGTCCCACTGTTTGCTCAAGTTCATAGGCAATTTTCGAAAAACTGGCATGCATAGCCGTTCGATGCTTCCTTTTGATATCCATTTTGCACTGACGTCTATTGACTTGTATTCTTGTCCACCAGATTAGACATCACGCACCAAAACTCCGTCCTGTCGCGGTCGCCACAGAAATATGTCGTATCCAGCTAAGACTACCCGTCTTTGTCACACAATTTATACAATTTTTCAGAAGCCACTTTTCTATTTTTCAAAAACTGCTTAGCACAACGTCTAACCGATTTGACATTGATCAATTCATCAATATCACCTGGTGGAGAGGCCTGGCGTGTAGTTCTTTGGTACTGGCCACTCCTCAACTGCCTTCACCTTTTGCGGGTAGACAGCTACTTTATAATCACTTGCCATCAGATGTAAGAGTGTTCCCTACAATATTTGTATTCCGTAAACGTGTCACCGCTTTCCCTTTCTAAAATAAGTACCTGAATTTCATTAGGAGATTAATTGTGATCTACTTAGTTTTATCAGTCGTTTGTTGCTGTTGGTCCGATTTCTTTCTTATTTTGTTCTATTGATCATTTTGAGACTGCTTTTTCACAAATACTTATATTCCGGACAATAAAGCAAGACAAAGATGATTTCATTTGATTTCTCCACCGACACGATATGACCCAAGTATTTAACTTTATTATGGAAGAATTGGCATTTCTTCGGGCTCAGCTACAAACCAGAGCTTTTCAGTCTCCGGAATTTGTCCTCCAAATTCCTCAGGTGATCTTCGAATGATTTGTCAACGACGATTATATTATCAAGATATATCACGCATACTGACTAGGATAATCCTTTGAGCACAGTCTCCATCAGTATTTCGAACGTGGGGGATCGTTGCATAGCACAAATGGTATAACAGTGAACTGCAACAATCCAGTTCCAACGCTGAAAGCAGTTTTCTCCCGATCATCTGGGGTCATCGTCACCTACCAATGTAAGCTCTTCAAGTACTTTCATTCTTTGGAACTTTCATCCAGGTATTTTTTTTTGCAGTAGAATGTTTTCAGAACCACTCCTTGTCAGCTAATTTTTGTCATCTGATGAGCTGTAACTCGTCAAGTAGCTATCAAAAAATTGTTTAGTTGAAAGTTGTTTAGTTCTTAGTCCTCCATAACTTTTAAAAAAGTCATTTTGCTATGAAAAAAATGAAAAATGAGATTCTGTCTGGAATTATTTTTTTGAAAAACCGACATCTTTACTGGGCTACAAAGCGTCCAAAATATCATTGATCCTTGGTAGCGGATAGCTGTGAATTGTCTCAAAAAGCATCTCAATCGCTGTTTTTGTCTTATCCAGATCCTTCAGAAGGTAACAACTGACTTCTCCATTTTTCTCGTGAACTCAGGATTGATCGCCTCAGTCTCGCGCACTTGTTGCCCCAAAACCGAGCCCAAAACTGTTCAACAGGATGTATCCACAAGCAATCCTTTTTCAGAGTCATGTGATTTTGGCTCAAACATACGGTGCTTCCTTCGTTCACTTTTCCTTCCTCCAGCCAGCAACACACGAACCATCTCCTCATCTCTCCCATGCAGTATGAACTCTTTGTTATTGGCTTTCAATGTTCCATTTTTGAAATCCATTTCTACTTTATCATCTAACAATTCACAAGTAGAAAATATAGTTCCACTGCATAAATTGTAGACTTTTTCATAAAACAGCGGGCAGTGGTTGAAAACTAGGTGGTAGTGGTTGTGCATCTTCTCATTGGATATGTCAGCAATGGGTTGGTCATTGGTTTGAGTGACGCATGACGTACCCTTGGTAAGATGTTCAAAGGTGGAGTTCTTCAGGCTTGTCAAAGACTTCATCATTTTGGGATGTGAAGTGGTCTAGTTTTCTCTTTATTATCTAACAATTTACAAGTAGAACATAAAGTTCCACTGAATAAATTCTAGTTGTAATTTGAGAAAATAACGGGAAGTACTTGAAAACAAATCTCCTGTACGTCGCTGTTCGTCGGTGAAGCTTTTGATACTTCACTGGATTCATCACCGATAGACGGTCCGTTGTAATTTGGTTTTCTTTTTTCTTATTCGTCGGATTGTCTTTGGTGTATCATCACGCGTGTATTTTCAGCGAACAACCTTTTAAATATCAGAAAAAGAATCTGATATTTTACGGAGGTCTCTCAAAAAACGTCTGTTTGATATGACGACACCTGTAGGCGCATTCTGCAGAGGCGGTCGTTCCGGGCGCTCGTTAATCGAACGAACGCTGTCTGAATTCTAAAACACGTCCGAACGCCGACGATCGTTGCATATGAAACGACCGCTCAAGCGCTCGACAGCCGGAATTTGAACGCAGTGCGGTATTACTTTTCAACTAAATGTCAGAAAAACACTCTCAATGACAAGCCCAACGACTACTTTCCGATCCGTGATCGCACGAACGCCTGTAGACGGTAACGAACACTGTTGGAAACCCCATTTGATGTCCGCACATTATTATACGGAATACGGATTGGCGTTCATCAGGCGCTCACACGAGCGCCATAAACGAACGCCAGGGAACGAATGTACAAAATGCGCCAGCTGGTCTAGTGGTGTAGGCATTGGCCAGTGCTTCGACCAGTCTAACGGGAGGATAAAGTATCAGGGACTGCCTTATCAGCTTAGTAAAGGTGTCGGTTTGTCAAAAGAAATCCAAAAAAAATGATATTTTCAGGGTTGCTTGGGGACTGCTTCCTGAGTAACAAACCAAAAGATCTGACTTGAACTGTTGGAACGTTTTGCGCTGATGAGGTGGTATCCTAAACATTTTTTCAAAGCAAAATGACCTGGATAAAAGATGTAGAGGATTCAAAACTGAAGAACTTTGTCACATAACATTTTTCGATAGTTCTAATACTAAACGAGTTACAGCGCATCAAATGACAAAGATGGCAACCAGGGTGGTTTTAAAAACATTTTTCACAAAAAAAATATCTTGATGAAAGTTTCAGAGAATCGAAGGCTCATTTAGTGTTGAAGCTGTCAAAAAAGTTTATGGGGCAAAGTTGTTCAGATGTTGGTCCTCTATAATTTTTGTCGAGGTATTTTGCTCTGAACAAATTTTAGAAAACCACGTCTCCAGCGCAAAACGTACCAGGAGTTCGAGTCATATCTCTTAGTTGGATATTCGGAAGGCAGTCCCCAAGCATCCCTGAAAATATCATTATGTTTGGATTTTTTTTTTGCCGAGCCTCATAAACTGACGACAACTTCACTGGTCTATATTATCTCCTGGTCATGAAGCCCATACAAAAGGCCTGGATTGCAAGCCCCTGCATAAGGTTCTTTGACGTGGTTGGGTGAGCCAGTCCTGCAAGGCGAGCTACATCAGCTTGAAATTCCGGAAGGCTCTCGTTGGTCTTCTGAGAGTGGTAAACGTGCTCCAAGAGGGTCTGTCCATATCGCAGCTCCAGATGCTTGACCAGTACATCATAGTCCTTCTGCTTCTGGGTGTTTAGCGTCTGCAGGATTTCTGTTGTCTCTCCAAGAAATGGGAGAGTCAATGCCAGAGCTTTTTCGGTTCAAGTCCATCCGTTTGCCCTTGGACTCGGACGGAATCAGCCTCTCTTTTAGCACTCGCACCTTGGATCCCGATTGTAACTTCCGGTTGCTTGATGATCGTTGCAACTTGCCTTCTTACTTCCTCGATTTTGTCCTCCAAAGTCTTCACTTCATCTCTAAGCTGTTTCCCGATATCTTCTGCTACATTATTCTTGGAGTAGTTGTAGTTGTCTATCAGCTGTTCCCTATTTTTTCCTCCATAGCTCTAGAAGATTCTTTGACATTCTTTGAACCTGTTTTCGATTTCCCGAATTCTCGTCCAATTTCTCTGAGTTCTCCTCCATCGCTCTTTACATATTCCCCACTGCATTGAGATCAAAAATATCGAATTGGAACGTATTCGAGATCAATGCAATCTTCCACCAAAGTCCACGAAGCCTTTGTTGTAGGTCAGATTTCCTCCCACTAGTATCCAAATCATATTCATTCTACTTTTTCTTCAAATCGGTTGAAAGCACTTGTTTTGTATCCATAATTACGACTATTTATGCCTGATTCTATGGCTGTGTTCGGTGAGAACGCTATTTGCGCTATATGGTGCTACGGGCAATTCACGGAGCAATTCTATAGCACCATAAAGCGCATCTGTGACGGCTATGAAATGCTATTTTCATCGAGGTGAGGCAGCAGATAGCGTCAGCGCTATTTCGTGCTACAACTGCTCCGTGAACTGTCTGTTTGTGTTTGAAAAATTTGAAATTGCTTGTGTTTTGTGGATCAAGACGTTACAAGTGCTTCGCGATGTGCGTTAATTTCGAATTCGTCAAGTTTTGTGGAATGGGTATAAAATAAATGTTTACTTTGCAATACAATAATTATTCCATTCCGAGACAAAAGTTAATTATCGAAGTATTCACTTGAAATGGTTAAAGTATGTACTAGTACTACGGCATTAAGAATTTCGAGTAACTATCTGCACATTCAAAACATTGCGTCTATCAACAGCCATGTGCGATTTAACAGTACGCTCAAGTACGCCGTTCACGGAGCTCTATAGCGCCAACGCTATAAGCCTCTGCGAACAGCGAAAATAGCATTTGTGTTGTATAGCGCGATAGCGTGCTTTCCGAACATGCCCTATAGCACCAAATCATTCACACTTCAGACACCAATGTAACGAATCTCGCTATAGAAGTCACTTGTCCAGTTTCAACTAATTTATTTGCATGTCACTATTTATAAACACTCACTGTTACACAAGACATATCGAAATTATTTATGTTTTAATTTTCCGTTCACAGTTTATTTTCAGGATCAATATAAAAACTGAAGTCACTTTAGCGGAGTCCCGTCAAAACAGGGTCTCCGGATATTCCACCGACAACGGTTAAGAGGTGATAGATCTCGCATTTTTGATAAACTTCAGACCGCGACGTACACCCTCAAAGTGCTTAGTTTTTAAGATACAGCGTGTCAATCTTTTATTTTTCATTTCGATTTTTATCAATTATTATTCCTCATGAAGACCACACAGCAATACGAAATTACGCAGAAGGATTTTTTATGACGATTCCAAATTCATCTATGGTTTTGATATCACTAGCAGGAGGCGCTACCCATGGCACATCGAGTTTATCTGAATTATCAAAACTTTTTTCCAGTTTGGTGCATCGAAGTGAATATTGACAAAATCAATCCACCAAACTTTTTTTCGTAAAAAAGGTTAACCTTGTTCAAGTTTCTACAGGTAATCGTTCTCCAGATAGCCTTCATTGTCATTTTCAATGCAAGGAAATTATTTGGAAAAAAAATGCCTGAAATAATAATCGGTATTTCCGTAAGAAATAATGCCAGGACTAAAAAATAGATCTTCAACTTGGGTAAGTTGAAGATCTATTCTCCAAAATACTAGTTACGAAAGTTCAAAAGTACATTATTCTGAAATGCTCATGAGAATTGTCTCCAAACTGATACTAAACCCCGTGTGACACGATCACATTTTTGATAGCATTTCTGCGAGCGGAAATTCAAATTAAAAATGTGATCGTTGCAAATACGTACTTTTCTGCATATTTCTGCAGAACTGCTAACAGAAAATTTAGAACATGTCCTGATTTCTTTCTCAAACGTGCGCGTAGATCGACGCAGATTGTTCAATTTGAAACTCTCATTGTAACACATCGCCCAAGGTTCTAGTCTCACCTCACTTCATTGTGTTTATGTTTTGTTCGGATGATGTCTTGTTGAATGTTAAGCAGTCTCAGATTCTCAGAAAATCATTTTATGACTTTAGTATTCTGAATTAGCAGGTTTTTGTTCAGCATATTCTCTCTTGTCGCCTTATCAACTTTAATCCCGAGTTAAAAGTTTTTTTTCTCTCTATACCCAATCCGCATCAAAATAAAGTAAGATCGATTAATACCTAGTTGCTGTAGAAGACCATTTTATGCGGATGAAGGGAAATCCAAGAAACATCCCAAGCAACACGGCTGTAGAGTATATACGTTTATTAAACGCATTATTCGTATAAAAATCGTATAGTTTCTGAAAGGTAGGAATAATCTACGTTTTTCATATCACTTTTTTACATGAAACGTATAATATACGCAATTTATCATAGTTTTTTTGCACGTGATCGTATGCCATATACGTTTATTATAATGAACATTATTCTGGCGCTTTAGAACGTTTATCCGAAACATATATTATACGTGAACAATAATCCATTGTTTTCACTTGGTTGCCATACAAAGTGTATTTTTCAATTGTTTTGACTAAAAGAGCATTATGGGCCTTCACCAAAAATGTGTTTATGATTTTTGGCTGAATTTGAGTTCTTATCAAAATATCAATGCATAGAAATGTTTTTCAAAAACTTATATACTAAGTGGTTCAACTCTGTATCTAAACGGTATACAATAATATACCAAACACTACTCGACACTACAAAACCTTATCACATGACCAGATTGACCAATCAAGCCGCATGTCATTGTTTGCAGCAACCCTGATGGATACAGTAAACGTATACAAATCCTAAATTCTACACTCAAAAATCTTGTCACATGATCAAATCTTTCAATCGGTTTTCACTCACAAGATGAGTTGATTATTCTGTGTAATTGATAAGAAAAGATAAGTGTCAACAAAGTTACATAAAGGGCGTCATAATAATGGCAAGATTTGCAAGTATTATTATTCATTACAAATTCACGATTACCTAATTTGACCTATAATATTGATCATTCACTCTCAATTTTTTAGATGATTTTTCCCGGGGGAGAACCGATTGATTTGAACGATTCTGAACTATTGGTAGGTACATGATAATAAGTGTATTATAGTTTATATTACTTATGGAAAAATATTAGGTCTAGAAACAGTCACTATGACACATGCAAAGTGCTAACAAGTTGAGGATCTGTCTACGCGCCATTGTGCTTGGTGCCTATTAAACTCAGAGATTGGATGCGAAATCATGTACCCAGACATAATAACAAATGGACAAAAATAGTCATGGAATGGAGGCCGCGAGAGACAAAGGAACATCAGAAGATCGCAAGCAAGATGGCGTGATGACATTCAGAGGATTGCTGGAAGAAAATGAATCCTGGCGTCCCAAGACAGGAACCGATGGAGGATGATGGAGGAGACCTTATATCCAGCATTGGACGGAGACAGGCTAGAAAAAAGAAGAAGAAGAATACGTTTATTTAGCCAATGCTATACAAAAACATTAATATACATATAAAAAGCAGAGGAAATATGATGCACAAAAAAGGGTTACAAAAGTTGTAAAAGTTGAAGTAAGCAAATATGTCACAGGCACAAAATTCGGGACATTGCGTGTTTCATAATTGTGAACTACGTTGACATATTTAAGTTCTCTACAGAGATATTCCGGCGCCAAGCCAATTTTCAGTTTGAAGATAAAAATGAATGTCCGATAAAAAATTGTTTGTTTCACATTCATCACCTATTGCACAACAGAACATTTCGAAGCGCTCGGTTCTGAATCTTCTGGAGTTGTTTAACCTTTTTCTGAGTTATGCCGTGAAAAATTGTGGAACAATACTGGAGATGAGGTTCTATTAAGGACTTGTAGAGAAGCAGCTTGACGAAAATTGATAACTGTTTTCCCATTCGTTGACAAAAAATACCTTTCTTGACATTTTTCCACATATGTTATCAATATGGTTATTGAAGTTCAAATTTTCGTCCAACATTATTCCTAAATACTTGATTGATCTTGTCCTGGCGATTTGCTGTCCATTCAGAGATATGTTGATGACTGAATAAACGTTTCCGGTATAAATTTATAAGTGAAAATACCATTCAATACACGTTTTTGGTAAACGTATTGAAATTGGTAAATGAAGAACCTAAACCACCACCAACAGCAATTCGAACTCTTGTCCACCACGCCAAGGAGAAAGAAAAGCTGTTGATGATAGACTGCGATGCCAATGGTCATGACACGCAGTGGGGCAGCCGTGACATTGATAACAGAGGTGAGTCCATTTTGGACTTTATACTAACCACCGACCTTGTAATATGCAATAGGAGGTATGTACCAACATTTGTTAACAGGGTCAGGGAAGAGGTGTTGGATTTAACTTTGGCTACCATTTACGACGAGCCAACGGTTGAAAATATGAGAGTCTTTCTTAAACAATCTTTTTCGGATCATAGGAGAATCCTCTTCGAAATCGACGGTGAACTACAAAAGGTAGAACTATTCTGGAATCCTCGTAGAACAGACTGGCAAAAATTCTCTGACCTCATGGAAGAGGACAGAAAACTATTGGCTCTGGCCAAGGGATCATGATGACCTATCAAAAAGAAAATAGAGGATAATGCGACGAAAAAGGAACAACTAAAGAAAGCCTTTCACAGATCATGTCCCTTAAGTCGCTCACGCAAAAGCACCACGTCTTCCTGGTGGACAGCGGAACTTAGACAGATTAGAGACTGGACAAGAAGGCTTTTTGACCGAGCAAAGAGAAATGAAACAGAGAAAGACTGAAAAGAATACAAAACCAGCTTTGACAGCTGATATTGGGGGAAAAAGTAAAGTGGGCAGTGAACGGTTTCGGACCTCATAAAGCGGCGGGACCGGACGAAATAATGCCGATCATGTCACGAAAATCCCTCGACAGCATGTTAGATGACCTGGTCAAAATATAATCTGATTGTCTCCAATTGGGATACACACCAGGTAGATGGTGGGAAGTCAAAGTTGTTTTTATACCCAAATCGGGAAAATCAAATAACTCAACTCCAAAAGACTACAGACCAATTCAGCCTATCATCCTTCTTGCTGAAGACACTGGAAAAGCTGATTGACCTGCACATAAGAGAATCAACTAAAATAGAAATGCAATATCCGGATCAACATGCTTACCTTAAGGGTAAGTCAACTGACAGCGCTTTGCATGAGGTTGTGGGAACAATTGAAAAATCTCTTGATGACAAGGAATACACGCTGGGCGCGTTTCTAGACATAGAGGGAGCATTCAATAATGTCACGACCGAGGCCATTGAAAGAGTAATGGAAAGACTGAGAATAGAACCAATCACTATCAACTGGACAATAAAAATGCTGGAAAGGAGGAATATAAAGTCAGAAAATGGAAATTGTTCTATAAGGAAAAGAACAAGAACAAAAACAAGAGGGACACCACAAGGAGGAGTTATCTCTCCACTCTTGTGGTTGATCGTAGTAACCTCGATCTTAAAAACCTTCAGAGAACAAATGATAGGGATGGTAGCATATGCAGAAGATGTGGCAATCCTAGTAGTGGGCAAAAGCTTGTCAACTATCAGGGATATCATGGGATCTGCATTTAAGAAACTTTCCAAATGAGCAGGACAGAACGGTTTTGGAGTAAACCCTGATAAGACAAATCTAGTACTGTTCACAAGGAAATACAAGGTGCCCAACCATAAAATGCCCACATTCGAGGTAAAAACTCTGAGGTTTTCCAACGAGGCAAAGTACCTAGGGATCATTCTAGATTCATAGCTCTCCTGGAAAAAAAAACACAGAGGAAAGAATGAAGAGAGGCCTCAATGCATTATATATAAGCAGGAGAATGATTGGTTAAAAATGGAGACTAAAGCTGCACATTATCCACTGGATGTAAAGAGCGATCGTGAGACCCATAATTACCTACGGAGCCGTGATATGGTGGAAAGCCATCGACACGAACTCGAACGTAAAGATGCTCACGAAAGTACAACGGCTGGCAACACTAAGTTCAACTAGAGCAAAGAACAGCACACCGCATGCAGCTTTAGAAGTCATTCTAAACCTCCTGCCCATTGACTTTTTCATTAAAAGCACGGCCGCAAAGGGAGCTCTCAGACTGAGAAAGGCCAAATTGTCGAAACAGTCTCCAAATTTTTCTATCAAATGATCTCCAGCACCTCTATGAAAATGAACTATCCTTCTGAAACCACATATTTTCCCTATTGAGGTACCGATTATCTTTGCCTAGAGCTCAGGAAGAACTTCCATGAAAAAGCGTCTGTGAATGGGTCTATTCAATTTATCAGGCATATTGTATGGACCAACTAATAAATAACGCTTACCTATACTTGAAAAAAATATACAGGGTGGTCCGTGATGAATGCGGCATAGTATAATGGTAGATTCTAGACGCTAAAATATTCCGACTCAGCTAAATTTACCTTGATACTAAAATAGATGAACATTTTGACTTTGACACCCTGTATCTCAGTTATTATCGATTTTGGTATAAAGATAAATTTAGCTAGATCGCAATATTTTAGCGTCTAGAATTTACCGTTATAATATGACGCATTCATTACAGATCACAAGTATACAAGTGATACGAAAACTGCCGAAAACTGCTGAATTTCTGTGAATAATCGAATAGTGGTGATCTAAGTTCCAAAATTTGAGTTTTTGTTTTTTTTTTCATTCAATCAATCAAATATGCTTTATTGCCACAGAAAAATTTGAATAAATTTAATGGACAAAGTAGATACAAATGCAAAATGCTAAAGAATAAAAACAATACAAAACATGATAATAGTATACATTTCAAGAACAATTACGTGAACAATAGAACAAACTAGTACAACAATATTTACCCAATATTTTGTCAAATTTAAATTTATCTGGAAATTGCTCATGGACAACAATAAACATCGGCTCACTTCCAGTTATGTTATGATGACAAGTCAGTAAAACAATAACATATCATTAATATGTGCCAGTGCCAATTTCACAGTAAGACATCTATGTGCCAATTATTGTGATGTAGTTCAAAGATGCGTCCAGACAGTCATTCAAGGTTCTATTCATGTTTTGTAGTGAATACAATGAATTCTTGTGAATTGAAAGATATTGAGAAGTTTAACAGAAACAAACAGAATGAAAGCACACTGTGTTACACAAAAATCCAAGCTTCAAAAGAATGGAAATTCTGCTCCAAAAAGTGAGATTAGTACGATTCAGTAACAGATTAATCCCAATAATGTAATGCCACAATATCGTTTTGTACTGGTTATCAACAGAATCTTCTCTTTTAGATCACCTGTGAACGTAGTTGTAATTTTTTAGTTCTATTTCAGATGTTAAATCGTATCATATTGTGGACGTGGATCATTTCCATTTTTTTTATTTAGTTTCTGGTATCAAGATTATTTGATTTCTTATTGGTGTAAACATGATCAGCTGTATCATTAGGTTTGTTAATGAAGCCATTTTTCAATACAAATGGGAACATTTCACATGAAACAGTTTTTAGTCATTTCTCGAGATTTTCATTTTTGGTACTTTGAAGAATGGCAAAAAAAGTAATTAGACGTAAAAGGAGTAGTTCACGAACATTTATATAATTGATAAAAGTGAAGAGGTATTTTTTTGGCTGAAATTATGACGCCTTCAAGTCTTCATGGAGAAAGTAATTTGCTTATCACTTTGGAAACAATTTTTCTAAGCATTCCAGAATCATGCCTAATTTAGAACTTTCAAGCCTAATGTTTTAAAAATTGGGTTTGTTCAAGGTCTCTTTTTTTGGTCTTGACATTGATTCTCACGGAAATACCGATTATCCTTTCATCGATTTTTTTCCTATTAGTCTCCAGTACAGCGTGGTATTTTCGAAGTGATACATAGAGTCGTGAAACTTTGTGAAATGCTTTCGTATGTCAAGTGTACTTACCCCTAAAAATAGTAACTCTGGGGGTGGCCATGTCTTTGCACACGCAACCTCTTAATTTTCATCACCAGACGGTATTAAGAGGCGGTATATATTTTGGTGGCCGAGTATACCATTCTTTCAGAAACAACATGGAGAATAATTTTTGAAAAAATCAGAACTATATGTATTGTAGTTACATAACCTCCAGATGTTTAACATATTGAGGTTTCGGTAGCCACCAAATCATGCGTGATTTATGGTGGCAAAATATTTTCGTCAAAAATGATTCATTAGTTTCTTTTTGAAGAATGGTGTACTAGGCCACCAAAATATATATTGCCTCGTAACACCGTCAGGTGATAAAAATTGAGAGGTTGCGTGTGCGATGACATGGGCACCCCCAAAGTTACTATCTCCAGCGATCAGTACACTTGACATAAGGAAGCAATTCACAAAGTTTCACGACTATATGTATCACTTCAAAAATACCACTGGGGACTATATTGATTCCGTTGCATTGGAAATTTCAATGAAGGCTATTTCGAAAACGGTTATTTTTAGGGACTCAAACAAGGCAGCAGTGGAGTTTTATCCAGTATTAGTATATTTGTTTAGAGAAAAGTTTTCAGCTTTTCTTGGACAATATATTGAAGATCAATATCAAGAAGCCAACGTTTCGCAACTGGTCCGTTGCATCATCAGGACCAGATAATTAAACCATGCAATACATATAAAATAGTGAACTTTTTGAGTGTAGAGATGAGTGTCCCAGATTCGCTTCTCTATAAAGGGATCATGGCTCCCATTATATCTACAGCAAAGGTTAAATGGAGAAAGTTTGAGAAGAAACTTATTGCATTCGATATCCGGCTTCAGATTCACGATCGGTCAATTGGTTTTGGAAATATAGGCGAAACATCGAAAATGGCGGATTTCGTTTTTTCCCATTAAATCCGAAATGGCTAATTTGACAGCTTTGAAAATGTGATATTATCCGGACCCATTTTTAAGACGAATAAAATGGGGTACATGACATGTCTCAATCGTCTTTTGTTTTTCCGTAACCCGCTTCAACTTCCATTTTTCTTATGGTCGCCATATTGGATTTTTCGATTTTTGAAAAGAGCGTGAAATTTCCAGCCTAGTGATGTCTCACAAGTGCATTCAAAATCCAAGTATCATCAAAATATCACGCTTTGTATTTTTAAGTCATGGCCATTTTTTCTAAGAAGGCCATGATTTATTTGTCTGAGAATTGGTTTATAAGCAGAATCTTATTTTTTGTATCTAAAGGGACTTTGATCTGTCGTTCGATAATTCAGTATGGCAGTTGTGTTTTGACGAGCACGCTTTTCTCTCATTTGAATCATAAATCTGATAAAAAAATTGTTGAAACCTGTTGAAAATGCCCGGTATTTCCCATTCAAATGAAGAAAGGTTAGACAAGTTAGCGCTGTACTTGCAGCACAAAGTTTTGCAGTCACATAGAGATGCCAACATCACCTCAACAAGGTCAAGGTTCTTGGAGATGTACCCCGACCGACGACAGTCTCATAAAACGCAATTTAGAGAAACCGTGATTTATTTGGTCAAATAGGTATAAAAAGCAATACACTTGCAAGGGTTGTACGCAAAACAGTTACTAATTGTCAAAAATGTATCGATGCTTGTCCATGTTCCATGGAAAATTCAATCCGTTCAACACGTTCGCTGCACACCAAATGCGTTGACCTTAAGTTGATACAGTGATTATCGATATTTTGCGACAAATAAATCATGGCCTCCTTAAAAAAGATCGAGTCTCAACTACGAAGTGTGATATTTCGATGATACTTGAATCTTTTATGCACTTGAGAGACATCACTTGACCGAAAATTTAACGCTCTTTCCAAAAATTGAAAAATTCAATATGGTGGCCATAAGAAAAACAAAAGCTTAGGCGGGTTACGGGAAAACAAAAGACGATTGAGACATGTGATTCACGCCATCTTATGCGTCTTAGAGACGTGTCACATTTTCACAGCTGTCAAATTAGCCGTTTAGGATTCACTGGGAAGAAACGAAATTCGCCAGTTTCTGTTCTTCGCCGATATTTCCAGAACCAATTGACCGATCGTAAATCGGAAGCCGGATATCAAATGCACCAAGTTTTCTATATAATGATAATAGGAGCCAAAAGATCCCTGTGTATCGAAGCGAATCTGGGACACACCGCATTAGCTCCGCCGTCGATTCTACAGTACTGCTGGAGAAAGAAAAGAAAAGCTGAAACGTTTTTTCTCAACAATCAAACAATGTACACCTTTTTTACGGAAAAAAGGTTAGTAAATCGTTTTTTTCAATATTCACATCGCTGCGCCAAACTGAAGAAAAAGTGCTGATAATTTAGATAAGATCGATGTGCCGTAGGTGGTGGACCTTACCATTGATATCAAAACCGTGAATAAATTTGCATGAAAACCCCCCTTATACGTAATTTTCTGTCGCTGGGCAGTTTTGATGAGGATTAATTGACAAAAATCGAAATAAAAAATAAAAGTTTGACACCCTGTATCTTGAAAACTGAACACTTCAAGGCTGTTTGTCCCTATCCCAAGTTTCATTAAAATGCGAGGTCTATCACCTCTCAACCGTTGTCGGTTCAATATCCGGACACAATCCAAACAATGGTTCGAACTTGTGACAAAAGTGACAAGAGCTGATATGTTTGAGCGATACGTAATGGTTGGAATATCTGCTGTAGACCGCCTTGGATGATCGTACCCTCAGTCAAACCGCTGTATAAACATATGTTTTGTATACTGGGTGAAGTGTTATTAAGTCTGACAGAGTGTTCTCATTGAGGTGAACCACGGCATGTCAAAGGTAAGGTGTACGCATCATTATAGAGTTGCGACAACCGCCAAACGAGTATATTTCGTATTTTCAATAGCTCGATTTGCTTTTTCACTATGTTTTGATTGCAATGATAACTGATTATTCCAAAATAATTCCAAAGAAATATGGAAAAACTCGATGAATTTCTACTAGGAAATGATAGAGATAAAATATTAGATACCATTTCCACAAAATGGACTTTCAGCTTCTTCAAAACAGTTCCCTTTCATCACCAGAGTTCTCAAAATATCTTCCTTACTACATGGTGAAAAGGTCAGGTACTTTTTGTTGCTCCTGTAGGACTCGACAGAAAAGGATCTCGGTGACATTAGGTATCCAAAGCATTCTCCTTCGTCATGACGAGCTCCAAAGCTATGACCTTGAATGTCATGAATACTTATCATAATAAGACTAACACGAAATATTATGTACAAGGTGGTCACGCGAAAACTAGATCCTTTTATAACTTTGTTATTTTTCAAGTTACGAAAAATAGTATGCAAACAAATGTTCTAGGTGTCATCAAATAGCTTTCTACTGCTATATCAAAAAAACAATTGAAGTTCGCTTTCCAGAGGTCCCAAACTAACATATGTTTTTTAATTGGAACCCTCTGTATATTATTACATATTTAGAAAGAGCTCATTTTTCTGATTTCAAAAATACAGGGTGTTACGGTGATCATGTTACAAACCTCTAGTGTAGATTAAACACACGAAAATAAAAAAAAAGTTCATATGAACATGGGTCCGGAAACGCTTCCTCAGGGAGCTGGTGTCCTTCGAAGATGACCTTCAAAAACTACTCTTGGTTTTATAGTTTTGGTACTGCTGCAGCTATCGCCACCAATTTTGAGACATGAAATCTTGTTGGTAGGTTCATCAATTTGATCTTGTCACCTTTAACCAGGGGCGTACAAACCAGGGGGGTATTTGGGTAAATCTGACCCTACTTCTCTTAGGCTTTAATTTCTTGCCATTTTTATATCTGATTATAGTTTTCCAATGTCTTTTACATAAAAGAGGTACTCTTAGTAAAAGTCACTATCAGACACCGTTTTCCCGGAAACCGCCACTTAGTCAGATACATTAATTTAGGAATCAATTATTTTTTGCACCTATGCAGTTTGATAACGTTGGCGTTGGTTTATTAAAATTTATCTAGTTGTCAAAAATCTGTCAATAAAATATTGTGTCGCCAGTGAATCATGGATTATGCTTTTGCCGAATATGCCGATATGCTAATAATTAATTGCGAAATTCATTGCAATGGAAGAGCCGCTTCAAGCTGTATACACGCTGTTCGAGAGGGTGAATCAGCGCATAAGGGAAACTGGCTCCGTGAAAATATCGAGTCCAGATAATGGCGCTCAAAGAACTGTACGAACTCCAGAATTTGAGAAAGAGGTACTCCGACAATTCGAGAAAAATCATTGTGTTAGTACCCGAGCTGTTTCAGAACCCATGAATGTAAATCATATACGTGTATGGGAGATTGTTGACCAACAACTTCTTCATCCTAACATCACCAAAAAGTACAGAAATGGGATGATGCACCCAGCGTAGGGTTCTGCGGGTGGTTTCTTTAACAGTGTACGCAGGAACCCGAATTTCGGAAATGTGTGCTTTTCTCTGTTGAGGCTGTTTTTACGGAAAAAGGTATTTTCAATTCCCGGAATAGCCATGTGTGGCCGGAGGAACACCCTCATGCTCTTCAAATAAGAGGGTACCAACATCGATTCTCGGTGAACATGTGGGCTGGAATTGTTGGAGAACGTCTAATTAGACCAATAATGTTGCCTCCTCGACTAACTGGGACGATGTACCTCAATTTTTTAAGGTTCACCTTACCTGAGTTATTGAATGAGCTGCCCCTCGACATACGTCGGAATCTGTGGTTTCAGCATGATGGAGCACTCGCTCATTTCTCACATGTCGTACGTGAGCACCTCGATGATCGTTTTAGAGGACGTTGGATTGGACGTGGAAGCGATGTCAACTGGCCAGCTCGGTCCCCAGATTTAACTTCTCTAAATTTCTTTCTTTGGGAACATATAAATAGTCTTGTATATGAAACTTCAGTCGAAGGAAGATTTGGTGGCTAGGATTTCTGTTGCGGCTGAAATGATCCAAACCATGCCTGATCTTTTGACTGACGTCAATTTAAATATACTACGTGGGTGCAATAAATGTATTGAACGTGGTGGCAGGCATTTTCAGCAATTGTTATTTTGAATTTATTATTAGTTTTGATCGTGTAGGTTTAATTGTTTTTTTTTTGGAATATTTTATACATATACGTTCCCCATCACTTTTTATACCCCCAATTCCGAGAAGGCAATAGATCTTTCTAATCTGATTCATTTTCATCAAAGAACAAGATTTGACTAACTTTTGATGTTGACTATCTGTACTGAACCTCATTTTCATATTTCAACGTCATATTTTGCTCAAGACAAATAATAGTCCAGTAATCCAAGGTTTAGAAACGGTGTTTCCAGGACAAAAATGTAGAAGTAGTTTTATTAATGGTTCAGTATGTTTTTTGATCTGCAGAATCCGAATCTGAGGTTTGCCACCTCGCCAGGTGTCGGCTTCACTTTTTTCAGTTTTTCAAGTATAACTCTAAAACTAAGCGTTTTAAGAGGATAACTATGGAGCACCAAATTAAAGTTGAAAAAATTTGCTATAGATACATGTAATAACTTTGAACTGTAGACATTCCATGAGGTCGATATATCGGTTAGAAAAAATGGCATATCTTGACATTCCGTCAAAAAGTTGATAACATTATTTTGAGCTCGCGCTATATATTCCTCCAAAATCTTTTTTTTATGACTACCTGGTATGTCCTTTTTACATCTAAGGAGTTAGCAAACGTGAGTCAGGTCCAAATACACTCATGGTCAGATAAATAGCACATGTCAAAAATTTGATGAAAGTTTGATTCTGCATCAGTGATCAAGGAAATGATGGTGGATCCGAGAACTTCAATCCATTTGTCAGTTTACGTGTTCTGGGAACTTTTTTCAAAAATTAGTCAAGGGCCCATTCGTCACGTTTGAAAAAATGGCTACAGATTAAACTTTTTCCTGTGTGAATTTTGATAGAAATGGCAAGCACCATTCAGAAGGGATGCAAAATTTATGCTTTTCCTGTAAATTTCACAATGATTGAACCAAGGATAGTCTACGTAACTGATTTTTTCAAAAATGGGCAGAGATCATTAATTTTTGACAAGTTTTAAATTTCATAGATAGACTATCCTTGGTTCAATCATTGTGAAATTTTTGATAAGTACATAGATTTTGTCCCCCTTTCGAATGGTCCTAGTCATTTTCAACACCAGTCATCAGAAAAAAGTTTTATTTGTAACCAACGTGACGAAACAAATTTTAAGAAAAAATTTCCAGGTCTCATAAACTCACAAATGGATTGAAGTTCTAAAATGCATCATTATTTCTCAGACCACTGATGCCGGATCAGAGTTTGATCATATTTTTTAAATATATTTATTTGACCATGAGTGTAATATGGTTAACGGGCCACCCAGTTCAAACGAAATCGTACTACCTACTCTTAATTTGAAGAAAATAACGTTTTGATAAAAGGAAACATATTTGGAACAAATCTTTATATACAAGAGAAAAAAGCAAAAATACCATTATTTAATGATTTCCATATTATTCATTCCTCATCTGCATAAACATCAATGGCATCAGTACTTACTAATCCTTATATTTTTCGTATTTCCAAAAAATGTGCAAAGTGTCCATCGCCTATAATACATTGAAAAAAATGAGAATCTGACAATATGAATAGGGGCATGAAGGCTGATATTATTATTTTCAATATTTTGGCACTTCCGATTAGTGGATAGTGAGGCACCAACGCACACTCAAAATAACGTTTTCAACTTTTTGTCAAAAATACTGAATTTTACCCAATTTTGAAAAAATCAGTTAGTTAGACTATCTTTGGCTAAATCATTGTGACATTTTCAGGAAGTGCATAAATGTTGTCTTCCTTTCGAATTGTGCTTGCCTTTTTTATCAAAATTTACACAGAAAAAAGTTTAATCTGTAGCCATTTTTTTAAACATTACGTAACGGCCCTAGACACATTTTTGAAAAAAATCGCCCGGACACATAAACTGACAAATAAATGGATTGAGGTTCTCGGATCCACCATTATTTCCTTGATCAATGATGCAGAATCAAACTTTCATCAAATTTTTGACATGTGCTATTTATCTGACCATGAGTGTATATGGACCTCACTCATGTTTGCCAACTCCTTGGATGTAACCATGACTACCTGGCATAGTCATGAAATAATTAATTTTGAAAGAGTATAAAGCGCAAACTTAAAATAATGTTATGAATTTTTTGACGGAATGTCAAGAAATGCCATTTTTCTACACGAGTTATCGACGTCATGGAATGTCTAGAGTTCAAAGTGTTTATATGTAATTTGTATCAAATTCTGTTCAGTTTCATTTGGTGCCTGATAGTTATCCGCCACAAACGCTTAGTTTTTGAGTTATAGTTGAAAAACTGAAAAAAGTGCCAAGATTTTGAGGTTTTCTGCAATTTTCGTTGTGAAGCCGACACCTGGCGAGGTGGCAAACCTCAGATTCGAATTCAGCCTACCAAAAAACATATAGAACCAGTGAGCAAAATACTTCTACATTTTTGTCCTGGAAAAAACCTTTGCTTACTTGAGTATCATTTATTATTGATTGGATTTAGCCATTTTCCGAGAAAACGGTGACAGATGGCGACTTTTACTGGGAGTACCTTTTTTATGTAAAAGGTATTGGAGAATCATAATCAGATATAAAAATGGCAAGAAATCGAAGCCTTAGAAAAGTAGGGTCAGATTTACCCAAATACTCCCCTGGTTTGTACGCCCCTGGTTCAAGGTGACAAGATCCGGAAGGCTCAAATTGATGAGCCTTCCAACTAGATTTCATGTTTCAAAATTGGTGGCGATAGCTGCAGTAGTACCGGAGCTATAAAACGAAGAGTAGTTTTTGAAGGTCATCTTCGAGGGACACAAGCTCCCTGAGGAAGCGTTTCCGGTCCCATGTTCATATGAACTTTTTTTTTTTTATTTTCGTGTGTTTAATCCACTCTAGAAGTTTGTAACATGATCATCGAAACACCCTGTATATAGCTTGATGCCTTTCTAAAAAAACGTTAAGGAAATATTCGAGATTTGAATATTTTGAGCCAACCGATGAATAACCGAACGAGTCTGGAAGCATCCGTCATCATCACGATACAATTGCCCCAAAAAGAATATATGGGGAATTGTAAGGAGGAAGGGGACAATAGAATTGCCTCCAAATAGCTGTAGCTTCACACCCAGAGGTACGTTTTTGTGGGGATACCTATTTGAAAAAACTAGTTCCATGGTGGCAGAATAGAAATTATCGAAGAGATGTAAAGTAAAATATCAGATGTTATTCGCCATATTAATGAAAGCGGTATGATAGCAAGAAAAGGGATACAGACTCTGCACAGGAAAAAGAAAAGTGAGAAAAGAAATCTTGCAGTTCTTTTCTCACTTTTGTCTCAACAAGGTAAAAGTTTAGAAAATAACACTTTATCAACCTACTATTATTCCAGTAATCCAAAGTTCAGAAAAAGCGTTTCCAGGAGAACAGTGTAGAAGTTTTTTCTCACTGGATCTATATATGGTAAATGCTGAATCCAAATTTGAGGTATTTCACCAGGCGCATTATTCTGTAACGCTCGAACCATTCGATTCGGTAGGATTTATTCGAGACAAAAAGATATATCCATTTAACTTTTCTCTCTAGTGAATCAAACAAATAATATCAAATCATAATAAGTAACGACCTGTCCAAAAGACTTCCATTATTAGACTATTAGAGAGGTATCTTATTATCTTTTAACAAAAATAGAAATTGAACTTCTAGATTCAAACACATTGATCCCCGAATCAACGCTTTTTCGGACCCATTTTAATGGAAAATGTTTGTCTTATTTTTATCTCGCCCACTTCTTACTTTAGAAAATCATGCTGTATTCAGATGAATAGATAATCACTGTCTCCTCAATACAGGGTGAGTCGGGAGGAATGGACTCAACTCTAACAATATAATCTATGCATCAAAATAATAAGAAAAAACTCAAATGTTGTTATCCACTGTTAATTTGCTTAAAAATTATAAGGCAAGAGCGGAACGCCTCCAAGCACTAGTCTAACATCCGAACGAGCCAATCGACAGTACTTAGAAGAATAACAACATTTGAGTATTTTCTTATTATTCTGATGCATAGATTACATCCTTAGAGTAAGGCCCATTCCTCCCGACTCACCCTGTATAAAGACAGCGCAGCAATATTATCTTTCCGCACTGTCGGTATCTTGCGGTTCCGTCTAGCTCGACAACGCACTGCACATGTTGGTCAGTGCAGCAATTTTTATTGGGAATCTGTCTAGACAGTGCACTTGTCACTTCCTTGAAGGAAAAATATCCGACTTTGATGGGAAGAGTTAATTTGCGGAACAAGCATGTTTGCGTTTGTTTTGGTTAGTTGGGATTAGATTTAGTTGGTTAGTTTGAGTTGGTTTGAGTTTGTTTGGGTTGGTTTGGTTAGTTTGGGTTTCTTTGAATCTGTTTTGGTTAGTGTGGGTTGGTTTGATTGGTTCTGGTTAGTTTGGGTTAGTTTGGCAATAATTTTATGTCGCGTGAGCGACATCATTCAAATATAATTAGGTACATTTTACATTTGGTATATTTTGCTTTGTTGTTTGATTTAATTATTGGATAATATGGGTCGGATCAGGTCATGCATTTACTGCGTTTCAAGACCGTTCCGCAAATTTGATAATTTAGTCTAAGGGGAAGTTTTTCCACAGAAATGATAAAACATCGTTAGAAATGTTGAAACATCAATGTTTTATGTGAAAATACAAAAAAAAGGGCCAACCCTTAGTGAAGTGCGAGCGAGAGTGCGAGTCTTATGGCTGTTCCGTAAATTTCGTCTTGTTCCGCGGAACATGCCTGTTCCGCAAATTATGCCAACCCGATTTTGATTGTGGCATAATAACAGTAGTTAAAATTATTAACAAAGTCGTGTCGACTGAAGAAAGAGGTTATAAGCAATTGACCCGGGCTTGGAAAAAACAAGGCGTGCTATTAAATGAAGGCAGGCAAATTTTTAAAAATTGTTATCTCTACATCTAGTCGCCGTTAGGGACCAGAGGCAACAATTGATCCCATCTAGACGAGTTCTCCCAAATTAGCGTTGAACGGGGATTCTGTCTCTAATAAACGTGACAGGGTAAATCCTGAGCGTGTCCTATCGTCAAAAATTCAAACGTATCAGAGAAGTTGATTTAACTTTGATTGTTATTTGAATAATCCGCACGTGTATAGTTTTTATGTTATTTTTATTTAGTTCAGACTTCCGTGCAGTGAATGCAATAAGTATCATTATCTGTAGAGCAACAAAAACCGCATTCTGACGATTCATTCACACTGAAAAAATTATTTATATTTTCCACACAACAAAAAATGAGACTTCATGGACGGCTGTGGTCCACTAAGAAAAAAAAAACAAAAAAAAACAGAAACAAAATATGATAGCCAGACCAAGAAGAAATAGAAAGTGTTGTCATTCATTGTTTACTGGGTTCAATAAAAACCATTCAATATTATGTAGGTACTATGGAGGACTGTAACTAGGAGACGGATCGCAATGCATTGAAAGTGGTCCAGTTTTCATATTGTATTTCGGGTTTGAGATGTTACCGCTACCGCTAGAATTCTAAGTGTCGCAAGTGAGGTCATGCATTTTAAAGATTATTTATTTTTTTACGCGTTAAAATGCATAAACGATCAATTTAAATGATGCTCATATGCAACCGTTAGATATATTTTTGTACTGCAGACTCAATAAAGGCAAAATACAATCTGAGTAAACACCTAAGTGAGACAAAAATTCTGAAATTAACTCACATAATCATGCTACAATAAAACAACAATAATTCACACCCTTTATTAACAATGACAATTAATTAAATTTGATTCTTGCACTTATGTCTATTAGAAATGATCCACTGCGTGAAGTGAAGTAAAGCATTTCTTTATTTAGCAACGTTAGCATAAATTAGTTACAATAATAATCATAAATCATTCATAAAAATGATATAGTAGGTAATGATAAAACTGGCTGATTAATGAAGGTGTTGAGTCCAAACACGGAAACGTAAAAATTATTAAAACACTTATGGATATTATTATGGTATAATAATGAATATAAATACCTTGTGTTGAAAAAAGACAAAACCAGTTTACAAGTAGCAAGGTGAGAATGAGCGTGTAAAAGAAAATTATTATTATTATTAATTATAACACATGTTGTTAACATGGAATGGACAATTTGCACATTTCGAAATATGAAAAATATAAGTATTAGTGAGTACTGATGCCATTCATGTTTGAAAACTCAGCCTACGACCTCTATCAATGTAGTAATCATTGATTAAAGAGCGCCAATCAACACCCACTACGTCACACAATATATTATCTATCTCTGTTTGGCGTATTGACTGAGATGACTCTCTCTCTATCGGAAGGGTGATATGTCCCCTTCCCGTTTTCGATCATACAGTGAAATTTGCGTTTTCTTTTTTATCAATTCAGTATATTTTTTGGTATTTTGGAAACATTTTTTCGCTGATGACTTGTCTAGAATACGTATATAAAATTTCAAGTCATTTGTATGCAAATTGTCCATTGTAGGAATTGCTTGAAATCATACAAATCAAGTATCATAGTGTTTCACTTCATTTGGGAGTTTATTTAATTCAGCGAAACATTTGTTTTCTGGTATTTTTGGTATTTGTTAAATTTTGTAGAGCGACAAAAAATACTGTTTAATATGCGGTGCAAATATGGATTTATATAAATCTAAATTACAGTGTCAAGTTTCTACCATTCCGTTTCAAAAAATATATATTCTTTTTGTCATTTTCCAGCCAAAATAAATTGAATGTCAAAGTTGAGATTGAGTATAATATGGAGTTAGGGGGATGAGTACTTGAAGGGAATCAAACAATCAATGCTCAAACCATTTTCTGCTCGAATCTTCGTAAATTTATCAAATTTATGATCAGACAATAAAATTATACTGACAAATAGTTCACCGTTGACAACAACAATAAACTAAAGGGGACCTCACTGTCGATAACAGCGCGCTCAAATGAACTTATTAAAAAAAGGGACATTTTTTCAGGGATTTTCGTATGTTGATTCGTCTCCTAGTTACAGTCCTCCATAGTAGGTACTTACTTGTTCATATTTTTTCATTAATTAACAGTGACAAATTTCGACATACAACTTTTTCAAAATCACATGTTCACAGAAATAGAAAATCTTTTTTTAGAATATAAGTAGGTACAGGGAGTTTCAGATTTTAATGGAACTCACAGATATGATGAGAAATATTCATATTAACTTATATGATCATTTAAAGCTATAAGTAGCAAGCTCAGAATAACTGGAAACGTTAAAAGCGGGTCAATTAAGAGCTTTAAAAACTTCCTTATTCAGTATGTGAATGCGTTAAAGAAGCGCAAGTTTACCATATTCGACAACTGCTTTCATATTTCATAGTAGTAATTTGCTCAGAATTGTATCAGTAGGAACCTTTTGTTTCACTGGATATAATATAGTTCCAATAAGATATTATTGTGCATCGCTCTTAGAGCAATTTAATTGTATAAGCACAGAAGTTGCAAAATTGTGTTATCCTGCAGCACTTATGGAACTATATTGGAACATATTCTGTAACTGCTCTATAGTTATGCCCCAGAAACGTTCTTTTAAACAACAAATTAGTTGCCGAGAGCAAAAAAGTATCATATGCGTCCACTATACAATAATTAACTGAACTTTACACAACTATAAAACATTAACAGACCATAAATATCCTGCCTCTCCAAATCTAAAGAACTACACTACTGGACACTTATACATATACTCGAACTTATACATGCACATTTTTGGGTTAAATTCAAAGTCCAATATCTTCAACGAGAATAGAGATATTTCAATGCGGTTTGCGGATTTTTGAAGCTAGTTTTGTCCAGATTGAGATGCATGGAATAGTTTTTTTGTAGAAACAGAAAATCATGATATAAAGGGTGATTCATGGAGTCATGCAAAAAATCAAAATTTGCCATTTCAGTGAGCATTGCATTCAGGCGATACAATATGGTTTGTTACTATGGTAATGTTGATATCTCCAGATATTTTTGGCAGTTTTTGAATTCAAGCGCATTGTCATCAGATACGCTAACAAACATCATAGTGGGGGAGCAAGATGTTTGTATTGCTATAACTTTGCTGTTGCGATGCATTGACGCATTTCTACGATTTTTGCAGTGTTTGAAATCATATTTTTACTGATTTATTTGAATCGATAAGGTACTAATAATCATGATCAGATCATTAGCGCCAGCCTAGAATTTGATAAAAATGTATACATCAACAGTTATCAAAAAAGTATTGATGTATTTAACATTTTGAATCGCGATTTTTTGAAAAAATTGTTCAAGGTCATTTTATCACGTTCACATGAAGATTTGAAAAATGAAACTTTTTTCTGTGTAACTTGTGATAAACATGGCTAGAACCAGTCAGACATTTCACAATAATTCAAAAAAGGATAGTGTGGCTATGAAATTTTGAACTTGGAGATATTTAGAAGAGTTCATGAAAGATTTGTAATTCTTGTTTAAAATTTCAAAGTAAGTGGGTTCATTGACTGTGAGATTTTATAAATTTTGCCCCTTTTTTGAATGGTGCTAGTCATTTTTATCAGAAGTAACACAGAAAACAGTTTTTTTTATTGACATTTTTTAAATGTGATGAAATCAAAAGTTTCAGTGAACTGACAAATGGATCCAAGTTTAAAATGCATCAATACTTTTTTGATCACTGATGCAGTATCAAGGTTTTATCAAATTCTAAGCCTGTTCTGTTTATCTGACCTCATGAGTGTAGGTGCATTATCTTAAAAAAAAATGTTCATTTTGCTTTCAATTTCTCTTTTATAATAGTCTCCAGCTGTGCAAAAACCGTAAAAACTCATCAATCCGTTGCAGAGTTACAGCATTTGAAACATTTGGTCCCTCTCCCTGATGTTTGTTAGCATATCTAGTGACTACGAGCTTGAATTCAAAAAGTGACAAGAACATCTGGAGATATTGACATTACCATAAGAACAAACCATATTGTATCGCCTGAATTCAATGCTCACTGAAATGGCATACTCACAAAAATTTTGATTTTTCGCATGACTTCATGAATCACCCTGTCTATCATGATTCTCTTTTTATACGAAAGATTCATCCATGCATCTCAATCCTCACGAAACTAGCTTCAAAAATCCGCAAACCACATTAAAATATCTCTTTTCTCGTTAAAGATATTGGACTTTGAATTTAACTAAAAAATGTGAATGTATAAGTTCGAGTGTCCAGCAGTTTATTTTGCTAGCTTGCCGCTACCCTTGAGGAACCGGCCAATCAATCCCTCAATTTTTCTGGATTATTGTGAGCTACCAAATGGAACAATAATTGGTGGAAAATTCAGCCTTAACTGAATGATAAAAAGATGCAATTTTTTTACATGTTGGGGACGTTCCGCCACACTTTTGGAACCGCGATCAGGGCGAACCCTCTCGGATGATACTCGATTAGGGTCCGTACAGCATTCTTTTGAAAAATAAGCCTCAACTAAATCATCACCGAAAAATGTCACTACAAAACATATAGGAGAACCACATTTTGTAATCAGATTGAGTGTACAGTTACGCACAAAAAGTTGCTCGTTGATAGGCAAAACGGTCGGCAGATGATGCTCCCTATCAGATGTTACAAAATAGACACCAGATTCTTATTTTCCACCTCAAAAAACACCATCATACTAATTTTCAGCAAGATCAGTCCATTTCTTATGAAAATATTACTTAAAGTCAAAAACAATGTTTTAACTTCGACACTCTGTATCTCGGTTAGTATCGATTTTAATACCAAGGTAAATCAAGCTGAATCACAATATCTTGGCGTCTAGAATCTACCGTTATAATATTATATTAATATGATTATATTATAATACTATATTATACAGGTTGTCTCATTAATATTGCGAACAATTTCATTATCAGTTTTCCTGTCTAAAAATAAGAAGAAAACTTCCTATTAACACGTATCCGGAAATGTTTTATTTAAGTCAATGGAAATGCTTCATTACAGAGCTACAGGGTAATGAAGTTTTATTTTTATTTTTATTTTTTCTTGATAATACTTGAAGCAATGTCGATATTTTGATAAAAATTGGTGTGTAGAAGTTTTTTGTCATGCGAAATTTGAATTTGATCTTAGTATGGCTCTAACTTGTAGAGGGCGCCACCTACAAGTATTTTTCCAATTATTAACAGCCATAACTTTTTTGGACGTACCTCTATTACATTTTTAAGCAACAGAACAGATTTTTTTGTATTTTCTAAGCAGAAAAAGTATACTTTTTAAAAGTCGCCACAGGCAACCATTTTCGAGATATTCGAATTTGAATTAATAAATACATCTGATTTTGAAATAATGGCGGGGAAAAAGTTATAAAATATTTCGTATGCTACATATTTTTAGTATAAAGATAAAATTTAACTAATGAGTTATGTGAACAACAATTTTTATGGAAATATTATGAAAAAATAAAAAAATGGAAAAAAGGAAACAATAAAAAAATTCAACAACCTGTAGCTTCTTAACGGAACATTTCCAGACAATGTTTATAGGGAGGTCTCATCTTATTTTCAACAAGATACACCCGTCCTAATTTTTTTCTCAAAAAAATGCAGGACCTTGCTTGACCATAATCCCAAAATCACATGTATTTTTTATTTCAAATCCAAATATCTCGAAAATGGTTGCACTCAGCGACTTTTAACAGGTATAGTTTTCGTGTGTAGAAATGATGGAGACATTTGATTATTTACTTAAAAATATAATACAGGCACGTCCAAAAAAGTTACGGCTATTAGTATTAGGAAAAATAAGTGTAGGTAGCGCCCTCTACAAGTTAGAGCCATACTAAGATCAAATTCGAATTTCGCATGACGAAAAACCCCTAAACACAAATTTTTATCAAGGGATCAACATAAGTGCGCAAATACTATTCAGAAAAAACAAAAATAAAAATAAAACTTCAACACCCTGTAGCTCTGTGATGAAGCATTTCCGGACACATGTTCAAAGTATGTTTTGTTCTTATTTTCAAGCGGGAAAACTCCTACTGAATTTTATCGGAATAATAATGAAACACCCTGTATATTACGTTACGGACCACCTTGTATGCTTCACGGATAGTTATTCAAGGTACTAGTGCGTTGTGTTGAAAATTTGTAACGCGAGGAAGATTTGTAGTATTCTCAAGTGACTTGTAAAACATAGCGCACGAGTGCCATACAATGTTTTATCCAACAAATAGTGGAAATCGCTTTTTTAAGATATAATCATTAAATAAAACTTTCAGTGCCAGAGTGACATGTTTACATTTTGGTCAAAATAGGTAATTGTTTGTTTGGTTGCCGCGGGAACGAGATGGGTTGTTTGTTTGCCACAGGAACGTGAGTTATGATCCACAACTCGCTAGTAACTAGTGAGTTATGGATTATAACACACTGGTGGGTTATTTGACACCTTTCTTGTCCAAAATGCCATCAATTATGACACCTATAACTATCATGCGGTAGATAAATAAACAAAACAAAATAAACAGAAAGGCAACAGACTATATATTTTTGAAATCAGAGAAATGAGCTCTTTCTAAATATATAATAATAAACAGGGTGTTTTATCAAAAATAGCGTATGTTTGCCTCAAATCTTTGCAACGCGAACTTCAATGTCTTTTTTTGATATGGCAGGATGAAGTCATTAATGTCTTTTTTTGATATGGCAGGATGAAGTCATTTGATGACACCCACAACATTTGTCTCTGCAATATTTTTCGTAGCTAGTTATAAGTAGTTCTAATTTTCGCGTGACCACCCCATATGGTTTTTTTTTCTATAATGACACCCCCTCCATCTTTTTTATTCGACGTTTCTGGAAAAATTGTCTCAAATATAGGTTTAACGGTTTTGAATGAAGTTTTGAAAAAATATCTATTTCGGAAATACCCTCAGATAGCCTGGGCGTGGTCCAACTTTCTTATTTCAAATGTGAACCCAACTTTTTTATTCTTTGTTCATATTCTCCTAAGAATTCTGAAGATTTTGTATGAAGCATACCAAATTTGACGTATAAAAAGATATTGAACTCGAAAAAGTTCAAATTTAAGAAAACATGATGATGAAATCGGGTAAACATACTGCATGGCTTCAAACTGTATGTAAGAACTCCTTAGGCTTTCAATAAAACTTTATTTTCCACGTTTATGCAGCACAAGCGGTCATATTTCTAAAAACAAGGCAGAACATTTTACTAACAAAATGACACCCATTTTATCTAGATACTTTTTTTCACTACGTCGGCATACTGCAAAAACAAGCATTTTCTCCATTTTTTAACTAAGTGCATTTTCGAGCTCACCATTGAAATCTCCGTATACTGCCAAAACCAGATAACTTATTGACAGCTCTGCAGGCTTCATTTGTATGTGCAAAAATAAGATTAATGTACTTTGACAAGAAAATGTACCTGCTAAAACAAGATATGTTCACTTGTATGTGGTCAATAAAACGTTCATAATATTTTATGTGCGATTTTTAACAGCAATAACCAGTTAAGTGGTACATATCTTTTTCTTTTTTTTTTCTAGAACCATTATAATCAAATCTTCTTTGAAAACAAGATAAGTGCCACCTATCTTTCAGCTGTATTGATCATGGTAGAATTGGTATAACTCGTGTCATTTTATCAAGATAAGTGCCACTAAGCTTATTCTAGCTGCAAAAGTTATGGTTGAAAGTAACAGTTGTCCGCAATCTGAGGTTATCTTTTGTAGCATTTGCGAACATAACCTACAATATTGTTCACGTTGTGCAGTGCTACCCTCGAGATATTTCGAAATAGGGCATGTCCATGTGACATCATGAAGCTCCATTTTTTGCGAACTTGAAGTTCGGCAATATAATCTTTCTCCTTACGCTTTCAAAAGTGTTGGCAAACTTGTTGGAGAACTTAAAACCTCTCCAAGCGGTCCGTTGTGCTACCTTGAAGATTGTGTTCTGGTATGGCGACTAGCGGTCTTCCGATGAGAAAGTGAGCAGGTGTGAGCGGTTGACGATCGTTTGGATCAGAAGACAAATGACTAATAGGTCTGGAATTCAATATTGCCTCGATTTGGCATAAAATTGTATTAAATTCTTCAAATGTGAAACCGGCATTTGCTCGGACCCGCCTTGAATGATGTTTCACGCTTTCAACGCCAGCCTTCCATAGACCTACAAAATGAGGAGAGTAAGGAGGTATCAAAGACCATTCAATTCATACTTGCAAAACCGAATTTCGTAAATCATGCTGGTTAATTTTTAAAAACTGGCCATGCTCTTTGTAGGCACCTACTAACATCGTACCATTATCAGATAACATTTTGGAAGGTTTGCAGCGTCCCGAAACAAATCGACGTAGAGCTTGGATGAGGGCATGTGTAGAAGGACTAGATACTAACTCTAAATGAATAGCTTAAGTAGAAAGGCACACGAAGACTCGTATGTAACATTTTCCTTCCGTATCTCTATTTCGAAGAACTGAAACAGGGCCGGCGTAGTCTACACCAGTGACGTAGAATGGGCTCAAAGGTATGGTACGATCGCGAGGGAGATTGCCTATAAGCGGCTGTGCGATGTTTGAGTTAAACCGAAAACACCTTAAACATTTACGCGTCACAGCACGAGCTAAATTTCGCCTCGCTAAACGGCAATATTTTTTCCTTATACAAGCCAATAACAGCTGAGATCCTGGATGTAGCAAACCCACATGCTCGTGTTCGAAAATCAACCTGGTTATACCATGTTTTGAATCCAATATAATGAGATACTTTTTCTCGAACGAAAAATCTGAGTTTTTTAAGCGGCCACCCTCATGAATTATGCTGTCATTTTGTAGAAAAGGTTTAGGCTAGTCAATTTACAACTTGCCTTCACTTGATCATCTTTCAAAAGTGCAGTTACTTTCTACGGAAAATTTTGCCTCTGTGCTGCCTTCAAAAGACATCTAAAAGCATTTCGCATTTCTGACATGGATTGCGACTTCGTTATTCGCTTTAAAATATCCTTGGAATAATTCATTTTCAATCGTGGCAAATACGCACTAACTCGTGTTAATTTTGGAAGTGAGGAAAAACGATCAAATGGAAAACGACTAACAATTCGGAGGCTTCAGTTCTGGTAAATCATTTATCTCAAGATGATTGGAAGGCCAAAACGTATGATCTTGCGCTAGCCATGATGGACCCTCTCACTATTCCAGAGTACTTGATAATTGACTTAGTTACAATCCGCCAGATACTAAGTCAGCTGGGTTGTCCTCACTTGGTACGTAGCGCCAGTCTCAACTCTCCGTTAATGTTTGTACCTCTGAAACTCGGTTGCCCATAAAAAAATTCAAATCATAAGGAGCTGTACGAAGCCAAGCCAAATTAGTGGTAGAATTGGACCAAAGAACGCATCTTTCAAGTTCAAGTTGGAGTGAATTCTTGACTTGGCGTATTAATCTTGCAAGTAGTAGAGATGCGCACAGTTCCAGCTTTGGAATGGTTATAACTTTAATTGGTGCAACCTTTGACTTGGCGCATAACAGCACTACCGTTATCCTTTCATTTTGATCCACAGATCTTACCTAGACGCAGGCCCCATGAGCCTTCTCTGGAGCATCTACAGATCCATGGAGTTGAATGGATGAATTGAGGTACACTACTCGCCTAGTAATCTCCAATTTACTTAAATTGCCCTAATTACCCTGAAAATGGTTCCAATAGCTTGCTAGAGAGGGTGGTAAAGGGTCGTTCCATGACAACTTCTCTGACCATAATTGCTGGATGAACATATTTGCCAATATAGTGGATGGACCAAGCAAGTCTAAAGGGTCGAATATTTTGGAAATAGAGATAGTATTACCCTTTTAGTGGACATAGAAAGGGCAAAGAGTGTTTTCACATCATAAGAGTGTTTCCACATCATAAACCAATAGATCCCGTTGGCAAGACCAACTTAAACCAAGGGTCTTAGCATTTTCATCTGGTGCAAATTCGAGAATACCGCATGAAATGTCAAAAGTCTGGATAGATTTTAATGTTTGCGAGTCGTTAGAGTACCACTTCGTTAGCTCAAAACATCCTGATTCAAGAACCTTCAAAACCGCACTGGAAATGCATTGAGCGTGCTCGATACTCCCCACCCCAGTCAAAAAATCATCTTCGTAAAATTCTTGGCGAATTATGTTCGCGATTTCCGGCTGGGACTCCTCGCATTCATTTGCCAACTCGACATCTTATTGCAAGAAAACTAGCACTCGCGTGTCCATAAGTCACAGTGTTGAGCGTATAACACTTAAGGTCAACCTAAGAATCCGAACGCCAAAATATTTTTTGTAAATTTCGTTGCGATGGCTCGACTAGTATTTCACGGTACATCTTTTCCGCATCTGCGAAAATAACAAATGCATGCTAGCGAAGCCTGAGTAAAATTGACATCAAGTCATTTTGTATAACTGGACCTATCAACTCAATATTATTCAAAGAGATGCCATTGCTAGTTTGCGCCGATGCGTTAAAAACCAGGCGTAATTTCGTCGTCAGACTGAATTCGCAGCTTACGCCGTGATGCGGCATGAAATACTTCACGTCCTGATGTCCACCACATTGTGTCATGTGATTCAATCGCTCATATTCTTTCATGAAACGAATATAATATTCACAATACTTTCCACTTCTTGTCAGTTTCTTCCCAAACGAAAAGAATCTTTTTCTGGCTTGCTCACGGAAAGTGACTAACTAACCCGAACGGATCGTGATTTAAGCCTAGCTTTTATAAGCCGGCTCAATTTTTTTCAAGCGGTGCTTGTATCTAGTTTGCTGAACCGCCCTGATTTTTTGACAGCTTTACTGAGCGGGACGAATGAACTATTTTGTTCAATTTGACATCTTCAACTAACTTCACACGAGAAATTTCAATTCCATAGATAAAAGAAGAAAAAAAATTCAATTCGACAGAATGAGTTGAGGTTATAAAATAATATTTGTTTTTATTACAAAATGATGAGAAAATTGCACTTTAGTTAATATTTGATGGTACAGGACCCGTATTCCGTGTACTGTGGAATTCCATAGCAACACGTCGCTCTGCTTATATTGTATTCTGTGCACTTCTGTCAACACGACTAGACATACTTGTCCCCTTGTCTTCACTCAATACGTAAGGACGTGTTGTTTCGTTTTTTCCACACGACTTCTATCAGCTGAATTTGTCAATTTGTTAAAATTTGTTATTATTTGTATTGTATTCATTGGATCGACGGTGGTGGTATGTTTACGTTTTGTGAGTTTCAGTTTCATTGTGGAGGTGTTTTTTGGTATTGCCAAGAAGCGACCATCTCTTATTACAAAGTAGATTTAATGGAGCCTTAGGAAAGCAAGATAGAATGATAGAAATGCATCATGAGCAAAAAAAATCTGAAGAACATCAACTTGAACGGATCGGTTTAATATAAACATGTGGCTCACAGATCTCATATCCACGTTTTGTCAGAAATACGATATGTTATAACTTAACTTGAATTTTACAAAGAGTGATACAAAATAAGGACTAAATTAACAAAATATCATTGAAATGCGAACCCAAAATCAGTAATTCGCGGCGAAATTCACAACATCGGCAGGTAAATCGCTTGGTAAATGCATAGGTATGTGTCGGCAGTTCTTTAAAATTGGAACTCACATTCTCCCGTTATAAAATATGTTATTGAAACGTAGATTTCGATGGATGACTCACATACCTATTCATTCGATTAAAAAAAATATGAATTAGCGGAATCCGCGACTTACTTTTAATTGTTCTGATTCGTTTCAGTCTGAAAGGTTAGTTTAACAAAAATATCCGCTAAAAAAAGCTTATTAAAAGCATCCCGATAATTGATTGATATTATATACTACCTATTGTTCTTTAAACAATAATGAAGATTCCAATTCCAAAGGCCGCGAAGGTAATGAACATGAGTTGTGGTAGACTCAAAACGTACCTATATTTTCATAACTACGTATTTTAAATTAGGTATTGATTTTATATTTCTTCACGTCCATGTGCCCACGTGTACTTATTTCGCGACGAAAATAATATTATCCAAATTTGTTAGCTGCAAAACTATTTTTTTCTAAGTAGAAATACACAGAAAGACTCACATATTTTCCCAAAGAAATCTCTTTAAACTGAATTTGGTATCAAACATCAAAAAGTTGGTTTTTACCGCGATTTTGAACGTATTATGAGTTTTTCCCACTGGTTTTTCCAAATAATCGAAAAATTTCAAGGTACTGCTATTTTCCGAAAACTAGACGGAAATTATTGTGACTTTCGCAGGTACCCCAGAATTACCCCCTCGAATAACTTCGGTCAGTCAGATTCAATACAAAAGAATACCACTATCACGTCAACATACACCAACACCAGAGAATAAAACTGAAAGTCTCTACGAAATGTCAAAAATGTTAAGGGAAAAATGAAAAAGTCACTAAGATTCTGAAACACGTCTTGACAAAACACGAACATTGCCGAACTGATATCAAGACGTGCACGGAATAACGTTTTTGTCACGCCTAGCTTCCACATGTTGAAATCCACAGTGGAATTCAACATGTTGAATTCCACAGGACACGGAATCCGGCTCCAGGCACAGTTTATATAATAAACAGTTGGCTAACTCCATGTCGTAGCCTTTGAAAATCATGTTCTCAAAGCAACTTGTCGAAATTCCCAAGATCAAAAAAAAAAACCGGTCGAGAACTAGTTTTACGTGGAAGACAATTTGGAAAAGGGCGATCGATTTTCAAACAGTGTACGGAACTCCAACGACGAATCTAAGCCGGAATTTCCGATCGGCAACACACCTGGTGTAATATTGTATCAGAGCGAGACTGAGCGTGCGCCAGTGCCACTTTTCAAGAGTAAACCCTCTAGTCTTTAGCTATGATTGGATGGTACAGGGCCTCAATAATCCACTTGATCCAGATTCATATATTACAGCATAAAGCCATTACCAAACTTACAATAGATCGATTCCAAGTACGTCGCGTCGCTAGGGCGGAATTCCGTGTACTGTGGAATTCCATAGCAACACGTCCCTCTCTGTGTAAAATGATGGGAAAGCGACATGTTGCTAGAAATTCACAGGTACACGGAGTACGGGTATTCCGTGCAACGACCTAATAGACGTCGTTGATTCCGTGTACTGTGGAATTCCATAGCAACACGTCGCTCTGCTTATATTGTATTCTGTGCACTTCTGTCAACACGACTAGACATACTTGTCCCCTTGTCTTAACTCAATACGTAAGGACGTGTTGTCTCGTTTTTTCCACACGACTTCTATCAGCTGAATTTGTCAACTTGTCATTATTTGTATTGTATTGTGGTGGTATGTTTACGTTTTGTGAGTTTCAGTTTCATTGTGGAGGTGTTTTTCGGTATTGCCAGGAAGCAACCATCTCTTATTACAAAGTAGATTCAATGGAGCCTTAGGAAAGCAAGATAGAATCATAGAAATGCATCATGAGCAGAAAAAATCTAAAGAACATGAACTTGAACGGATCGGTTCAATATAAACATGTGGCCCTACAGATCTCATATCCACGTTTTGTCAAAAATACGATATGTTATAACTTAACTTGAATTTTACAAAGAGTGATACAAAATAAGGACTAAATTAACAAAATATCATTGAAATGCCAACCCAAAATCAGTAATTCGCGGCAAAACTCACAACATCGGCAGGTAAATCGCTTGGTAAATGCAAGGTATGTGTCGGCAGTTCTTTAAAATTGGAACTCACATTCTCCCGTTATAAAATATGTTATTGAAACGTAGATTTCGATGGATGACTCACATACCAATTCATTCGATTAAAAAAAAATGAATCAGCGGAATCAGCGACTTACTTTTGATTGTCCTGATTCATTTCAGTCTGAAAGGTTGGTTTCACAAGAATATCCGCTAGAAACAGTTTATTAAAAGCATCACGATAATTTATTAATATTATATACCTACTACCTATTGTTCTTTAAACAATAATGAAGATTCCAATTCCAAAGGCCGTGAAGGTAATGAACATGAGTTGTGTGAGGCTCAAAACGTACCTATATTTATATAACCACGTATTTTAAATTAGGTATTGATTTTCTATGTTTTCACGTCCATGTGCCCACGTGTACTTATTTCGCGACCAAAATAATATTATCCAAATTTGTTGGCTGCAAAACTAATTTTTTTCAAAGTAGAAATACACAGAAAGACTCACATATTCTCCCAAAGAAATCTCTTTAAATTTTGCAGGTACCCCAGAATTACCCCCTCGAATAACTTCGGTCAGTCAGATTCAATACAAAAGAAAACCACTATCACGTCAACATACACCAACACCAGAGAATAATATTGAAAGTCCCTACGAAATGTCAAAAATGTTTAGGGAAAAATGAAAAAGTCACTAAGATTTTGAAACACGTCTTGACAAAACACGAACATTGCTGAACTGATATCAAGACGTGCACGGAATAACGTTTTTGTCACGCCTTGCTTCCACATGTTGAAATCAACAGTGGTATTCAACATGTTGAATTCCACAGTACACGGAATCCGGCTCCAGGACTTTTATCAGCTGAATTTGTCAATTTGTCATTACTTGTCAAAATTTGTCATTATTTGTATTGTATTGTGGTGGTATGTTTACGTTTTGTGAGTTTCAGTTTCATTGTGGAGGTGTTTTTTGGTATTGCCAGGAAGCAACCATCTCTCATTTCAAAGTAGATTCAATGGAGACTTAGGAAAGCAAGATAGAATGATAGAAATACTTCATGAGCAAAAAAAATCTGAAGAACATCAACTTGAACGGATCGGTTTAATATAAACATGTGGCTCACAGATCTCATATCCACGTTTTGTCAAAAATACGATATGTACCTATAGCTTAACTTGAATTTTACAAGGAGTGATACAAAATAAGGACTAAATTAACAAAATATCATTGAAATGCCAACCCAAAATCAGTAATTCGCGGCAAAACTCACAACATCGGTAGGTAAATCGCTTGGTAAATGCTTAAGGTATGTGTCGGCAGTTCTTTATAATTGGAACTCACGCATTCTCCCGTTATAAAATATAATATTGAAATGTAGATTTTGATGGATGACTCTCATACCCACCTATTCATTCGATTAAAAAAAAAATGAATTAGCGGAATCAGCGACTTACTTTTAACTGTTCTGATTCGTTTCAGTCTGAAAGGTTGGTTACACAAGAATATCCGCTAAAAGAGTTTATTAAAAGCATCCCGATAATTTATTAATATTATATACTACCTATTGTTGAACAATAATGAAGATTCCAAATGCAAAGGCCGCGAAGGTAAGCGTATGAACATGACTTGTGTGAAACTCAAAACGTACCTATATTTTTATAACCACGCATTTTAAATCAGGTATTGATTTTCTATTTCTTCATGTCCATGTGCCCACGTGTACTTATTTTGGGACCAAAATAATATTATCCAAATTTGTTGGCTGCAGAAATAATTTTTCAAAGTACAAATACACAGAAAGACTCACATATTCTCCCAAAGAAATCTCTCCAAACTGAATTTTGTATCAAACATCAAAAAGTTAGTTTTTTCCGCGATTTTTAACGTATTAGGAGTTTTTCCCACAGGTTTTTCCAAATAATCGAAAAATTTCAAGCTACTGCTATTTCCGAAAACTAGACGGAAATTATTGTTTGCAGGACGCGTATTCCGTGTACTGTGGAATTCCATAGCAACACGTCGCTCTCTGTGTAAAATGATGGGAAAGCGACATGTTGCTAGAATTCCACAGGTACACGGAATACGGGTCCAGGACCCGTATTCCGTGTACTGTGGAATTCCATAGCAACACGTCGCTCTGCTTATATTGCATTCTGTGCACTTCTGTCAACACGACTAGACATACTTGTCTCCTTGTCTTCACTCAATACGTAAGGACGTGTTGTTTCGTTTTTTCCACACGACTTCTATCAGCTGAATTTGTCAATTTGTCATTATTTGTCAAAATTTGTCATTATTTGTTTACGTTTTGTGAGTTTCAGTTTCATTGTGGAGGTGTTTTTCGGTATTGCCAGGAAGCAACCATCTCTTATTACAAAGTAGATTGAATGGAGCCTTAGGAAAGCAAGATAGAATGATAGAAATGCATCATGAGCAAAAAAAATCTGAAGAACATCAACTTGAACGGTTCCGATTAATATAAACATGTGGCTCACAGATCTCATATCCACGTTTTGTCAAAAATACGATATGTTATAACTTAACTTGAATTTTACAAAGAGTGATACAAAATGAGGACCAAATTAACAAAATATCATTGAAATGCCAACCCAAAATCAGTAATTCTCGGCAAAACTCACAATATCGGCAGGTAAATCGCTTGGTAAATGCATAGGTATGTGTCGGCAGTTCTTTAAAATTGGAACTCACATTCCCCCGTTATAAAATATGTTATTGAAACGTAGACTTCGATGGATGACTCACATACCTATTCATTCGATTAAAAAAAATATGAATTAGCGGAATCAGCAACTTACTTTTAATTGTTCTGATTCGTTTCAGTCTGAAAGGTTGGTTTCACAAGAATATCCGCTAAAAACAGTTAATTAAAAGCATCCCGATAATTTATTGATATTATAGGTATACTACCTATTGTTCTTCAAACAATAATGAAGATTCCAATTCCAAAGGCCGCGAAGGTAATGGACATGAGTTGTGAGAGACTCAAAACGTACCTATATTTTTATAACCACGTATTTTAAATTAGGTATTGATTTTCTATTTCTTCACGTCCATGTGCCCACGTGTACTTATTTCGCGACCAAAATAATATTATACAAATTTGTTGGCTGCAAAACTATTTTTTTTTTCTAAGTAGAAATACACAAAAAAACTCACATTCTCTCAAAGAGATCTCTTTAAACTGAATTTGGTATCAAACATCAAAAAGTTTGTTTTTACCGCGATTTTTAACGTATTATGAGTTTTTCCCACTGGTTTTTCCAAATAATCGAAACATTTCAAGCTACTGCTATTTTCCAAAAACTAGACGGAAATTATTGTGAGTTTTTCAGGTACCCCAGAAATACCTCCTCGAATAACTTCGGTCAGTCAGATTCAATACAAAAGAATACCACTAACACGTCAACATACACCAACACCAGAGAATAAAATTGAAAGTCCCTACGAAATGTCAAAAATGTTTAGGGAAAAATGAAAAAGTCACTAAGATTTTGAAACACGTCTTGACAAAACACGAACATTGCCGAACTGATATCAAGACGTGCACGGAATAACGTTTTTGTCACGCCTTGCTTCCACATGTTGAAATCAACAGTGGTAATCAACATGTTGAATACCACAGTACACGGAATCCGGCTCCAGGTACCCCAGAATTACCCCCTCGAATAACTTCGGTCAGTCAGATTCAATACAAAAGAATACCACTATCACGTCAACATACACCAACACCAGAGAATAAAATTGAAAGTCCCTACGAAATGTCAAAAATGTTTAGGAATAAATGAAAAAGTCACTAAAATTTTGAAACACGTCTTGACAAAACACGAACATTGCCGAACTGATATCAAGACGTGCACGGAATAACGTTTTTGTCACGCCTTGCTTCCACATGTTGAAATCAACAGTGGTATTCAATATGTTGAATTCCACAGTACACGGAATCCGGCTCCTGTGCACTTCTGTCAACACGAACAGACATACTTGTCCCCTTGTCTTCACTCAATACGTAAGGACGTGTTGTTTCGTTTTTTCCACACGACTTCTATCAGCTGAATTTGTCAATTTGTCATTATTTGTCAAAATTTGTCATTATTTGTATTGTATTTATGGATCGACGGTGGTGGTATGTTTACGTTTCGTGAGTTTCAGTTTCATTGTGGAGGTGTTTTTCGGTATGGTCAGGAAGCAGCCATCTCTTATCACAAAGTAGATTGAATGGAGCCTTAGGAAAGCAAGATAGAATGATAGAAATGCATCATGAGCAAAAAAAATCTGAAGAACATCAATTTGAACGGATCGGTTTAAAATAAACATGTGGCTCACAGATCTCATATCCACGTTTTGTCAAAAATACGATATGTTATAACTTGACTCGAATTTTACAAAGAGTGATACAAAATAAGGACTAAATTAACAAAATATCATTGAAATGCCAACCCAACATCAGTAATTGGCGGCAAAACTCACAACATCGGCAGTTAAATCGCTTGGTAAATGCATAGGTATGTGTCGGCAGTTCTTTAAAATTGGAACTTACATTCTCCCGTTATAAAATATGTTATTGAAACGTAGATTACGATGGATGACTCACATACCTTATTCATTCGATTAAAAAAAATATGAATTATTAGCGGAATCCGCGACCTACTTTAAATTGTTCTGATTCGTTTCAGTCTGAAAGGTTAGTTTCACAAAAATATCCGCTAAAAACAGTTTATTAAAATCATCCCGATAATTGATTGATATTATATACTACCTATTGTTCTTTAAACAATAATGAAGATTCCAATTACAAAGGCCGCGAAGGTAATGAACATGAGTTGTGGGAGACTCAAAACGTACCTATATTTTTTTAACCACGTATTTTAAATTAGGTATTGATTTTCTATTTCTTCACGTCCATGTGCCCACGTGTACTTATTTCGCGACCAAAATAATATTATCCAAATTTGATTGCTGCAAAACTATTTTTTTTCTAAGTAGAAATACACAGAAAGACTCACATATTCTCCCAAAGAAATCTCTTTAAACTGAACTTGGGATCAAACATCAGAAAGTTGATTTTTTTCGCGATTTTGAACGTATTATGAGTTTTTTCCACTGGTTTTTCCAATTAATCGAAAAATTTCAAGCTACTGCTATTTTCCAAAAACTAGACGGAAATTATTGTGAGTTTTGCAGGTACCCCAGAATTACCTCCTCGAATAACTTCGGTCACTCAGATTCAATACAAAATAATACCACTATCACGTCAACCTACACCAACACCAGAGAATAAAATTGAAAGTCTCTACGAAATGTCAAAAATGTTTAGGGAAAAATGAAAAAGTCACTAAGATTTTGGAACACGTCTTGACAAAACACGAACATTGCCGAACTGATATCAAGACGTGCACGGAATAATGTTTTTGTCACGCCTTGCCTTCACATGTTGAAATCAAAAGTGGTATTCAACATGTTGATTTCCACAGTACACGGAATCCGACTCCTGCTGATACCTTAATAATGACATATCAAATTGATTGTGACAGATTTTATAATTTAAGGTTGAAGTTAATCAAAATGTAAAATGCGATAACGGTCTCACTGATTAAAATGAACAAAATAGATTCCTTCTTCTGCTGTGTTGTAAAACATGTATAGTCCATATTTTATAAGAACGGACGATTTGACCGTTATATTCACCAAGGCGATGAAAATAAATTCCCTAACACCTATATGCACCGTAGAAATCTAATCCGGATGAAGTCTTTATCGCGATTATATTCCAATTTTTGTATGCACCGCAGCGCTTAAGCCTGAATCGGTCGCTTAACTCTGATTGCTCCATTTTCTAGGCTTAATCGAAGAATTTCAACGAATTCTAACCTAGTCTTTCATTTCTTTATGTTTATCCTACCAGATTTTGAGGTTTTGCGACTAAAGACAAAACTATGAAAGTGGAATATCAACGGAGGATTATTTAGATTTTTAAAAAATCATCGATTGGAGTAGGATTCTTTTCCAATTCCAATAGGTGGTCAATGGGTACTATGTAATATACAAAAAAGATCTCAATATCAAGCAATATTTATTGCTCCACAACACACTCATAATAATGCGAATTGCTCAATAGAATATTGAATTGAATAGGTACCTATTTTTGTAGGTAGGTACAAAAAAAACAGTGTACCTATCACACTCTGATATCTACCGCATATTTTACCTATGATTTTTTATCGTTCAATCGATCGACTCAATTTGGATTGGTGTTGAAAGTAGGTACCTACCTATCTATATCCTGTAGGTATCTAATGGCTACTTATCTCAAAGTTTTGTCTAATTCTAATTCAATTCAAAATTTTAAGTTTACGGGTAAACCCAGACTCATGAACAAAAAGACTCGTTGATTTACTTTTTTTTAAAGCTTTAGGTACTAATCATCTCTACAAGATAAACTAAAATAAAAACCTTTAAAACTGATGGTCTCATCACTTTTTATTTGTTTTCCCAAATGAGATCTTTCCATTCAATTTTCTTGACTTCATCCAAGTCCCAATTTATAACAGATATCCCAATAGAAGAAGGTTTGTGTTTTTATCAACTATATAAGACATTATTTTAATTATATTTGCGTTTTCCAAAGTTTGTACATCGAGTTGTACATATTTGTGATAATTTCAAAGTAGATAATGATTTTGAGAATTATACAATATTTTTAATTTATCAATGGGCATTCCTCGGGGCATTCCTTACAAAATCATATAATTAACCACTTGTTTCTACTAAAATATATTTTCTTGTGTTGTAAAAATTGATGTTTTTATTTATCATCAGATGGATGGAATTGTTATTCTTGCTGTATTAGACTAGGTATAGAGTATATAATAACCACTCAATATCATGAAATCTAAGCCCAAGAAAAGAGAAAAAGCAAATATACGAATGGTTCAAGAATAAAAGTTGATACCTACACCAAATATTGAATTTAGAAGAAAAACCCCTTGGCTAATGTTTGCTAAACGTCATATCAGGCTTGCGGATGTTACTGATCCATATTGTTGCTCATTTTTCATTAAAACTTGCAAGCAAATAGCAAAACTCAAAACAAATCACGCAATATAAATTTCAGAATTGTTATTTATATATTTTTCTAGGTTATTTTGTGACGTTGTCAAAAGTCTCAACAGGGATTAACGATCCTTGCAGCGAATTCTTCGGTGCATACAAAACACCGCTTAATCTAACTTTGAAAATTAATCGAGATTGGCTAAGCTCTCGTACGGTGCATATGGCTGTATAACAGCTATATGCACCGTACGTGAGCTTAGCCAATCTCGATTAATTTTCAAAGTTAGCTTAAGCGGTGTTTTGTATGCACCGAAAAATTCGCTGCAAGGATCGTTAATCCCTGGTTAGACTTTTGACAACATCACAAAATAACCTAGAAAAATATATAAATAACAATTTTGGAATTTATGTTGCGAGATTTGTTTTGAGTTTTGCTATTTGCTTGCAAGATTTAATGACAAATGAGCAACTATATGGATCAGTCACTCCCGCAAGCGTGATATGAAGTTTAGCAAACATTAGCCAAGGGGTTTTTCTTGTAAATTCAATATTTGGTGTAGGTATCAACTTTTATTCTTGAACCATTCGTACCTATATTTGCTTTTCCTCTTCTCTTGGGCTTTGATTTCATGAAAGTGAGTGGTTATTATATACTGTATACCTAGTCTAACACAGCAAGAATAACAATTCCATCCACCTGATGATAAATAAAAACATCACTTTTCACAACACAAGAAAATATATATTAGTGGTTAATTAAATGATTTTGTGAGGAGTGCCCCGAGGAATGCCCATTGATAAATTGACAATATTGTATAATTCTCAAACTCATTATCTACTTTGAAATTATTACAAATATGTACAACTCGATGTACAAACTTTGGAAAACGCATCGTTTGACAACTCAAGGAAAGAGGAAAAACAAATATAATTAAAATAATCTCTTATATAGTTGATAAAAACACAAACCTTCTTTTATTGGGATTTCTGTTATACCATGAAAAAATCTCATTTGGGAAAACAAATAAAAAGTGATGAGACCATCAATTTTAAAGGTTTTTATTTTAGTTTATCTTGCAGAGATAAGTATCTAAAGCTTGAATAAAAAAAGTAAATCAACAAGTCTATTTGTTTATGAGTCTGGGTTTACCCATAAACTTAAAATTTTGAATTGAATTAGACAAAACTTTGAGATAAGTAGCCATTAGATACCTCTACAGGATATAGATAGGTAGGTACCTACTTTCAACACCAATCCAAATTGAGTCGATCGATTGAACGATAAAAAATCATGGGTAAAATATGCAGTAGATATGCGAGTGTGATAGGTACACTGTTTTGTATTGTATCTACCTACAAAAATAGGTACCTATTCAATTCAATATTCTATTGAGCAATTCGCATTATTATGAGTGTATTGTGGAGCAATAAATATTGCTTGATATTGAGATCTATTTTGTATAGTACCCATTGACTACCTATTGGAATTAGAAAAGAATCCTACTCCAATCGATGATTTAAAAAAAATCTAAATAGGATCCTCCGTTGATTTCACTCTCTTAGTTTTGTCTTCAGTCGCAAAACCTCAAAATCTGTAGGAAAAACATAAACAAATGAAAGACTAGGTTAAAATTCGTTGAAATTCTTCGATTGAGCCTAGAAAATGGGGCGATCAGAGTTAAGCGACCGATTCAGGCTTAAGCGCTGCGGTGCATCCAAAAATTGGAATATAATCGCGATAAAGACTTCATCCGGATCAGATTTCTACGGTGCATATAGGTGTAAATCACCGTCATTTCTAAACTTGTCAAGCGTTTGACGTCAAATTTTAACCTCGATTTACAATATTAGAGCAGAATCGAATTTCCGATTTTTTCTGAGTGATACTATTTTGTTGATTTTTTGTGTTTTTGATGTTCATTTAGTTGTTATTGTTCATATTATTTTTCAGTTTTTAGTCAGCGGTATAAATATTTGATTTTATGTAGGTACGTAAAAATATAAATTCTAGTTTTGGCAATAATGGATAGCATGCCTGTTGAGCCTCGAGCTAGTTCCAGCATTGCTCAGGAATCAGATTTTGAAGATCACACTGTATGTAAACTAATGAAAGCATAAAATTAATTATAAATTATTAAAGATTGAGGATGAGGAGTTGTCTTGTCAGGAGCTTATAACATTTCCGGGTACAAATAGTGGAACTAAGACGGTACGTCATAGTAAGTGGCCTATTAGAATATCTCGGAAAATAAAGCGATTGGGATTCTGAAAATTTGTCGAGAGAGATTTTCAAAGATGCTTTTCTCAAATGAAATAATAGTGACGTTGCGCGACTTTCGGCTATACCGGAAGTAGGTGTCAACTCGCTTGTTTCAAATAGAACACCCTATATATTATTACATTTTTGGATTCTACGTAAAGTGAAATTCTAGGCAGATTGGATGTATGATGTCCTCTACCTAAGTATAAGCGTTCTTGAAATATTTGAGCTTTTATGTCAGAAATGACGTTTGTAGGTTCCTATTTAAATGTAAATTTTTCATGTGAAAAATCCTCTATTGTTTAATTTATATTGGATTTCTTGTTGAAAGGGACCTACTTTAGAGATTTTCCACAATATTTTGATAACTTTTATTATAGGGTGGCCCAAAAATAAGTTCAAAAATAAGATTAAGAAAACTGTCAAAAATCCATTTTTTCAAATGGAGACCCCCAATTTTTATCATCTTATCATTAAGTATTGAAAATGAAGGTGACTTTGTATAAGATTGTCCATTCCAAAAATTCCTATTTTTATCTTTTTTTTTTGAATTTTGGAATGGACAATATTTTATAAACACACCTTTATTTTCAATGCTCAATAAGATAAAATTACAAAAATTGAGAGTTTCCATTTGAAAAAATTGATTTTTGGCGGTTTTTTGGATTTTATTTTTGATCTTATTTTTGGATCACCCTGTAATAACATTTATCAAAATATTGTAAAACATCTTTTGAAGTAGGCTCCTTTTAAAAAGAAATCTGATACAAATGAAACACAAGAGGCTTTCTTATACGAAAAATTTACATTTAAAAAGGAACCAGCAAACGTCATTTTTGACAAAAAAACCTAAATATTTCAAAAACGCTTATACCTAGGTATGGGACATCATACATCAAATCTGCCTAGAATTTTACGTAGAATCCAAATACGTAATAATATATAGGGCGTTCCATCTGAAATAAGCAAGTTGACGGCTACTTCCGGTAAAACCGGAAGTCGCGTAACGTCAATATTATTTCATTTGAAAAGAGCATCTCCAAAAATCTCTTCTTACACATTTTCAGAATCCCAATCACTTTATTTCCCGAAATGTTCTAATAGGCCACTTACTATGGCGTACCCTGTATAGTAATGTTGATATCTCCAGATAATTTTGTCAGTTTTTGAATTCAAGCCCGCTATCATTAGATAGCTAACAAAATGTTGCAAAATGTTTGAAATGCTTCAACTTTGCAATGGATCAACGGATTTCTACGGTCTTTGTAGAGCTGGGCATCTTACAAGATAAATGATAATAAACATAATATATTATTTATTTTACTTCAAGTCACGTTAACTCATGGTCAGATAAATATCACAAGCCTAGAATTGGACATAACTTTGATACTGCATTAGTTATCAGGGAAGTATTGGTGAATTTGTTCACGGAAACTGGCGATTTTTTGTAAAAATAATGTCCATGGCTCTTTTATCACATTTAAAAAAAGATGTAATGCAACTTTTTTTTGTGAACCTTTGATAAAAATGGCAAGTACCATTCGAAGGAGGGGCAAAATGTATGTAATTTCACAATTACTGAAATTTTAAACATGGAAAAAATTACCCATTTTCCATGATTTTTTCAAAATTTTGCCAAATCTAAAACTTCGTATCTACACTATCCATTTCCAATTATTGTGTAATTCTTGTTGTTGCTAGATGCCAGCCGTTTTTATCAAAAGTTACACAGAAAAAAGTTCCACTTTCAACATCTTTATTTTTAAACGTGATAAAAAGGCCGTAATAGCTAACAAGTGTGAAAAATGAATTTTCCCTACAGCCGTGCGTGAAAATGAATTTTTCGCACCAATATCCGTGTGGAAAATCAGATTTCCTGCACCAGTGCGGAAAAATTAACAATATCATAAGCAAACAGCAACCAGGTTTCCAGGTTACTAACTTTTAAATTACGGCTGCTTCACCGAACTCCGCTACGCGTCGTTCGGTGAACGGCAGACTCGTGCGGAAAAACAAATTTTCCGCACTTGTTAGGTAAATAGCTATTTCGGCACGAGTTTGCAGCAAAGTGCAAAAAAAAAGATTTTCCGCAAATGTTAGGTGCAATAGTCCAAAAAACAAATAAATAACAATAATAATTTTGGAATGTCAGATAGTTGATTTACACGTTGCCAAGCCAATAGAACACACTCGGTTCAGGGCTTCAAGCAGCTTTTTGTCTATGTCCTATGCTATTGAAGTATGCGTGCCAAAAACTGAAGTTTGCGTGCTGAAAACTGAAGTTTGCGTGCCGAAAATTTTTTCCGCACTAGTGAAAAACTTATTTTCGGCACGGATATTGGTTCGGAAAATTGATTTTCACGCACGGCTGTAGAAAAAATATTTTTTGTCAGAGTTTTATCAAATTCTAGGCTTGAGCTATTTATCAGACCATGTGTCGTGTAAGTGTAACCTTATCGATTAAAAAAAACTGTTCATCTCATTTATTTTTTTCAATTAGTAAATAAGGTTTCCAACTCTGCAAAAGCCGTAGAAATCCGTCAATCCAATGGAAAGTTAAAGCATTAAAACATTATGTTTCCCTTCCATGTGTAAGTTCAAGTGTCCCGCAGTTTAGTTACTCATTGATTTATTTTCCCGATACTTGATAATTGATAATGATTATGGAAGTACGTTGAGTTACAACACTGTATGCATTTTTGTTATTTTGATAGTATATTCGAAGAATATCACATTTTCTCTTTTTCTTATCTGTGAGAGAAATTGTTAACGATTCTGCCAAAAAATCTATCACACATTAAAACAATCACGGTAACCAAGCACTTTTTCGATGTCAATATTTTTTTATACGTGAATTTTAGGTATAGAGTATATTGTACTTGTACATAGAAAATATTTAGAATGTTTAAAACATGAAAATCGAATAAAAAAGTGGGGTTCGCATTTGAAATGAGAAAGTTGGACCACGTCCAGACTTTCTGAGGTACCCTGTATAAGCGAAATGCAATTTTTCAAAACACTCACTCAAAACCATCAAACTTTTATTCGAGATACTTTTTTCAAAAACTTCAAATAAAAAAGATTACGGGGTGTCAATATACAGGGAGTTCGGTAAGTATATATGGCATAATTTCGGAAGCTTATGGGGAAGTCAAAATAACTCCAGTTTGTCATGAAACTTTTTTCTCAAGTGCCTCCTAACGAAGAACAGAGCCCTAAAGGGGTACCCATCAATTTAATTTTTTAGCTCTAACTTTTGAAACGGCTTGAATAATTTGTTGAAATTTCAGTTTGTTGTGTAGGTCATAAATACTCATAAAATCGTGGTAAAATGAATATTTCAAATTATAGGGGGAACCAGAAACGGACTGTCCACCAAACCTTTTGGGCCCAATTTTAGACAGCTGTCATTTTTTAGATCTGTAAACTACTTGCCACGTTTTTTTTTCCTCTTAGGAATTATCTGAATTATTTGCAGAAGAGAATTGATAATCACAGATGGTTTCAATAGGTTGAGTCAGAGGTCAAATAGTGAGCAAATTTGTGCCCTAGCTCGAAAATCGGAAGTAGGGTTGGGTTAATGGCGCCACTGACTTAAGACAGAATAAGTCAGAATCCTCTGTGATTGTGTACAGCGCTGACTTTACCAACCAACCAAAAGTGCAAATAATCAATCACATAAAACAAAAAAAATAGAAAATCGATAAAACGCAAACCGACATAGAGCCAAATCAAAATCATTTTCCCAGTTAATAATTTATTGAGAATAATTAAAAACTAACATATCCGACTAGTAATGGACGTCGGATCAATACGAAGTATCTAAAGAACTAAAAGCCGCAACGACCATGATCATGTCCGCTTAACATTGGCAAAATTCAAATGCCCAACATCCGAATTATAATTAGAATTATAAAGAAAGGCATTCATAAGTCAGTATCTTTTCAGTACCAACAATTTATATATAAGTATATATATATATATAAAAAAAAAAAATGAACTTTACGACTTGATATGTAAAGGAGTAAAAATAACAATAGTCGAAGCAAGCAAATTTACATTTCAAGAAACCGACGAAATATTGATAAAAAAAAAAGGTAACTTGCGCTTTCCTTGGAACGTCGTCAATCAAATCCAGCTACACAGCTCCGTTCCTAATTTTCTCCTTGAATGAACTTGTGAAAAAGGGTGTCAGTCAAAGCGTAATATAATCAGGGGGGTGGTACGCACACGATATTTCATCAAAAGGTCTGACCGGGAGATGGACCCTAAGAAACATCGAAATCACAAAAATATCCTAACGAGTTATAAAATCTTACCTCAAATCTGAGGGTTATCCTCTCAAAATCTCAAAAGTATTGTGGAACTTTGGCTGGTTCGGATAGAGAAAACGTGTTCGTTCGGCGCAGGAATGTCGAAGGAATTCGTAACCGGACAGACAGAAGGTTCCGGAATAATAAAAAAAAACTCCTGAAAACGCATTTCTATTAGAAAGATCTAAACCCTTAATGGATGGAAATCAACATACCTGATGTTAGAGGAGGTGTTACTTTCGTGTGAGAGTGAAAACCTTCCAGTTTATTCCAAAAAAAAAATACCAACATGTGGTACAGCGAAAGGCTATGGACCAAAATCCAAAAATAAGCCCAAACTGCATATAATGCCCAAGTGCTACAAATCCTTCAAAAAGGCACCAGTAATTTCATCCAAATCTGGTAATTAAGCACATGAAGCAATGGAATGTGTTCGGAGGCAATCACTCAACTCAAGGTAATGGAGCAGCTAAGAAACTGGTTCAAATTCAACAATGACTCCACCACGTGATTTAAACGATCAAAAAAAAAACTACCGGAGTTAATACCAATTGAAAAGGTGGGATATGGTTCTATACCCATGTCCATCGACGCCAACTCTAACGAGAAAACTATCTATCAACCCACAACCCACAGAGAGAAAATCAGACTAAAATAATAGAAATAATTCAACGTGACAACGCCGCATTTTATCTCATGGTTTCCTGGAACCTATAATTATTTAGCGCAATCGCAATAGACCCTCTGTAAAATCAAACTGACAGATAACGGCTGCAAAGATGTCAAAGTGCGACATGCTCGAACATAAATAGATAATAATCGAATATATTGATTATGTCTATTCTTTGCAAAGTGCGATGTTCCCGGAATCTTATTAATTAATAACAAGAACTAGTTTTGTTGATCTACAACTGGAAAAACGTGAGTATTGAGAGTCTGATTATGAATCAACTATTTAAATATTGAGGTTAAGGGTTATATAAACAAACGACTAAAATTAGTGATTAATTTACAGAAGTAGACTTCAGACTGTGGAAAATCAAGGATTAATGAAAACGCAACCAAAACAACTCAAACCCACGAATAAACCTGAAGAAGATACCATAAAATAACACGATTAATGTTGAAGAGATGTATCCAGGAAAAGTCAATGAAATCCAGATGAAAAGTGTGTGAATCTGTAATTTGATGATATTATAAATAAATGTTGAAAGGGCAGGTGACTTTTGAATGGGGAAAATGGGAAAAACTCTCAAATGAACGACTGACAAATAATTATTTACTTAAATAAATCCAAATTGCCATACTACTATTAAAGCAAATAGACCTTGATTTTTGGCACGTTACAACTCCCCCCCTCCTAAGAATAGGAGAAAGCTTAAAAGTTTTCGACGATGATGAAAATCCAGAATGTTCTATACCAATAACCAAGGAAAAGTGACAACGCGCACAGTAGACAATAAACGCAATATGGTGGAAAAGGGAAAGCAACAAGCTACATTGACTAAAATTGATGAAGTCGGTTATTAGGCTCAAACCATTGATGGTAAAAAAAACATTCGGCAAGAGCTATTCGGTGGTCACTTGGTGGGCTCCTACCACCGGCAGTATTATCCCGCCACGGACATATTCTAAGCCCTGTGCCGTAGGGCTGGAAGATAACAAAAGAAATTAGCTAAAATAGGAACGTAGAGAAAGTGAGATGCGAAATGTTGGGCATACAATAAATAGATAAGGCTAGTCGGTATCATCTGCGATTGAGGTAGATGGATCAAGGTACTGCTTGAGCTCCTGAACGTGCCATATACCTTTGGAGTTTCCTAATTCGTCCTGTAGTTCATATGACCAAGACCCGCACTTCCGTTTTACGATGAAAGGGCCAAGAAAAGTTGGAGCTAGTTTAGCACTATAATAATTTGCGGCGTCAGAGAGGACTTTATTCTTTCGCCAAACTCTATCCCCAGAACTAAACATGACAGGACGACGGCGCAAATTATATCGGTGAGCATTCTGTGTTCTTGTAGCTTTTATCCTTGACTGAACTTGTTGGTATAACTTCACAAACCCCTTTTGACGATTTTGGACATACAAATCAACATTAACTTGCTGATGGGTTAATTTAGACTGATGATCACTCCCATACAAGGTATGTTCTCTGCCGAACAAAATGAAATAGGGACTATACTTTGTGGTTTCACTTGGAGAGGATCTAATGGCACAACCAATTTCATTCAAATGCTCATCCCATGTTCTATGGTTTTCCTGTCGAACGTACATACGCAGCATTGTTTTAATTATTCTATTGTGTCGCTCAGTAGGGTTAGCGCGAGGGTTGTAGTTAGCTGTATAGAAGATGCGAGCATTATATCTTTGACACAAGGTTTGGAAATCCTTAGATTTCATTTGGACTCCGTTATCGCAAGTTAGGAACATGGGTGTTCCGTAAAGTAGGAAAAAGTTCTCCACAATTTCGACCAATGACTTTGCCTTGGCGGATCGACAAGGGTGTAAGAAAACAGATTTGCTAAAGTAATCAGAAATAACCAAAATACAGGAGTGTCCCTTCTTGGAGCGAGGTAATGGCCCAATGTAGTCAAGACTTATGGCTTGGAATGGTTCAGTAATCTCCGGGCGCTCACCCATCAAACCTGCAGGTCGTTTCTGTTCAACTTTATTCCGAGCACAAGGAGTACAATTTCTGACGTAGTTGACAACATCCGCTTTCATTTTTGGCCAATAATAACTTTGACGTATTTTCCCAAAAGTTTTATGGACACCTACATGACCAGCTGTCGGAATGTCATGACATCGATGAAGGATCTCCCTTCGTTTATCTTTAGGAACAACAACTTTCCAATCATTTGAGGAAGAAGATAACTCCGGGATCGATGATTTCATAAGCTTATAGAGGCTACCGTTCTGCGTTCTCCAAAGTGGAAACTTCGAGGGGTTCATTTCGACCTTCTGAAGCATCGATAAAAACCATTTATCGTTAGTCTTCGGGGAAGGAAAAGAAAATGTATCTGTAGAGAAAATTGAATCCAAAGCTACTGGTACGGCACGAGAAAGAAAATCTGGGACTATGTGGTCTTTACCTTTTCGATGAATTAATTGAAAATCAAACTGCTGCAGACGTAGTTGCCAGCGGGCAAGACGACCTTGGGGATCCTTTAAGCGGTGTAGCCACAATAACGACGCATGGTCTGTGATAACTATGAAGTGAACGTGATCTAAATAATGTCGCAATTTCTCAACGGACCAAATAACGGCAAGACATTCCTTTTCTGTTACGGTCAACTTTATCTCTTGCTTAGTGAGGGACCTGGAAAGGTAACAGATTACCCTTTCGCCCTCTTCATATTGCTGAGTCAGTACAGCTCCGAGACCATAATTAGACGCGTCCGTCTGCAGATAAAAGGTTTTTTCAAAATCTGGGGCAGTCAAGATAGGGGCAGTTACCAAACATTCCTTAAGGGTTGTAAATGATTTTTGGCAATCCGGGGTCCAGTTCCATTTTGCGTTTTTCTTGGTCAAATTGAGGATTGGTGCTAAAAGGGATGAGAATTCCGGAACAAAGCGACGGTACCAAGATGCAGTTCCTATGAACCTTCGAACTTCATTGATATTTCGGGGAGGAGGGATGTTAACAATTGCCTCGACCTTTTCCGGATCAGGGCGCAATCCCTGATTATCGACTAAATATCCCAGGTACCTTAATTCTGGTTTGCAGAACTGACATTTTTCGACTGAAACTATGAGACCTGCATCGCGCAAGCGATCAAAAACCATCCGTAGAAGATCCAAATGTTCGGGAAATGAGTTTGAAACAATGATTATGTCATCAAGATACACCATAACGTTTGGTTCAAGTTCGGGTCCAAGAATGGTGTCGACAATCCGCTGCCAAGTTGCGGGTGCATTCGACAAGCCAAACGGCATTCTGCAAAATTGGAATAAACCTCTTCCAGGCACAGTGAAGGCGGTATATTCGCGAGAAGAATTGCTAAGAGGAACTTGCCAAAACGCAGACCGTATATCTATCGAACTAATGAAGTGAGTGTCCCTTAAACGATCCAATATTGTTGATATATAAGGGAGCGGGTAAGCATCCTTTTTGGTATGTAGATTAACCTGCCTAAAATCAATACAAAACCTGAAACTTCCATCTTTCTTACGAGCAAGGCAGACGGGGCTAGACCAAGGACTACTAGACCTTTCGATGACACCCAATCTTAACATCTCTTGAACCTCATCGTCAATAAACTTTTGCTTAAACGGCGATACCGGGTAGTAGCGTTGTTTTATGGGTTTGGTACCTGATTCTAGAATAATTTCGTGTTCTGCCACCTTACAGCAACCAAGTCCTGTACCCATCTCTACAATTTTTTGCTCAACGAGATCGTTCAATGCTGTCCTCTCTAGTGGGGTGAGGTTGTCGAGATCTCGCAAACAAGCGACCTCAGTATCCCCAGAAAATTCGGAAAAGTGCCAAACATCCTTTCTTAGATCGGGGATAATTTTCATAGATTTCCAGAAATCAATGCCAAGAATAATTTTATGAGACAATTCGGGAAGTACTACTACGTCAATAATACACGTCTTATCAATCAAAGTAATGGGTGTTTGAATATACCCTATGCTATGACATGATTGACCATTCGCCACTGTACAAAAGCTCTGTTGTTTTACCAATTTTAACCCTAATTTGGAAAGAATTTCATAGCCCGGAAGGCCAACCAAAGTGCGACTGGCACCTGAGTCAAGAAGACCTAACATCGGGTAACCAAGAATATTGATCTGTAAATATGGCCGCTGGTCACCCTGTGCGTGTGAAACAATATAATCGAGAACCAGCTTATTCTGTAAATCAAGCTCATCGGTCGTTTCAAGATTTTGCCAGGAAGAAGTAGCACGACCTAACGATTCTCCCGGGACCCGTTTCCCGAGTTACCACATTTTGGACAAGATCTAATCGTGACATTTGGAGAACCACAGCGATAACAATGCATTTTACGGGGGTTTGGACAATCCCTATTCAAATGACCGGTATTCTGACAATTCCAACAAACAACTCCAGCCGAGCTCAACCTGGAAGGTCTATCACCCTGCGAATCCACTCTATCAACGCCAAAAGAATTATTCACATCGCTAAAAGGAAAAGAGCAACTTGGAGAATTCGATTCATCAGAATTAGGTTGCTGACGGACATCAACATAAGCAAAATCAGGCTCCACAAATTGCTGTCGCCTCCGAGAAGGGGGTACGTAATTTTCAGCCCTGTATTTCTTTGTTTCCAACTTTAGACATTCCTGTTCAAGTTCTTCAATAGATTCAACGACAGGAAGTTGAGTCGAGTAAAAAGGGGATAAGTTACGACACAAAATATCAAGCTGGGCTTCATCAGAGAGACCACCGTAACGTCGGAACAATGCCTGCATACAGGACAAATAGTCCACAATTGACTCAGAAGTATCCTGAGTGCGATCCAGAATTTCTCTGAAAAGTCTCGCGCGATAGTCGGGAGGTTCAAAATGACTACGCAATAGATCAGTCAAGCTGCTCCAATTATGAAACCTATTTGCATTTGCCCTATACCAATTCAGGGCCTTACCAGAGAACAAATCTATAGCACTGTCAAACAACTGTTTGTCCGTGACATTACGGGACTTAGATAGTTCCTTCACTCTTTCAAGAAAATTATGAACAGACGATTTTGAGTCACCTGTGAATTTGATGTTCCATTTTTCAAGGTTAGGAGGCTTTGAGGTATTCTGAGAGAAAGATTGAGGAAAGGTGAGCTGATGTGCAGGGGAAGAAACCTGAGGAGGGTCATTAAAATCGAAGTGTCGACTTAGCTCGGGATCTCCCTTAGCGACTGATTCAAGATTGTCCAAGGCTGCCAAGATATCGATTAAAAGTTCGGTCTTTTGGGTGTGCTCTTCTGACGACAAATTAGACTCCGGGATCCTTTGTACTCGGTTAAGGAGATGTACCAGTCTAGATTGAGTTGACACATATTTGTTATGGGCACCATCACCCTTGATTGCAGAAATAGCATTGTTAGCTTCATCCAAGAAGAGACGAATTTGAGCTTTCTCCTCGTCGAATTCAAGCGCATAAGGTGGAAAAGAGCAGGCTCCCGTTTTTTCCATTTTTAGTAAAGGACGAAGAATGGACCTCATTTGGTCAACAGTTCTCTTATCATCAACATCGACCCCACGAACCACAAGCTCATGAATCAACATTTCCTTTTTCAGGTGTAATACATTCATTTTGAAATCCATCGTACCAAAAATCGCTAACGAAATAATGTACCTTACCAACCAAATTGAATCGAAGGCAGTTAAAAAAAAAATACCTATTCAAATTAATATTGTAGACAATACGCAGGTCAATACCAACAAAAAGGTAATGATAAGAAATATACCCAGTATACCAAAGTAAGAATAATTTTTTTTTTTTTTTTTTTTTTTTTTTTTTTTGAAGTGGTAAAAGATATTAAAAATGAACTTCTCAAAAATTAATATTTGGCTCTATGTTTAGAAATACCCGGCCCCACGTTGGGCGCCAAAAATTTGCCACGTTTTTTTTTCCTCTTAGGAATTATCTGAATTATTTGCAGAAGAGAATTGATAATCACAGATGGTTTCAATAGGTTGAGTCAGAGGTCAAATAGTGAGCAAATTTGTGCCCTAGCTCGAAAATCGGAAGTAGGGTTGGGTTAATGGCGCCACTGACTTAAGACAGAATAAGTCAGAATCCTCTGTGATTGTGTACAGCGCTGACTTTACCAACCAACCAAAAGTGCAAATAATCAATCACATAAAACAAAAAAAATAGAAAATCGATAAAACGCAAACCGACATAGAGCCAAATCAAAATCATTTTCCCAGTTAATAATTTATTGAGAATAATTAAAAACTAACATATCCGACTAGTAATGGACGTCGGATCAATACGAAGTATCTAAAGAACTAAAAGCCGCAACGACCATGATCATGTCCGCTTAACATTGGCAAAATTCAAATGCCCAACATCCGAATTATAATTAGAATTATAAAGAAAGGCATTCATAAGTCAGTATCTTTTCAGTACCAACAATTTATATATAAGTATATATATATATAAAAAAAAAAAAATGAACTTTACGACTTGATATGTAAAGGAGTAAAAATAACAATAGTCGAAGCAAGCAAATTTACATTTCAAGAAACCGACGAAATATTGATAAAAAAAAAGGTAACTTGCGCTTTTCTTGGAACGTCGTCAATCAAATCCAGCTACACAGCTCCGTTCCTAATTTTCTCCTTGAATGAACTTGTGAAAAAGGGTGTCGGTCAAAGCGTAATATAATCAGGGGGGTGGTACGCACACGATATTTCATCAAAAGGTCTGACCGGGAGATGGACCCTAAGAAACATCGAAATCACAAAAATATCCTAACGAGTTATAAAATCTTACCTCAAATCTGAGGGTTATCCTCTCAAAATCTCAAAAGTATTGTGGAACTTTGGCTGGTTCGGATAGAGAAAACGTGTTCGTTCGGCGCAGGAATGTCGAAGGAATTCGTAACCGGACAGACAGAAGGTTCCGGAATAATAAAAAAAAACTCCTGAAAACGCATTTCTATTAGAAAGATCTAAACCCTTAATGGATGGAAATCAACATACCTGATGTTAGAGGAGGTGTTACTTTCGTGTGAGAGTGAAAACCTTCCAGTTTATTCCAAAAAAAAAATCCCAACATGTGGTACAGCGAAAGGCTATGGACCAAAATCCAAAAATAAGCCCAAACTGCATATAATGCCCAAGTGCTACAAATCCTTCAAAAAGGCACCAGTAATTTCATCCAAATCTGGTAATTAAGCACATGAAGCAATGGAATGTGTTCGGAGGCAATCACTCAACTCAAGGTAATGGAGCAGCTAAGAAACTGGTTCAAATTCAACAATGACTCCACCACGTGATTTAAACGATCAAAAAAAAAACTACCGGAGTTAATACCAATTGAAAAGGTGGGATATGGTTCTATACCCATGTCCATCGACGCCAACTCTAACGAGAAAACTATCTATCAACCCACAACCCACAGAGAGAAAATCCGACTAAAATAATAGAAATAATTCAACGTGACAACGCCGCATTTTATCTCATGGTTTCCTGGAACCTATAATTATTTAGCGCAATCGCAATAGACCCTCTGTAAAATCAAACTGACAGATAACGGCTGCAAAGATGTCAAAGTGCGACATGCTCGAACATAAATAGATAATAATCGAATATATTGATTATGTCTATTCTTTGCAAGGTGCGATGTTCCCGGAATCTTATTAATTAATAACAAGAACTAGATTTGTTGATCTACAACTGGAAAAACGTGAGTATTGAGAGTCTGATTATGAATCAACTATTTAAATATTGAGGTTAAGGGTTATATAAACAAACGACTAAAATTAGTGATTAATTTACAGAAGTAGACTTCAGACTGTGGAAAATCAAGGATTAATGAAAACGCAACCAAAACAACTCAAACCCACGAATAAACCTGAAGAAGATACCATAAAATAACACGATTAATGTTGAAGAGATGTATCCAGGAAAAGTCAATGAAATCCAGATGAAAAGTGTGTGAATCTGTAATTTGATGATATTATAAATAAATGTTGAAAGGGCAGGTGACTTTTGAATGGGGAAAATGGGAAAAACTCTCAAATGAACGACTGACAAATGATTATTTACTTAAATAAATCCAAATTGCCATACTACTATTAAAGCAAATAGACCTTGATTTTTGGCACGTTACATACTTTTGCAAATACTTTGACCTTTTGATCTTGACCTTTTTGACCTTTGACCTTGACAGGTGCTCCTCTTTTGTTCCGATAAAACTAACCGTTCTCGAGAAAAATAGGTTTTTGTTTTACAGGTTGTTGCAATGAAATACTACGGCGAGACACCAGTTGTAATTATTTTTGGTATTGAAAATTTTCTCGACACTCTCAGATTGATTGCGTTTACTAGAATTGGTTGAAAATTGAACAAAGAACATGAAGAATGAAAAAAATCAAAAAAATTCAAGCAATTTTTTTTTTGTTTTTTTTTTATTTGAAAAATTCTAGTACAGTCAATCACTCTGAGAGGGTCAAAAAAAATTTCAATACCAAACCTCACAACTGGTGTCTCGCCGTAGTATCTTAGTGTATCATTGAAATAACCTGTGAAACAAAAACCTATTTTTCTCTAAAACGGTTAGTTTTATCGGAAAGGAAGAAAAAGTTCAGAGTATTTGAAAAAGTAGTTTTCAGCTCTGGTAAATGACACCTGTCAAAAATTAGGCCCAAAAGGTTTGGTGGCGATATTATCATGAGCACGTGCTGCGTTTCTCAACACAGGAGTGAGAGCCGAGAATGTCCAAACGTCAATTGACAGCGATTTAAAAAACTTCAGGGAGTAATAAGGATAAGAAGACCTGCATTTGAAAAAAAGGAGGTTAGGTGAATAACTTTTTTTGAATCCCCGTATTTCATTTGTTTCGAAATCCAAATAACAAATTGGCAGGTAGCCCTACAACTTTTTTTTTGGTCCACGTCGATAAGATAAAAAATGACGAACTTACACACGTTTGAAATGTGGACAAGATAGATTGACCACACTGTACACTGCGCACTCACCTAATTCATGTGTAGTTGTTGCTTCAAATACCATCTGATTCACAATGGGTGTATGATAGGTCGACGATGATATAACTATAGAGTTCATGGATCCAATATTAGCCACAGGAGTGTCACAAATTCCAGAGGTGGGGCTCAAGGATTCACTATCTGGAGTAAAACTAGCACCCAAACTGCTGGAAGAAAATCTTTGAGCGGTGAAAAAAATCCCAAGGCAGAAATTCTGCAGATCGGCGTATCTGAAAAATAATGTGTTTTTTGAACGATCTACATCATGAAACATCTACAGGGTGAGCTTTTTTTATGTCTAGCACAGGGATTTCGGAAACTATAAATAGCAGATACGAGAAAGTTTAAATGAGCAAGGATTTTGTAAGCTCTTCTCAAAACCGTCCTGTTGGTTCTTTGGTTATTTGGTTCTTGGCAAATATCTGGCCATGCATCAAGTTTCATATTTTTTCGAAAGTGATCTTTATCCTTTTGATTCGACAGAACCGGATAACCTTTGTACAATTCAATTGATTCTAGCTGTACCTGTTCACTCCAAGGATTGCGTCTGCCGATATTTTATGTATAGGCTTCTCTGTGGTCACGTATTTTCTGATTTACATGAAAACGGTTCAACATAGAGGGTCAAATCAAAAACTGTATTGCAAAGAATTCTCCTTTGCATGTTTCTATTGTCAAACTTTTCCGATATTCACTTATCTTTTGATCAAAAACGGGTGGTACATATCTTAAAAAATAGGTGTTTTTTTAAGACGATTTACTAGAAAAGTAAGACACGAAATTACAAAAATACCACAACAGAAACTTTGATCCATCCTTTTTCTTTCCAAAAATATAAGATTTATCTCAATAAGTTGAAAATCAACGTGAAAAGGAAGAAAAAAATGAACCTCTGCCGAGTACCCTAAATGGAATATTTTAATTTTTTGCTTTTTGGGTGGGTGGGATTTGGGGTGATCGTCAGCATGTTTTGTCAGCAAGGGCAGCGACTAACCGGTCTTGACGACTAGACAAAATATTAGACACCGTAGATGATAATGATAAAATTTGGTCGTTCTTCTTATTTTACCAGTGCAAGGGTTCTCTGGCAGGTGTTTGATCGTTTGTGGTACAGGTGCGTTCTAAGTTTGGAGGATGATTTGGATTATAATTATTCATTCTTTATTCATTTTCACGACTTATTTTGCAAAGAAAAATATATTGCTTTGTGTTTATTTTTGACTGGTTTCCATAAATATCTAGTTGGTAGGTATGGTGGTTGTAAGGGGTTGGAGAAGACCACGACTACTAACAATTTTTCTTGGGCAAAAAAAATAACATTATCTGGAGGAGAAAACTGTCATAGACCGGATTTGGATTAGTGAACTTTCCAGGAAATGAGAGAAGTATTTTCGAAGGAGCTGGACAGATCTGAAGATGATTTTCGGCACATTTAAGAAGATACCAGGCTTCAGGTGGATCTCAGTGGATCATCAGGGAAAACAATTGCGCAAAAAGCTAGTGAGAGCTTCGCTATTTAGGCAAGTGTGCAAAATGAAGCCATCCACTAGCTGCGCTTCCACTGGAAAGACGAATTTATATCGGAATTCTGGATCAAAAGCAAGTTATTGGAATAAACAGAATGAGGATAGATCCAATGAAAAATTAGAAAGTCTATTGAAAGTGCCATTGAAAATTGTGGACTCTTGATAAACAAATGATAAACCACGCAATTCTGCAAAATGAAAAAGTATTTCAAAATTGAAAACACAAGCAAACGCTTGAAATATTAGGATAACATATATTTCCATGTTATTCTATTAACCTACAATGATGGAACACTATAAAATATCCAAGTAGGTGGCGGGTTTTTGAATTTTGCATTCTCACTCAGTTTTTCATTCTATACCACTTTCTAACAATTTGTCGTATCTCCAATAGAAGAAGCACTTCACTAGTTAGAAGAATAGCTTCTTGTTTAATTTCCAAGACATTAATTAGTTTTTCGAAACTGTATTTATGACACATATTTGTTTCTATGCAAGAAGGGCTGAACCGAGGGCTGAACCCTTTTTCACCTATTGATTCGTTGATCCGGGGACATACTGTATACAGGGTGCCTCTCAATTTTTCAAGACTTCTAGAGCATATTTAAGAACCATAGATAAGTGATTTGAGATATAACACTGATGGCCGCAAATGCGTCTTTTCCAAAATACAGGGTACTTTTTTTTACGAAAGAAAAAATACAAGCCTTTGTTTTTTGTTTTTGTTTTCGATATACTCATTCAATTTCCATGAAAAAGGTCTCTTGAGTTTTTCTCTCCGACGAGTAGAACAGTAGGATTTCCTACTGATCCCGAAACTGAAAATTGTTGGTTATCAACGCTTTCGAAAGACACAAGTGGTGATGGTTTTTATTTTTTTCACTCGAAAACGGTGCGTCGGAAAGAAATAAGTCAAAAGAGTTTTTTTGTTGAAAATCGAATAAAGTTTCAGAAAAAATATTGTTGTGTGAATTTTTGGTAGATTCTAGTTTTATTCTATGACTATTAATGTTCTCTTGGTAGTTCAGGCAACGAAGAGCAAAAAATGCCGGATAGAGGAAAAAATTGGTGTATTTTCGAATTCTTGTATAAGTCTAGGTTGAGGTGTCCTGAACAACGTACTAAAAGTCCTGATCGGTGGGGGGCGAGCTAAAGTGGAGGGAGGTCTCTGTTGGTCATTTTTTTAGGTTTCTCTTGAATAACTTGAAAACGAGACCAACCAGCGAAAAAATACTGGATTAGGTACTACATTTTTTTTTGTAAAATTTCCTACAAAACAGGGTAAATGTATTTTTTCGCTAGATGGAGAGAATAAACTGAAGAAAATTGATTAATGTTAAAAAATCAGATTTTCATATTATGAGAATATAAATTGTGTTTTAACTGCTTCCTCTGACGTGCCACCTATGCATTTTCACTTAGTCATTGGCTCCACTTCTCACTGTATCAGTTGGTCTACTAAGTGTCTCCGTATTCCTCCATTTATCGAGGTCTTAGCTAAACACTCAACCTTCAATCAACCCTTCCAGTTTGGTACGCCACCGATTGAAATTTCGAAATTTTGAGCTCAAATTCAGATTCTGCTCTGAGGGTTCATGCGATATATGAAATCTCATGATTTTTGTATGAACGGGTTCGGAAATATTGAGGAAGAAAAGTCTTTGGGGTGCCCTATTTGAAAGGGCGTAGCTCCCGTAGATAAAATTTCTCGTCAAATTTTTATAGGAACTTTTTTTTATGAAAATTCCTGATGAAAGTACCCCTTAAGGATAAATCACCCCACGCATTTTTTTAACAATGTCTAGGAAACACCCTGTATTATCATATAGTTTTTCCTTCATCCATATCTCCTTACCTGTCAATCTTAGCGACAATGATTACTAAACCTTTTTTGATGAGAATTTCATGTAGAATGATTAAGCATTCCTATGTTTATTTGCTGAAGGTCCTGGTTTTCCCGTTTTTCATGAAAAACCAAAAACAAATCTTCAGACACCCTCCACCACCTTAGCTCGCCACCCACCGATCAGGACTTTTAGTATGTTGTTCAGGACACCTCACCCTACACCCATACCAAAATCCGCAAATACACCTTTTTTTTCTCGTCTATTTTTCTTTCGTTGCCTGGGCTAATAATAAGTTATTGTGTTTTCTTAGCTCTCCAAAAAAAATATATATTTTAATTTTTCATGATACTAAAGCATGATTTGGTTTGGTTTGCTTCGATCCAAATTTCTTATTCTCACATACCTACAGGTACTGCTCTTTTTCGAATAAACTGTGAAGTCACAAAAAACCCTCTCCACCCATTTCACAACTCACAACTGGTGAACAGGGTTATCCATTATATTTTGACCCCCGCGTACAGCACTTATTATGACTGGTAGAAAAAAACTTTTAATAAAACAGTTTTATGTTTTTTCACGAAGTAGCTTTTGGTAATAGCGGAAATGAAAAATCGACTTTACAACATTGAAAAAATGGATAAAGTTTAATTTTTTCAAATGGAATGGCCAAAATGATCGATTTTTTTTCCTGATTGCAAATATACAGTGTGACCCATTTGTTTTGGGAACACCCTGATAAAAAGTTTATTTCTTAACCGATTTGGTTCGGTTTTTTTTTGGATTGTAGAGCTCGAAAAATTGTATATTCTTGGCAAAAAGTGACCTTCGCCATTTTGACTTCAAGGCCTACTATGTTAGTTTTTAAGAGCAAAATTTCAGGAAACCATATTAGCGATTTTTTTAGAAAAAATCTGTGTGCGCCACTGGATTCAGCATCCTTTAAAACGGGTCTATACAAATTTTCAACCGAAAATATCAAGTTGAAAAAAATTAAAAATTCGCACTTTAACAATCTTTGATTCTATCAAAAGAAATGAAAAATGCATTGAAGTTGATGGTGGTTTGGTAGAAGTTACAAATTTTTAGTTTTATGTCATTTTTATTTGTTTTGATAGAATCAAAGATTGTTAAAGTGCGAATTTTTAATTTTTTTCAACTTGATATTTTCGGTTGAAAATTTGTATAGACCCGTTTTAAACGATGCTGAATCCAGTGGCGCACACAGATTTTTTCTAAAAAAATCGTTAATATGGTTTCCTGAAATTTTGCTCTTAAAAACTAACATAGTAGGCCTTGAAGTCAAAATGGCGAAGGTCACTTTTTGCCAAGAATATACAATTTTTAAAGCTCTACAATCCAAAAAAAAAACGAACCAAATCGGTTAAGAAATAAACTTTTTATCAGGGTGTTCCCAAAACAAATGGGTCACACTGTATAATGTACGTATTATGTTGGCATTTGATTTAGTCGTTTTTGCGCTATTCAAGTTCAAAGTCTCATGAATATTACATTACATTGATCAGGATTCTACCATATTGGTCCAGGGCAGTTTATTTCGACTTATTCTCCCAGTCGCTGTATTTGAATGAATCTCTTCTTTAAGTGACAAAAACCAAGAATGTTTGAGTCTGGATAAAATTTCTGTATGGGTTCAATGTGAATTTTAACTTGAATAGCGCAAAATCGGTAGAACTAAATACCAACATAGAGTATGTCCACGGATGGGGTTTAGAAGAGGTGAAATGGACCAAAAATGAAAGATACGACAACAATTAATTCCTGATAAAAGTTTTTGCTTGGTTGGAAAATAGGAGCTACGATGAGAAAATTGATTTTTATTATACAGGGCGTCTCAAAAATGTAAAAACATAGAATTAAACAAGAGCAAACAGTCATTTTTTGACCTGTTAACGTGAAATGATAAATACAAAAAACTTGCTTCGAATCTAGTCCTAACCCTGAATCCAGAATCCAAACTTACAAAAGGAGATTTTAATCTATGAAAATTCTTCAAAAATGAACAATTTTGCATTTTACTACTTCCATTATGACTTTTATACCTACAACAACAACAGGTGATCACGTACAGGTATAAAATCAATAATATGCGAGTGGTAAAATGCGGACTTGCAAAATTGATCAATTTTTCAAAATCTTCATTGATTCAAATTTTCTTCAGTAAGTTCGGATTCAGGGTTAGGACAAAATTTAGAGCAAGTTTCTTATTCATCGTGTCACTTTAACAGGCCAAAAAATGACTGCTCTTGTTTAATTTTATGTTTTTACATTTACCAAACGCCCTGTATAATTAAAATCAATTTTCTCTTCGTAGCTCCTATTTTTAGACCAAGCAAAATTTTTTATCAAGAATTACTTTTTGTCGTATCTTTCAATTTTTAGTCCATTTGTCCCCTTGTAAACCCTATCCGTCGACATAGGTACTGTATATTATATATTTTTGGAATCAGACAAAAAAGATCTATCATTTAAGCCAATATTATACAGACTGATCCATTAAATTTTTTTTAACTTAAACAATGTTTTCCATGTGTGGAGTCTATTTTCTATTCCGGCTATCACCAAAAGATACCTACCACTTGAAAAAACCTAAAACTCTTTTACTTAAAGTTTTTTTCAACCACTCATAATAAGAGCTGTTAGGGTCAAAGTAAAATGAATAACCCTGTACTTGGGTCTTTTTCATCATATCCCACAAGGCACAAGTGACAAAGCCTTACCACCCCCTTACCCAAATATTTGAAATCCATTTTTTCCATGATATCTTAAAATCAGTATTGCATAACAACTCACTTATCTTCAATCCAGTTTTTATAAATAAGTTGGAACTTTTTTCTCCACAGCGTTTGTAATAGCTATTTTCCTAACAAGTGTGGGAAGAGAAATTTCCGACACGAGAGTGCGTAGCACTCGAGTGTTGGAAATTTCTTCCCACAAGTGTTAGGAACGATATTTTTTCTACGAGCTTATTGAAAAAAGAATATCAGATTAATGTTATAATGTGAAATTTATTTATTTGAAACAATAACTTGACAAAACCATCGGTAACCTGGGTAGATCAACAGTATAACTTATTCGTTGTCAGAATATAGTGATTGTCATAATTTCTTCCCGCAAGTGTTAGGAACTATATTTTTTCTACGAGCTTATATGAAGGCGATTGATTACTTATGCGAAAACATAACTATCATTGTTATATGTGAAATGTATGTTATTTATTTGAAACAATAATACACAATTTGACAAAACCATCGGTAACCTGGGTGAATAAACAATATAATTATTCGTTATCACAGTGATGTCACTTTTTTTTTTAATAAAATGCGAGTGTACAGAAGTCAAAATGAAAATTTTATTAAAGCATATAAGTATTTATAATGGAAATGGATTACGTTATGAAAACTGAAAACAATTTTATTTCAAAAATGCAATCAAAAATGTTACTTATGATAATTTATATTAAAAGTACAATTATTCATATGTTGCACATTTAAGATTGAAGTTAAATCAAACAAACGGTTTGAGCAAGATGGTACATCATCAGACACAGCAGCATTAATGGTGTCGTTGGAAGTAGTAGCTTTAGCTGCCGGCTGCAGACATGTGGTCGACTCGATTTGATGTATGGTATTATTTTGTGAAACATTATCCGTTGAAATTTTTTTAGCAATTTCCAATTTATGTGCCACTGATTCATCTATGTAACTTTCCGCAACCGTTGAAGATTTCCAACCTCCGTGTCGTTTTAGATCCATAATATCTGTTCCAGAAGAATTGGCCAATAAAGTTGCGGAGGACCTCCGAAAGCAATGTCCGGTAAACTCTTCAGGATTTGGAAGCTTAAGGAATGCGGCTATATCGGAAGGAATTTTCCCAATTTTATTTATTCCTACGCATTGCACTGTACATTTACCATATTGATAATTTATGAAAAACCTTTGATGGGTAGTATTTGATGGACGCAGGTCTATATATTGTCTATAGTACTTCATGTATGTTCCACCGGAAACAACAAATGTTCGTGTTACATGTGTCTTGGTGTCTGGTATTTTGACGACCAAGATGTCTGTTTTGTCTTCGATATTGTCCAAGGATAAATTGGTTAGCTCTTGGCGTCGGCAAGCTCCAGCGATTCCAAATATGGCCACCATTTTGTAAAGCAAATATATGTTGTCCGGAGCTTCGGATAAAAATTTGGCAATATCTTCCTTGGTCAACGTTCTAGACTTCTTAGGTGTACAGCCCGTATTTTTTTGTTTAATAAAGGCAATTACCTTGTAAAATTTGGTGATGTCCACATTTCTCTTCAGCTTTATCATCGTTTTCAACATAGAATATCTGCACCATATTGTGGACGGCTTCAACTTCTTCATAAGTTCTGCAAAATATGCTAGGTAAACCTCTTCTTTGTCCCATGTATAAACGTTTTTTTTGTGGCACCAATCGTTAAAAAGGGAATATTCATGTTGGTATCTAGCTGAGGATTTCTTCGGCAAAGTTTCTAAAGAAGCTGCGTCAGCACAATCCAAAATTTCTTGAGGAATATCGTGTTCCATTCTGATTTTTGTTACGTATTTTAAACAATACACAATTTGACGAAAATGTAAAATTCAAATGTCAATAAAAGCGTGTGGCCATAGAAATCATCGGTAACCTGGGTGAATCAACAATATAATCTATTCGTTGTCCGAGTGATCGTCACATGAAAACTTGTTGTCATAGAAACCATTCGGTAACCTGGTTGAATCGTCAATATAATAATTCGTTGTCACAGTGAACTTTTCCCACACTCGGGAATCTCTTCCCACACTCGGGAATCTCTTCCCACACTCGGGAAAACTCTTCCCACACTCGGGAAAACTCTTCTCACACTGGTGTGGGAAAAATGCCTTTCCATACAGAAAATAATGTGGAAAGAGCCATTTCCCGCACTCTCGTAGAAAAAATCATTTTATAATAAGAGCCAGGGAGGTTTTTTTGATCAGTGATCATTGATTAAAAGCAGGATATACCCAAATTTTAAACTTGGCAAAATTACCTCTGTTTCGCAAAAACATAATATAAACACGGAAAACCAAACATGTTTGTATTCAAAACGTTACCGTAATACCTACCTATCTGAGTACAAAAACACATAGGTACTTTTCTGTGAAAGCTCGAAAATCGGTACATCTAATAATAATTGAAAATTGATCTTTGCTATTGCTGTGGTCAAGCGGATGTTTTAAAAGTGGAAGAGATTTGCTGAACCCCGCCTCTTGGTACCGTATAATTTTTGCCCCGATCACCCCCGCCGGCAATACTACCCGGCGAGTCGGCAGAAAACGCACTCTTTTAAGAACTGAATTTCGCGGCGCCACGACGATCTTTTTATTTATTTATTTATTTATTCTTTAAAGTCATACAAAACACCCTAAAGTTATCACATTGCAAGACTTAACACATAAGAGAACAGGTATCACAGGTAAAAGTAGACATCACAACTAACACTAACTTGTGTACAATCAAAGAAAGGAAGAAGAAAACCGTGTTGTACAGTTCAACAGCAATGCCACTGGTGCACTGGCAGATCCAGTACAAGTGGTAAGTTACATCAGGTTTTTAAGAGCTTTCACACTAGTGTTGAAAAAATCCACATCATGGGCTTTAATAAGGTTGTTACAAATTGACAGCATTTGACTCAATGGATTGTCCACAGGGAACTGAATACTAAAATAATTACTCTTGCTAAACCTAAGATACGCTTTAGGAACAATCAGTTTTATATAGTTTATAAGGTCACATTTGTGATATTTAATGTTATTATAAAAATTACAGCCTGAAGTTTCCTTCTATCGCAGAGTTTTTGTAATTTATATGAGACCAACATAGTATTATAGGAGACAAGGTAAGGGTGGGCGTTGTTATCTTTGGTATATAAAAATCTAAGAACATTCTTTTGGATTCGCTCAATACATTCGCTATGGCATAGGGCCAGAGGTGACCAAAAAATTGACGCATATTCGAGGTAGGGCCTCACCAGAGCGTTATACAGCTTGATTAAAGTGCTGGTACCAACAAGGTCTCTAGAATTACGCATGATGAACCCAAGTTTTTTATAAGCTTTATTAACAATGAAGTCACAGTGTGTCGTGAATTTTAGGTTGCTCTTAATTCCAAGGTCCTTGATCTCTTGACGTACCTGCAGAACAATATGGTTCATGACATAATCGAAATTAAGTGGATTAACTTTTCTGGAGAACGTAACCTTAAAGCATTTTCCCACATTAAGACGCATTTTGTTTTGAACAAACCAGTCGGCAACTGAGTTGTTGAAACTCGCACAGACAGAGCCACGAGCTTGCTTTGATGGCTCGTCAAAAAACCGTCAATAAAATGGCTAGCGGCGTGCCTACTTTCAAGACACTCGCGAGCCCCGTTCAGACAATGAGTTTCAGGCGAGTCACGTGCGCGTCTCGCTAAGTCTGGACGCGCCTTTAGTACGGTCATTACCAGACTGATCACGTTAAGAATGTGGCTCAGAAAAACAACCAAAAAAAGTGGCTAAGGTAGGTAGTTGAAAAATGCATTCTGATGGAATCCTAACATCTTGCCATATTTTCCGTCAACTTTTCGCAAATTCTATTCTTCGGTCTGTATAATCCTCGGTTGAGAAATGAACCATTTGAACTTTATAAGGGTGGTTCTTATTTTTTCAATAGCCTCCATACAGTGGAAGGTCCAACTTCACAGACATTTGCAACCGCGGAAATACCTTGTTGAGGATTCACTATCATCTCACCAATTATTTGAATTTGCTTTTCCTCCGGTACTGTTGGATGACCTGAAGGCTTTTTATTCTGTAGATTTCCAGTACTTTGAAATTTGGATAAAAGCTCTCTCAAATATCTTCTACAGATTTTAGCCCGGTGAAGTTGTCGTCGGCTTATAGGGGTCGGCAAAAAAAATCCCAATCAGATTGATATTTTCAGGGATGCTTGTGGATGGCCTCCTAAGCATCCAACCAAAAAATCTGACTCAAAGTTTTGGTACGTTTTGCACTGAAGAGGTGGTTACCCAAACATTTTTTTAGAGCAAAATGACCTGAATAAAAGTTATAGATGATCAAAAACTGAACAACTTTGCCCTATTGAAAAATGTTCTGCCAGCTGTGACAGCTAATGAGTAATAGCGCATCACAAAATGACAAAATTCCGCTGGCAACAGGGGTGGTTTCAAAAACATTTTTTTTTGGGAATTATGGAAAAAGTTATGAAGAAAGTTGTTTAGCCTTTGATTCTCTGAAACTTTTATCCATGTATTTTTTTGAAAAAAAAATGTTTGCACACTCACTCCTTGTCAGCTTATTTTTGTCATTTGATGCGCTGTAACTCGTTTAGTGTCAGAGCTATTATAAAATGTTATGAGGCAAAGTTGTTCAGTTATTAGTTCTTTATAACTTTTATTCAAGTCATTTTATTTTAAAAAAATGTTTAGGAAACCACCTCTTCAGCGCCAAACGTACCAGGACTTCGAGTCAGATTTTTTGGTTGGATGCTCAGGAGGCAGTCCACAAGTATTCCTGAAAATATCATTATGTTTGGAATAATTTTTTTGAAAAATCAACATCTTTACTGGGCTATTGGTCGATTTCGAAAACGATTGTTGAAAATCCTTTCGGTTTCGTGTAAATTCCGCGTCGCACCATAAATATGAATCGCTTCGACTATTTGTTCCAGTCAACAAGAGTTGACCATTTTAAAGCCGAGAGTAGGTATCAAACAAAATTAGATTATTCTTAATTTTTAACAAATTGATATTTAGTAGATATGCTCTGTAGTTTTGTGGCGCATCCATAATTTACAAGATTTTTTTGGGTATTTTGCCACATCCTATCAAATATCAATCAAACTAGTGTTTATACACCCGATCTTCTATATTACCTGAGAAAAGTCTATTAGTAAATAATAAAACCTATCAATATCAATATTGATAGGTTTTATTTTTATTTTATTTTATTTATATTTTTTTTATTTTATTATTTACTTATAGACTTTTTTCAGGTAATATAGAAGATCGGGTGCATAAACACTAGTTTGATAGATATTTGATAGGGTGTGGCGAAATACCCAAAAAAATCTTGTAAATTGATATTTAGTGTTTCACAATTTTATGACATTTTTGTCATTTCTTCATAATTCCAGAAAATCGTCCATATCTCTAAGAGACTTACTTAAAATCTTAAAAGTAGAAAGAACACGAAGTCAAAGTCTCAAAATGTGTGTGTATTGAAGGCTACACGTGTTTCGCCGAATTTAAGGGCATCATCAGGCCAAATGATTGACCATAAACTATATTTAAAAACAAATTGTGAAAAAAATTGTGAAAAACATTGAAAAACTAACTAACGGAAATTACATGGAAAGATAAAACAAACAAAAAAACCCAATAGCCTTCAATACAAACATTTTGAGACTTTGACTTCGTGTTCTTTCTACTTTTAGGATTTATTCATAACCCAAATTTTATGTCAAGAATATTCCCAACATCTTTTGAATTGAGCTTGACGATTTTTTTTTCAAGTGTATGTATCAATGTAGTCGTTGAATGTACCGTCATTTTGTAGTACTTGAAGATTTGTACTCAATATTCTAGGGTTATAGAGTACTCATCGGGACCTTGAAAATGAGGTGTCCAATGACTCCTATTCCCATTTAAAAAAAACATTCCAAGATGGCGCCCAGTCGCCATTTAAAATTTTACATCTGTCAATTTTATGTCAAAACATAGTAAAAATGCACATATTTCATCATCTGAAATATGATGTCTCCAAATTCAGCCGTTCAAAAAATAAAAATGGGGGAGAACATTAAAGAGAAGCACTGTTTAGTCAACGTCGCAAAATACAAAAAAGGCCATCTTTCACGATCGACACGAATCTACCATACGACCGCTTGACTGCCACTGCTCGACTACCGTCGTTGCCAACCCTACGGATTTTTCCGTAGATCTACGGAATTTACAATCTGTTCTCCGATATACGGATATAGAACCAAAATCTACGGATTTTGGGACTTCACTTGCCATAGACTATAATCACGAAAAACACAAGCATGCTCATTGCTCAGTACAAATTATTAAAGATAAAGAGATATTTTTATTTATAAAAATTAGTTGAAATAAATACTTAAAAGATTTATTTTCCATGAAAGTTCAAGCTTGCTCACGATTGCCGCCTCTTGGCGGGCTTTTATACTTCGGAGAAATTACAAGCAATGCTGAATGAATTCTATATAAATAGTTTAAGTTGGAACGCCTAGGCTGCCCGCTGGGATACTCCCTCGATACCGGGGATTTTTTGTCTAACATAGCCAACACAAAAGTGGAATTGTCATTGTCATTGTCATCTATTATGTTCTTCAGAAAAAAGCATTATAGAGGCATATTATTGTGTGTATTTTGTCTCGTGTTGCATACATCCTGAATAAATTAAACTTTTTTTGTCAAAATTGTATGTGAAACCTATTAATTAGCATTATTTGATTTTAAAAATAATTTACTCAACTTATTTCCGGTACAAAAAAAAAATACGGATTTCTACGAATTTTCATCATCTTTCCTACGGATTAACTCATTCAAAAAGTTGGCAACATTACTACCGATGCGATGGACGCGATGGTGGCATTCGGGCTTCGAGCTCGAGCTCGTCACAAAGAATCCCCCTTTAGAGCTTTAAGTGAAATGGCGGAGAGTGAACATGAAATAGCTTCTGCGACCGGTTTATAGAGGCGCCACTGGGCGTCAAAAATGCAGAAAACTGTAGTATGTAGTACCTAGATGTTCGAATTGACAGCTGTCAGCGTCATCCGCGTAGGAGCCTCACATGAGTTTCATTTCGAAGTGGAACTGTCAAATTTCCGCTTGGCCAACGGAAATCATATGCTTACATTCACATTTTATTTGTGTTCAAAGTCAAGCTTACGGTCAATTCAATATAGATGTTACCATATGATTCCTGTTTGCCAAGCGGAAATTTGACAGTTCCGTTTCGAAATTAAATTCAATGTTAACCAGGCAGCATCACTCACTAGCATCAGCATCAGCCATTTGTATTTTCGGTGTTTATGGTGTTTGATGGTTTTTTGTGTTTATGAGTTTTGATTGGTATTAGTGAGTTTTCGAGTCTGGCTAAAATCTCTGGATGGATTGAATGTAACTTTGAACTTGAATCTTGAATGGCGCAAAATCGGCTAAACCAAATACCAACATATATTTTATATTTAGAATCAAAAGGAATAGTATGTTCCATTTAAAAAAATATTACTTAATCATTTTTTTCTATTTTACAAAGTCAATTTTACGATTCCGCTATCATGCACTAGAAGATACTACGTGAAAAAACCTAAAACTTTTGTATTTAAAGTTTTTTCACCACTCAGAATAAGAGCCGTAGGAGGGGGTCAAAATATAATAGATAACCCTGTACCTATGTTGCTATCAAGTGTTGGAATTAGAGCAAGCAAAGTATGTATGCAATTGAAGCATAATTTTATAAACATATTTGGAACCTTCAGTTTCTAAACCTGAAAATAAAATCGGAGTTATACAAATTTCTTCAAAAATCGGTTCTCGCTTGGAAAACAAAATAAAATCACCTGAATGCATTTTTTGAAATTATTGCATATCAAATTAAACCAGTATAATCGAATTAAAGAAAACATGAATTATTATGAGCTATTCTTATGTAAGCAACAAAGGGTTCATAAACATTTAATTAGTATAAACTAAAAATAATACGAAAAACTTCCTGTCAAGCTTAATTTAACGGCGATTTTTAAGTAACGGTAAAAAATAACGTTTTAGCATTGCGAAGACTCCAACCCTAGCGACCAGTTTCGAGGGGGCGCAGAAACTTGTAACCATTTCTATACATGGAGCTTCCCACTCTAAAGGGGGATTCTTTGTGGAGCTCGTCACCTCGGGCGGGATTCCGTGTACTGTGAAACTCCATTGCAACACATCAACCGCTGCGTAAAATGATGGGTAAGCGACGTGTTGCTAGAATTCGACAGGTACTCGGAACTGGGCTGCCTCCTGCGATTCATGGTGGGGAGATGCCGCGAAATTTGAATCCCACAATAATTTGAATTCAAAAAGAGCTGAAAAGTAATTCATACTTTAAGTTATGCAAAATGATGGTTCAGGTGATGAATTGATTTTGACATGTAAAACGAGTAGTTAATGAATGACTGATGATGGTTGACGTTGACGGGACTTGGCCAGTGCAAAGTTGCCAAGAAAATTCTCCAAAAAATCTTGTTCAGATTAGGCATGTACGTTCTATTTGGAATTTGATCAAGACATTTTTGAAAAACCATACATAGTGAGGTTACGTTTGCATAGTTTTGTTATTTTCCAAAGGATTTTCATCAAATTAGGTATGTAAGTTCTATTTGAGATTTGATCAAAAGATTTTGAAAAAATACATAGTGAGGTTATGTCGAGGGTTATGTTTGCATAGTTTTGTTATTTTCCGAAGGATTTTAATCAAATTAGGTCGGTTCTTTTAGGAATTTCATCAAAAACTTGAAAAAAAATAATAGTGAGGGAAGAGAGATTCACTTTTGCCACGTGTACGATTCTGAACATGATTTTTTTGTGAAGTTGGTTTTTTACAACGCCCCATAAAAAAATCTAAAACCAAAAGATCGGAAGATGGAAATAAACAAGAATAATCCTTAGCAGATTTTACAGCACTTTATGGAAATTGGAAAACTTCATTTTTGCAAAAACGTTTTAAACCATATACATTTTTAAAATATGTAATACAATATTGTTATGTGGTACTGTGTTTATCATACTTTCATCAATTCTTTATTTCATTATATGGTATTTTGCCATAGCTAACTAGAATAATCACGTTGAGGTACCTTACACATGAATCAGAAAAAAAAACAAAGATGCCCATAAAAACATAATTTTTAAAAATAATCCTATCATATTATTATGATATATCGTTAGTTGTTGGTTTCCATTTGAAAAACATAAGTTTATGTCATATGTTCAAAATGACAGGTGTGACGAAAAATGGTTTCATGTCATTTTATTGAGAGTAAAATTTCCTAATACTTTTGTATTAACCATTTTCTCCTACAATCAATATTTGCCGAGCTATGGGCGTTTTAAAAAAACTCTGAAAATAGTTTTTTTTTAAATATCTCTTGACAGCTGTCCAATTTTTTAAAACTCAAAATGGCTTGAGTATAGAGCTTACAGAACTTACAAAACTCTATGCACATTTGAACTTTATCGTGTCTGCTGTAGTTTCCGAGTTCCTCATGCTAAACATGAAAAACTCACCCTGTATATTACTCTTTGTACCTTATTGTTCTCGATATGTAGTCATACACACTAGCTGTTTCCGTTTCCACATAGGAAGGAATAAAGGGAACTTCTTTGGTGGTGATGAAAATACATTTTTTCACATAGATTCCAATGTTGTCGGGTATCGCATCACCATCAAAATCCGTCGACCTAAAGATTGAATTGGCTTCTTCCAAAGTGAATAGAACTTGAAATAGGGCAGCTTCTTTATTAGAGTTGTGCATTCTCGTGAGAAAAGAGTTGTCCAAAACAATTATCAAGGGGCAAAGCATCCTGAAAAAGTTATATCCAGTAAGTCAATTTGTTTTGCAACTGGACTACAAACACAACGTAAAAATTGATGACTCATGTGACCACTATAATATGGCCCATATTATGCAATTTTTTGTTTTTTAATATTGAGTGGGAACTTTAGGAATTGTACCGTCCCTTTTCTGCGTTATATCTGAACGTCCGGCCCTGCGGAAGATTACATTTTCGATTCCGTAGTAGTATCATGACTTTGGTCATATAAGTATGTCATTGTTTAGATAATGCTTTTCAATAATTTTTTTTTTTCTTGTCAAAAAATATTCAAGTCAACAACTTCATTAAATCGAAAGTATAAATCGAAAACCGGACAAATTGAAAACAATGACATGATAGAAAAAAATTTTTTTAATTTATCCGATAAAATTCTTCCAAGTTATGAAGAAAATGTTTCATCAAAAGGTCTGAGTTTTGCTGTTACTTAGATATAACATCATTTATACAGGGTAAGTCTAAAATGAGTTCGCATTTTAACATGGTGAATAGAGTAACGTAGGATAACCACTTTGTGTAAATGTATCTGCAAACGTTCCGTTAAGAAAAGAATAATAATAAGAATCCTAAATCTTTGTTTGTGAATTCGATACGTCTCAAGTTATTTTAATAACATTTTCAAAGTTTTATTCTTTTTCAAGCAAAAAAGCGCTTCACTTTGAGGAGTTGATACGAAATCATTCAAGTGAATTTTTTTGACATGACATTGATTTTTATTTTTTGACTCGAGAACGACGCTGCGGTGAAGAAAAACTCAAGATACATTTTTTGCCTGATATCGAACGGAAAATCTATAAATAATGGTTCACTTTGTTGGCGTACCACTTTTTTCGATATCCTGGCAAAAATGGTTGATTTTCTCGAAAGAATTTGATGAAATTATGTGATTTTTTTTCATGAAAATGTAGCTTAATGACGAGCTCAATGATGTTCAGACTAGCTGACGAAAACCGCATCTCGATATCCTCTTTCTAACCCAAAATATCCGCTAAAGAAAAACAAACAACAACAACAACAAATTATACAAACCCTAAATGGCAATGCTTTTCTTGACTTTATGGCCATCCACTACCGTTGTTGTTGGAAGTGTTGTGCCTCTGGAAACAAGGCGAAACTTGTTTATGCAGTTTGATGGTTGCGCAGCACATTTGGCTGTTAGTCTAGGCGCATATTGAGCTGCGTGACACGGTACGCGCAGGGCAGGGCAGCGCGTGACTGCGTGATGAATTTAACTGTGTGACACTGTAGACCACGTATATTGAGGCGCAGGTTTTTGTAACATTGTGTGACAAATGTGTCAAGAGTTTGATATAGTGCGTTACTCTACAAAGTAGATAATAAGATAATAAGATAAACAATGCTGTATTATCATGATTCAAGTTCTGAGTCAGATTCGAATAATGAATTAGAAACAATACTGCTACTCTATCAACAGACAAGAAAAGTGAAGTCCAGAAATAGCGAGTATTTGAAAAAGACAACGACGCATGGAGAATTTGTGTTGACAAGAGAATTATCATATGAACGATTTTTGAACTACTTTCGTTTAAATCGAGAGGAAATTGAGGAAGTCAAAGTCCATAACATGATTCAACCTATTATCTATTCCGAAGTATGCAATGGCAAAACACCAATTGGAACTGAAGAAAAACTCTTAGTGTTTCTAAGGTAAGTTCCGAATCATCTACTTTATCCACATTTTAGTTCATACAGAACAAATATAAAATATTAAAAATTAATGCCTTGAACTACCCTGAAAATGTGTTAATAATATTGACGAGCTTAGAAGATTCTGAATCAGATTCATGTAGATCCATTGTTTCTTCATAATACGAGGAGGGTTGTCCTGATGAAATTCTTGAAGCATATACATGATGTCATGCTTTTATCGTTGAAGGAAAAAAATTGACCAGAAGTACATTTGGAATCAGATCTCTTCGGTAAATTGGTTTGACGCGAAGTCATTGTCCATTCAATCATAGACAGAATTCATATGTGACCAATTATTTGTCCTCGAGCCATGACTCGTCTCGCTTGTACCAAGCCGACCTTCATCATATGAGGGTGGTTCAATAATATTACAAATCGTCCTCTCATCCTTTCTTTGTTTTGATCTTTCTTCATGTTGTTGCATGGTCTTTTTTAATAAGTTGTCAATATCGATTTGTCTAACTTTCCTTGGTCGAGGGGTTGTTGGTGGCAGTGTAGGTGATTCAGCAAGATCGTAGTTTGCAGGCGAATGAACTGGATCAAAATCGCCGTGGATAGCTCCTGGTAAGAACGATGATTGATCATCCTTCTCGTTATTAGTAGGATCATCACAAGATTGAGTTTCAGGTTCTACATGTTGCTCTTCTTCATAATAAGGTGGTTCAAACTTCATCATCAGCAAAATTAGTATTGCGGTTATCATTCACCATATAACGCAGCAACAAGTATTCCATTTGACCTTGGAACTTCCATGGTTTGATGTCTGTTGTAGCAACTCCACTTCTTATCATACGCCGCTGTCGTCGTAGAGCCTCTCTGTGGTTGTTTCTCAATTTCATCCAAGCACCTGTGTGTAAACATAATTTAAATTTCAACAATACTACTTATACGTAGGTACATAACCATACAAATAATACGCTCAGCAGTTTTTGTTCTAGATATTTGGCGTCAGAGAATAGCTACAAAAGCATAGCCTATAGTTACAGAATGGGAGATCGAACTGTATTGTTAATGAAGTGTCCATTGCCATTTGGAGAGCTATGCAGCCCTTGTATTTATCACAACCTACAAAAGAAAAGTGGAGCATTTGTAATTTTGGCTTCAAGGTTTAGAGTACTTCAAAGACCATTTGAAACCAAAGTGAGCAGCGTTGTGGACGTCGTCAAAGCAGCGTGTGTTTCACATAACTATTTGCGTAGAAATGCAGTCCTCACTGCTGTTATTGACAATGATAAAGAAAGACGGTTGAATCTAGAGCTCCCCAGAATACAACAGCTACTACCGATGAAATCAAATCGCTCAAGAAGTGTACAGGCAGCTTTCAAAACCAGACAGAGATTCACTGAATACCCACTTCAACTCAGTAGGTAGTGTGTCATGGCAAGAACACAGTGTTTCCGAAGGACGTTATTGAAACTCTATTATTATTGTATATGAAAACATGAAAATATGTTTTACAATGTAGATCATCATTCAATTATTATCATTTAATTATTATTATGATTATTTTTATTCATTATAATATGTAGGTATTATATTACGAGGAAAGTTTTCGTGACTGGCTTGCAATTATGAAGGAGAAGGTGGTGGGGAGCAGTCAAAATGAGCGGTCTACGAAGCGTGGATTCTCATTTATTGTTTATCCGAGCTTTCGGAACTAATTTGTTCCTTCTTCAGGAAAGACTATAAGTATTAACAAAACATGGATATAAGTATGTGTACAAAACTAGGATAAGAAAAAACTTACCAATTAGAGTAATGTGAAGATAGAGCATACAGAAAAAATAATGGATTTAAATTGGGATTTGCTCAATTACTTGGATCACAGTCAGTATACATTCACCACTTTTTTTTGGACACAAACATCACCATTACTTGTTGAAACGTTAAGAGTAATGTAAAATATAAGAGTAAAAGAGTAAAACACATAATTAAAATAGTTTGAATTCAACGAAACGACTAGATTGGTGTGGGCGGACTAACACCATTATGACATGCTTATTGTTAGCTAGGTTGAAGAACCACTATGAGGTGTAAAATTGACAGAATTGCAGTAATCTGTAACCGACATGGCTGCATCTATGAACATCAGACGCAACTCACTTACTGAGAAGGATGGAAACTGTAAGTTGTACTGATGGGATTAAACAAATTGAGACGTATGGTATGACGTTGGCGTGATTATCCCATCTCACATCAGGTACTGAAAGTTAAACCAGAGAGAGACAAAACAAACAAGACAACCGGAAAAAGGGAAAATTGGAACTAATTAACATCCATGTGGTCCGTATTGTTCGGTGTCAGGCCCCGTTTGTGAATTTGTAGCAAGTAATTATAAATTACGCTTAAGTTCTGATAATCATTCTGGTTATTTAAATTGTTTTCAGTCATCTTGATGTGAGCCATCTCCAAGAAAAGCCGTTTGTGATACACGCCAAGAGGTCAACGTGTTGACGAGGTCCAACGTGTATCACAAACGGCTTTTCTTGGAGATGACTCACATCAAGATGACTGAAAACAATTTAAATAACCAGAATGATTATCAGAACTTAAGCTTAATTTATAATTACTTGCTACAAATTCACAAACGGGGCCTAACACCGAACAATCCGGACCACATGGATGTTAATTAGTTCCAATTTTCCCTTTTTCCGGTTGTCTTGTTTGTTTTGTCTCTCTCTGGTTTAATTTTCAGCACCTGGAGCCGGATTCCGTGTACTGTGGAATTCAACATGTTGAATACCACTGTTGATTTCAACATGTGGAAGCAAGGCGTGACAAAAACGTTATTCCGTGCACGTCTTGATATCAGTTCGGCAATGTTCGTGTTTTGTCAAGACGTGTTTCAAAATCTTAGTGACTTTTTCATTTTTCCCCAAACATTTTTGACATTTCGTAGGGACTTTCAATTTTATTCTCTGGTGTTGGTGTAAGTTGACGTGGTATTCTTTTGTATTGAATCTGACTGACCGAAGTTATTCGAGGGGGTAATTTTGGGGTACCTGCAAAACTCACAATAATTTCCGTCTAGTTTTCGGAAAATAGCAGTAGCTTGAAATGTTTCGATTATTTAGAAAAACCAGTGGAAAAAACTCATAATGCGTTGAAAATCGCGGAAAAAACTAACTTTTCTATGTTTGATACCAAATTCAGTTTAAAGAGATTTTTTTGGGAGAATATGTGAGTCTTTCTGTGTATTTCTACTTAGAAAAAAAAAAAAAGTTTTGCAGCCAACAAATTTGGATAATATTATTTTGGTCGCGAAATGAGTACACGTGGGCATATGGACGTGAAGAAATAGAAAATCAATACCTAGTTTAAAATACGTGGTTATAAAAATATAGGTACGTTTTGAGTCTCCCACAACTCATGTCCATTACCTTCGTGGCCTTTGGAATTGGAATCTTCATTATTGTTTGAAGAACAATAGGTAGTATATAAACACACCGGCAAAATTAGGGGAACGCACAAAATATATATATACAAAGTTTGACATCAATTTTCTCTAGAACTCTATGCTCGATTTCAATATATTTTTTACTGGATTGTCGATCGGCACTTCAAGAATACATCTGACTAGTTTTCATTATAAAATTATTCGTCTTATACCATATACAGGGGCGAAAAGGAAGTGAAGATTTTTTGTTGTTTTTTGAGACACTCTGTGGATTGAACCGCTGACAGTTGAATATGGTCTATAGCATCACATTGTAGCCTGATCTTTTCTAAACATTTCCGTTTTTTATTTTTTGTGATATCTCAATTTTTAACGAAAATACAGGGTTACATATATTATATATAAATACAGGTTAAATACAGCGTTCCCCTAATTTTGCCGGCGTGTGTAATATCAATGAATTATCGGGATGCTTTTAATAAATCGTTTTTAGCGAATATTCTTGTGAAACCAACCTTTCAGACTGAAACGAATCAGAACAATTAAAAGTAAGTCACTGATTCCGCTAATTCATATATTTTTGAATCATTGGTGAGTACCACAGCACATTCTAGGCCACACAGCGGGCCCATAGCGCACCTCCAAGAGGAGCCTCCAGGAGTAGAGACGTTGCTCTCTTGGAACATTGTGTCAAGCCTTTAGCCATTCAGCATAGGCGACAACATAGGTGTCAAGCCACAACATTTAGCTTAGGCGACAACGTAGCCCAAGGGCGGTCCCTCTGACCTCCCGTATGCCGCAGTTCTAACTAAGGTGCTGATTGAGAACATCACCTAGTTTTTTAGTATTTTAGTATCCTTTAAAAAGGAACAAATTAGTTCCGAAAGCTCGAATGAACAATAGATGAGAATCCACGCTTCGTAGACTGCTCATTTTGACTGCTCCACATCATATTCTCCTTCAGTATTATATTATTTATAATTCTTCGAAAAAAAATATTTTTATCCATAAAAGGTTCTGTATGATCTGAATCTTAAAATGCAACAACAAGATATTAATTTTTCACATTTTAAAGAATACCTTTTTTTTTCTTAAATTGATTTATAAAAAGTTTTTCATATGGTGCGAACGTAAGTGGACCGTATGTATATGTCACAGTAAAACCTGGTAATCAGTAAAAGCTAACTGTTACCAGGAAAAGTGAGCTTTTCCTGATTTGGAAACATTTAGCTAGTGAAAGTTGAATTCGATCGACTTCATCATACTTTTACTAGTAATTGTTAGCATTCACGTAACTATCCTAGTGAAAGCTGCTACACTTAAAATTATTGTCGAATTCACTGGACGTAATTATAAATATCCTTTTTGGTCCGAGTTGGAATTCGCCGACAGACAGCGCGTGACTGCATGCGTGATGAATTTAACTGTGTGACACTGTAGACCACGTATATTGAGGCGCAGGTTTTTGTAACATTGTGTGACAAATGTGTCAAGAGTTTGATATAGTGCGTTACTCTACAAAGTAGATAATAAGATAAACAATGCTGTATTATCATGATTCAAGTTCTGAGTCAGATTCGAATAATGAATTAGAAACAATACTACCACTCTATCAACAGACAAGAAAAGTGAAGTCCAGAAATAGCGAGTATTTGAAAAAGACAACGACGCATGGAGAATTTGTGTTGACAAGAGAATTATCATATGAACGATTTTTGAACTACTTTTGTTTAAATCTTTTCCTGATTTGGAAACATTTAGCTAGTGAAAGTTGAATTCGATCGACTTCATCATACTTTTACTAGTAATTGTTAGCATTCACGTAACTATTCTAGTGAAAGCTGCTACACTTAAAATTATTGTCGAATTCACTGGACGTAATTATAAATATCCTTTTTGGTCCAAGTTGGAATTCGCCGACAGGCTAGACGCTCGGGAAAATACGAGAGTTATGAATCGCAGGTGTGCAATGTGAACATTGTTCAGATACCGTATTATATAAAATACTTGAGTATTCTCACTAGGGGTTAGTCTGGGTTAGTTTGGACATCAAAAATTTTGATGTCGCGTGAGAGACATCATTTAGTGCCCCGTGCACCTTGGGTTAGTTAAAAGGCGGAAATAAGTTATAAAGTACTTTTCCTAACTGCTTTCATTAAAAGTTGATTTGATAAAGTTTCTCCAACATTCACTAGTAAAAGTGTACAATATTCTTCAAAATTTAACATTTCCTAATAGTAGAGTAAAAAAGCCTGAAAAAGTCGCTTCCTTCTTGAAAAAAAATAAATCGATTTAGAACCAGATGAAACCTGACCAAAATCATTAGTTGGGTTATTGTGCATACGAAATACAATACATACAATAGCGCGGAGCGTACCGCATTGCCGGTGCCGTGCTCCGTATGCCATAAAAAACAATACAAATAATGTTTATGCTGAGCTATGAGATCTGGAGAGCAGAGTATTGTATAATTATGAAAAGAAAAAAAAGATCTTCAGTTCAGCGCATAATATTGGGAGTTCAATTTAAAAAAATTGAAGTTGCCTAGATTTTTTCATTTATCGATGCAACTTTTTGGTTTTTGAGAACTGAAGATAACATACAAGAAAACCATTAATTCTCCGTAACATATAATAAAACTTATTTATCTGCAGTTTCTTCAGAGTAATCGTCATGCTCTGTTATTTTCTTTTGACGGATGTTATTTTTAGACCAAGAAAAAACTAGTTACTAGTCATTTTTTATATTCAAAAACGAATAGCGTTTTTGGATTTAGCAGATCTAAAAGCCTCTCAATAATTTTGTAATGATTTGTTTTACAGGATGCTCAGGAAGTAAGGTAAAAATCTTTCTGTCATTTCTTTAAGTATGATACGAACTAAAACTGAACATTCTATAAATTTAAATAAATGGTGATAATGAGCTGATTAGAGCCAAAAAATCTACAATGCAAGAACCATCATAAAATATTCCTTCAAGAACCAGTACATTCGTCAATTATTGTCAATGTTTTTACGGGAGCTATTCAAAAATAAAGCAAAAGTGTTTGTTTTGGTATCATTTTTGAACACCTTGTATAGGCTAGAGTGACAAAACTATACGAATCTGTACTCTTAGAAGAGTATTTTTAAATAGTTCATTTATTAGTATTTGGCTGTAATTATATTGATGTTACTATTCATAATAACATATTTTTTATTAAGTTTGACTTTGATTTTTGAACGCTCGGTATAAGCTGGTAGCTAGAGTAACAAAACTTATAAATTGTGTAGTCAGTTCATGTCATACCTAAAGGGATGAAAAAAGGTTTTTGCAAACATTTCACCAGAATTTATAAAGGGTTATTAGAGAAATTGTTTTTTTTTAGTATTTGACCCAATTTCTGAAAATTCTGTGAAAAATTTGTATTACAAAATTATCGTTTTAGGAGTTTTTGGATATGCCAAATTCAAAAACACTATCCGTTTTTGGATCCCTTCTATTGATCATAGGAGGCTATGGAAATGACAGATGCCATTTTTTTTATGAAAAGATAGAGTTTTTTGGGGTAGTACATGAACTAGAGTTTTGTGTTGGCTTTTTCACTAAGGGGACACTTATTTTATCTGATCGCCCTCATAAAAGGCACCCCATCGTCATTCTTATTATAGGTTTAACCAAATACGCCAAACAGAAAACACTTTTAATAAAAAAGTCCACGATATCAACGTAACAGTGTAACACAGTAGAAAGTACAAAGCACAATAAAAAACGTCTTGGATTTTGTCATTATTTGTCAATATGCATTTTTCCAGTCGGCGCGCGTCCGCTTCAGACAATGAGGAAGGTCGAGCGTCGCATCGAGGTTGACATGTCCCATTTCAAAAAATCATATTTCGAAAACTATAACAGATAAGAGGCTGCGGTCTTTTTTGAAAACTTCCTCATATATTTTACTACATATCATTCGCAGCATATAGCATCAAATTTTTCCAATCAAAAAAGTTTCTCGCTTACGGAAAATATCAATACATAAAATTCAATTTTCATTTTTGAGCTTTTGAGAAAAAATGAAAATAACAAAATCTGAGAAATATATTGCCTCAGTGATCATCGCTTATGTATGCTCTTCAAGTAAAAAAAAAATCATTGGGATATGTTGAATAGTTTCGGAGTTATTGAAAGGTGAATGATAGAAAGTGATTTTTTTGAATTTCCGCATTTTTGCACGTTTCCTCAATTTCACAAAACTCGGTACCACTAAAAAAAGTCGTAATTGCCCATTTCTGATGTACAATAACCTAACCAATGATTTGGGTGAGATTTCATCTGGTTCTAAGTCAAAAAAAAAAAACGAAACCTTTTTACCGCTTTTTTACTCCACTATAACGGATCAAGTAATTGCTAGCATCAACTAAGCATTCACTGGATTTCTATTATTTACTGTAACATATACACAGAATATTATGATTTATATCGATATCTATAGTTACAACTACAATTTGAAGATAGGTAGGTACTTACCATTTCTTAAATTCAGTTCACTTGCGATTTTTGTCCAAATTTCTTGTTTACATTTACTTTTCATATATTGGTAATGGCTGGTGTCATATAAAACAGCATTTCTGCGTACAAATTCTATCATTTTTTTCTCTATTGATTCCATAATATTTTTGAAAACGTCAAAAAATTCAAACAATTTTTCACCTATTGATTCCATTTTTGGAACACGTCGCAATTCAAAACCACAAGATGGCACTAGACGTCACTTTTCAGGCATTTTCTGTGGCTGCGTTCCTTTTTGACGTCAGATAAATCTGTCCGATTAGTCCGATTTTTGATCACGTGACCCTCAGATCAATCAGAATACTCTGGAATAAAGGAACGCGACCGACTTGAGAAACTAACCTCAATACTTTGTTGTCAAACAGAAACGATTGGTAATTTATCAAATTTGTGTTTTTTCCATTCAATATACATGTATTTTGTAACGCAGAAGCAGTGACTGTTAATAAAGATAATCAATACAAACGGATAGGGTCCAAACGTTTCAATCGGCAGTCTTTTTTTTTTAAGGCAAAAGACCTTTTTAGGCATGGAAGCAGTTAAAAAACAGGCGACTCTGTCCATAATCCTACCTCCAGCTACAACTTTTCGGAGGTCTTGTTCAGTCACTCCAAACCTATACGTTTTGTCCTCAGTCTCATCAAATAATCCCAGTAACGGCATTTTGTCAAAAATTATTATACACTAGTGGATATATTACTTTTGATAATACCAATACCAAACCAGAACCAGAGACAACAACACAAATAACCGGTCCAAATATGAATGTGAAAAAATCTCAACAAATTCGTATTCATAACCTCACAATAACATCTGACATCAGATTGATCTCTCTAATCCGCCAAAATACTCCAAGCATTCAGATCAAGGTCTTACACGTCCAGATTAAATAAAGGAACGCTCGAGATTTTGATCTGTTTGCTCTAGATCTAATAAAGGAACGCAAACAGAGCAATCAGAATAGTCTGACGTCAAAAAGGAACGCAGCCTGTGTTAGATCCACACGTGCGACGCAGTCTGCGTGTGGCACAGCTCTACCCTGCCCTGGGCTGTGCATCAATATGCGGCGTTACATTAGTACACATGATTCACAGAAACTGTGCTGCGCTGCGCTGCCCTGCCCTGCGCAAGCTGCGCCTCAATTTGCACCGGGCCTTCATGTGCGATATTTCAGGCAACGAAGATCAAAAAATGCCGGATAAAGGCAAAAATTGGTGTATTTGTGAATTCTGGTATAAGTGTAGGTTGAGGTGTCCTGAACAACATACTATAAAAGTCCTGATCGGTGGGGGCGAGCTAAAGTGGAGGGAGGTCTCTGTTGGTCATTTTTCTACGTTTCTCTTGAATAACTTGGAAACGAGAGCAACCAGCGAAAAAATACTGGAGTTGTAAATTATTCCATGTAAAATTTCCTACAAAAAACGTCCTCTTCGCTAAAAGGAAAAAATAAACTGGAGAAAATGGATTAATGTGAAAAAAATCAGATTTTCATATTATGAGAATATAAATTGAGTTTAAACTGCTTCCTCTGACGTGCCACCGATGCACTTTTACTCAGTCATTGGCCCCACTACTCACTGTGTCAGTTGGTCCACTAAGAGTCTCCGTTTACCTCCATTTATCGAGGTCTAAGCTAAACTCAACCCTTCCAGTTTGGTACGCCACTGATTGAAATTTCGAAATTTTGAGCTCAAATTCTGATTTTGCTCTTAAAGTTCATGCGATACATGATTTTTGTATGAACGGGTTCGGAAATCTAGAGGAATAAAAGTCTTTGGGGTGCCCTATTTGAAAGGGTGTAGCTCCCGTAGATAAAAATTTTCGTCAATTTATTATAGGAATTTATTTTTATGAAAATCCCTGATGAGAAGTACCCGCACTGTCTTATAGTTTATCCCAACTAACACAGATTGTGCCTTATCAAACTAAAATGCTATATAACTGATTTATTAGGGTACTTCAATAACAATTGTATCATTTAGTGGCGGTAGTTGGCACAAAATTGAGGGTATTTTGTGCCAACTACCGCCACTAAATGATACAATTGTTATTGAAGTACCCTAATAAATCAGTTATATAGCATTTTAGTTTGATAAGGCACAATCTGTGTTAGTTGAGACAAAAAAGTGTTATAATCATGTAATATAGCTCTCTAGAAGACCATTTAATAAGCCTTTTACAAAACGAAAGAAATTGAATTCTTATAGCATATTATAGCACCAATTTTATAAGAGGAATTACTCTCAAGTCTAATTTGTTGTACAATTGGTTTATTAAGGTTTTATAGAGAACTTTATGAGATCGTTACAAAATATTTTTACTAGAGATTTATTATTTTATCGTTAAGTCGCAAACGTATTTGAATCTGAATTGGCTTACGAGAATATCTTATAGAAATGTTGTATAGAATACTTGGTTTCGAACGTACAAGATAGCACTATAAAACAAATAAATTAAAAATGGGCACGAAATAGCAACATTGTCTTAAAATATGTCTTGCCTAATGCCCCACCCCGTTTGCGATCATACAGTGAAATTCGCGTCTTTTTTTTCATTTATTTAGTATATTTTTGGGTATTTTGGAAAAATGTATTCGCTGGTGACTTTCAAATAATGTCTAGAATACGTATATAAAATTTCAAGTCATTTGAAAATGTATGCAAATTGTCCAATACCTATATGACAAATTTGTCGCAACAAGCACAGTTATAAGAGTTCGACATATTTGGTAGGCGAACTTTGTCAGTCATTTTTAAGGTTTGGGAAAAATAAACAAATATTTATTAAGGAAATACGTTAATTAGAACGTCATTATAAGAAAAACATTGTAAATATCAGACAATTATTATTTAATAGAGTAGTTTTTGTTTGTAATTAAGATCTTGATGTTATGAAATTTATTATATCAGGATAAAAAGTCTTGAATTGCCTCAAAATGCAGGCGCATGAAAATTTAGTTCATAATGTACCCATATATTTACAGTAAAATCAAATTCGCAAGTCAAATCAACATATTATCATGCTTGAATTTTCAATATTTTGCAATAAGCTACTTGTCTAATAGTAGGATAGACTCCATTAATTTTTCGTAATTCACAGTTGATATTCTTTTACAACAATTCTGATTTATTCTGCTCTGAATATACACAAAATTGCAGTGTAAATAGCGCGAATATATCAACAACAAAATATATTTATAACTGTTTTATAAATGTGTAACTTGGAACAACTTCACTCTTATTAGAGCTCTATAGCAGTAGTAAAGTAGCTTTATAGTTGTTACCTAGAACCCTTATAAACATTTTAATACGACAAAAATATTTTATAAAGTGGCCCTTTTTGGGTTTTATAAGTGTGCTATTTATTAATGTCTATGAAATGATTATAAAAATATTTTTACGAGCAAAATGTTTTACGAAACTGTATATAAGAATAAATCACCTCACGCATTTTTTTAACAATGTCTAGGAAACACCGTGTATTATTATATAGTTTTTCCTTCATCCATATCTCCTTGCCTGTCAATCTTAGCGACAATGAGTACTTAACCTTTTTTGATGAGAATTTCAGTGTGTCCAAGATAAGGATGCAGAGCATGGAGATCTTGGAAACAATGAGAGATACAGTGTCGATCAAATTAGTCAAAAATTGCGCATTTTGAACGGGATCTTGTTGGGTATTTGGGCGCAATTTTTGTCTAATTTACCCGACACTGTATCTCTTATAGTTTCCAAGATCCCCATGCTGTGCATCCTTATCTTGGACACACTGTATTTTTTTAAATACCACATTGGACTTTATTTGCAATTTGCAATGGAGTTCATGCACTTTGGCCTATTTAACATTCACTATCTTCAGATAAAATGGGTTTTTTTCAGTTGGGACCATTTTCATATAAAAGAGCACATTTCCGTGGTGCCGGGGAAAAAGGGGATAACTCAAGTTTTGGTCAAAACGGGATATGTCTTTATTTTGACTTAATATATCAAAACCTTGCTTATGGGCGAGACGAGATAAGTCAAATCAAACAAATATTTGTCAGAAACCGATGTTCGTAAGAAGATATCTGTGAATGTCTCTTTTACAATGTTCCTTTGGAGACAAGTAGACTTATCTCATCTGGAGCATAATAATAAATCTTTATTGATGTCGGCCATAGCACGATAAGTCAACTTATCCCTTTTTGCCCAAAATATTTTGGTTTGTTTACAATTACATATCTCTTTTTTTCCCGCTTGATTCAATTTAGTATGAGTTGTAACTTGTTGAGAGAAGTGTCGGTCGTAAAATATTTGTAGAAAATACGGTTTAATTGAGTCTCTATGGAATCTAGAGGAAAACGGCTCGTGGCCATGTGCCACAAAAACCCGGATTACGACGATGGTAAGTAGATCAGAAAGTTATTCATGCATTTTACTATTTAACCTCAAAATTTTAATAATAATACATGGTCTGGAATATTACTGATCTTTTATTACCTTTAGATTCTTTAAAGCGTTTTTTGGGGCTTGTCATGATACTAGCATATACAAACATGGGCATGTTTTTTCCAGATTCCGTTTCAAATAGTCCCGTTCCTTCCCTACCTGAAGAATTGAAAGAAATTTTCGATAGTCTGAGTACGGACGATGAATATCTCCCTTCTGATGTAGGATCCAGCGACAGCGATGTTCCCTTATCTTTGGTGAAGCAAACAGCAAAAAAAGGAAAGGCAGCTCTACCAGTGCAAGAAGTGAATCCTGGAACATCTAATGACAGGAAAGCAAGGAAATCCATCAAAGGAAAGACCAGATGGAACAAATTGCAAAGAAAACTGAAACGGAACCATGGTGAGGAATACATCACAGAGTCCGGGAAAATAAGAAAATCCAGATTGTGTCAACCATTAGGCAGCTGTCGAATGAAATGTAAGGAAAAGTTCAAAGACGAGGATAGAGAGGTGATTTTCAAGGAGTATTGGGGAGCTGGTTCGTATGAAAAACGTGTACATTTTATCACGAGCGTGATAAAAAAAAAGAAGAAGGCTTCGTCTAAAGAGAAGAAAACTGAAAGCAAAAATAAAAATCGACAGTTCACTCATGATTATCACTTAAGAATTGATGGAATAGAACATAAAATTTGCAAAGAATGTTTTCGCAGAACCTTGGGTGAAACAAACAAATTTCTAGAACTTTGCAGTCTCAAGATAAGCTCAAACTGTTCCGGAATTTACCAAAATGATCTTCGGGGAATGCAGCCTCCAAACAACAAGTATTCGGATGATGACATCAAAAAAGTTACCGACTTCATTTTGAAAGTCCCACTCTACCGAAGTCACTACAGTAGACGAGACAGCAACAAAAAATATTTACCCCCGCATTATACAATAGCAAAACTGTATAATCACTATCTCACCGAATCTAATCATATTTTTATCAGTCGTACCAAGTTTGAGGAAATTTTCCATTCTCTGAATATTGGGATTAAAAGGCCAAGCAAAGATACTTGCGGAAAGTGTGACAAACTGAACATGCAAATGAGCTTGTCCGCTAGTCTGGAAGAAAAAACAAAACTTCAACAAGAGCTAGATTCACACTTGAAAGTGGCCGATGACTATTATAGATCAAAATCAGAAGATAAGAAATTATCGAAAAGCGATAGGTCGAAGAAAACGGTCACTTTTGACCTTCAGCAATGTCTTCCGACTCCTCAGCTATCATCTGGAATAACCTTTTATTTGAGACAGTTATGGACGTTCAATTTAACAGTCCATGACTGTGATGTGGATCAGGCCCACTGCTTTATGTGGCACGAAGCTGTAGCCGGCAGAGGAGCAAATCAAATCGGATCATGTTTATACCAGTTTTTCAATAGCCTTCCTAATCATGTCGAGGAGATGACGCTGTATTCAGACTCTTGTGCGGGCCAAAATAAGAATGCCCATATTATTACAATGTATTTCTCCATATTGAGGTCCCATCCATCCCTTAAAGTGATAAAGCACAAATTTTTGGTCCCTGGGCATACCCATATGGAGTGCGATGGAGATCATGCACTTATTGAGAAAACAAAGAAGCGCACAGAAGCACCTATTCACCACCCTCGGGACTGGTATCAACTGGTTCGATGTACTGGAAAAAAACATCCTTTTAAAGTGATCGAAATGGACCAATCAAAATTTTTTGACTTCGCTAAGTTATTGAAAGACGAACTACAGATGAAGAAAAAGGATGATTCGGGAAATCCATTTTATTGGCGCAATGTTCGAGAAATAAAAGTAGAAAAAAATGAAATTGGAAATATGTTTTTCAAGACCAGCATAGATGAAGAATACAGAACTGTTTCATTTAGGAAGAGAGGACCCATACCCAATCTGATACCTGAACTACAGTATGCTGGCCCAGTTCAAATTTCCGAAAAAAAAAAAGCCAACCTTTTGCAACTATTACCCTATATTTCGGATGTATTTTGGGATTTCTACCAAACGCTACCAACCAATAATGACAAGGAGACACACCCAGACATAGTATCTTCTGATGGTGATGAGAACGACTAAATTAGTTCTCTATTGCATTGATTTCATTTTTTATATTGTATTTTTTAATTTTCTGTATTCTTGCCAAGAATAATAAAGTTTTTGTTACGTAGAGTTCGATTTACATTGTTGATAGTATGGTTTGAAAAGTGAATGATGAGATAAGTACATTTTTTTGGTAAATCCAAAAAGAGATAAGTCTCTTTTTTTTTAATTTTTCAAAAAATTTAAAAACCAGTTGAACTTGTCACTTGAATATAAAAAGAAGACTGTATTTGAATCTGAGTCTGAAAATTTCACCAGCATAAATGATAAGACTGATTTGTAATTTATATCAAAACTTCAAGTTAATTTCCTGAACATTCTCAAAAATCGACTTATCTCCTTTTTCTCCGGCACCACGGATTTCATTTATCATAATAGGCCCAAAAACTCAATTTCCTAAGAATTGCACTCAAGCCCTTCTCGACCAAACCACGGATGCTTTACTGCAGCGTATTTTAACAGCGGTGGATTGGAAGAGGAAGTCTGTTTCCATGGCCTCCGCGATCACCAGACTACCAGACTCAACTTGAGCAATTGAGCATGAAAGACATCGTGTTTCAGACTCAACCTTGACTAGAGAAGATTTGATAAACCGGATTCGTAATCCAATAATTCCAATACGTAACATACCGAGAGCCGAAACTGAAATTGCAGTTTTGTCTATCCATGCAAGAAATCAGCAATGCATAGAGCGTGTTGGTCAAACCATTTGCGGGGGCATGGAAAACCTACCTTTGTTGAATCGGTCCTTTTCAGGGCCACCACACCACAAAATAGAAAGAATTCCAGAAAAATATGTCTACAAAAAATAGAAATGATCTTATTCATTTTCGTACAAATTTTACAGCCGATACTAGGAACAAGATGTCGAGATGCAGTTTTCGCGACAGTTAACTGACAAAACTTAAATCTTTTGAACATTTGTAGCTCAAGAATAGCTCCTTTTAACAAGCCCAAGGTTGTTAAAATCGGCTTAGCCGTTTCGAAGATACAGGGTGCTATTTACAGAAACCGTCGAATACCCCTCACAACTCTATTTTAAGAAATACAGCAAAAAGTGTCATTCAAACAAGGTTCCAATTATCCTCGACTTTGAACATCAGGTATTTTTCTATGTGGTTGGTATAGCGTAATTCACAAAAGCATCACTTATTCAGATTTAAAATTGCAATAACGCCCCTTATAGCGGCCATTTCAAAAACATGAAAATATTTTCCAGGTTTTTCTCTTAGCCGTTCTGGTGATCACTTTTTCACTGCAAGCTTCTACGATAGATAGTTTTCCAGATACAGTACCTAAATATTGACCAACACGCTCTATGCATTGCTGATTCGTCGCATGGGTGGACAAAACTGCAGTTTCAATCTCGGCTCTCGCTATGTAACGTATTGGAATTATTGGATTACGAATTCGGTTTTTCTAATGAACCTATTCATTTATTTATTTATGTAAACAAAGCCCAACAATACATCATAATTTTCAGGGCCGTACAAACAATTTCTTTAACTAGCAGCATAACAAACAGAGCATGTACATATGCATGTAATATAAAGAAATCACATTTATAATAGTAAAAATAGTAGATTTTGGGACATTCTTACAAATCTTCTCTAGACAAAGTTGAGTCTGAAACACGATGTCCTTTATGCTCAAGTTGAGTCTGGTGATCGCGGAAGGCATGGAAACAGACTTCCTCTCCCAATCCAATTGGCCAAAGAAAGGCCTAAGTGCAATTTTTCGGAAATTGAGTTTTTGGGCCTATCATGATAAATGAAAAGTGCTATTTCATATGAAAATGGTCCCAAGTGAATAAGCCCATTCAATCCAAAGATAGTTAATGTTAAATAGGCCAAAGTGCATGAAATCAATTGCAAATAAAGTTCTATGTTTCAGATTGGACTTTTTTCATGGTCCTATCTTAAAAATAATTTGGTATTTGAAAGAAGATAATGGACATAAGAGGTGATTACTTCTTTTTCTGCAAGCAGTGCAAGCCTCTACGATAGATAGTTCTCCATATACAGTACCTCGCATTCTAAGTTGGTCACACTGTACAGGATGATCGGTTATGTATACCGAGCGGCCATATTCCCGTAACTATTATTCATATAGACTTGCGGCAAAAAATTTTATTACTAAAACGGCCAAGAGAAAAAACTGAAAAATATCTTCAAGTTTCGGAAATGGTCGCTATAGGGGAGTAACAATCAACTCCAAGTAGAAAAATAGGATTTTTATGAAATTTTGCCCAATGAAAATATATCGTTGATATCATTTTCATATTAACTGAATATTTATCTACACCTTTTGTCTTGAACGTTTTTTTTTCTATCTATCAAAATAAAGCGGTGGGGAAAATTCAATTGTTTTTTTAAACAAACGGAGACTTCTCCCGTTTTGCTTGACCGATTTTAGCGACCTTGAGCTCATATGAAAGAGCATAATCTGCACTACAAAACGCTTACATGCTTTTGAGCTTGTGACCTTCGCCGTCGCCGCTAGATGGCGTTAACCGAAACGGTAGCATATTTTTGAATTTTTACCAACAAAATCAAACGAAATGGTAAAGGGGATACATTTTTTTTTTATCAAGAAATGGAAAAAAAAAACATGTAATTTTTTGTTTTTTTTTTTCAAATTTTTAATAGATAAATTAATGTATCCTTTTTTAAATTATGACAAATTGAATATACCATCACATTTGATCTTTTTGGAAAAAAAACTCACCCACGTATAGAATGAAGATTAAAACCGTTTCACTATAACTTTTGGCAGTTGTTTACTATAGGCGCTTAGAGTGATTCGATCAACCAGTAGCGTCAGCTATCAAGTCTTTCTCTTTTTACTTCACGTTAATAAAAAGAGACAAAGGATGATCAAGTTGATCGATTTACTTTTTCCGTGAACGCCTATTTTAAGGGGAGTGGCATTTGTCACCCAGGCGACCGTTTAATCGACGTTACCGCATTTAATTATTTGTGTATAGCAATTTTGAGTCTCTGTTGTAAAAATAGAGTCTATATGATATAAATGTGTCCAATGGTTTTTTGCCATAATGAAAATAGATAATCAACATTTGCAAACTGAATTTCACGAATTTTTCAAGCATGCACTTGCAGAGAGATTCCTTGTTTATGCCATTACAGGAAAATTTGGCATTTACCGCAAGTTGCTTTAGAATGTGATTTGACGTCTATGCTCCATCAAATAATGTGAACAAATTTGTCTATTTCATTTCGGTCTAAGCTCACAACCACAATTATGTACGACGCCCTACGTACGTGGATGAATAACCTTGTCGTGACGAATTTGAACGCGACATGCACAAGATTAACTGACTTCAATACTTGACAAAATGGCCGTTGCTGCTATCGGCTATCAGACCAACATGTCCCTTTGAATGACAAGAATCAACTGTCTTACTATCTTCCTGCGTCCCGCCTGCGTGATTTGTAAACATCATGGACTTGTGAATGAGAGGCCGCCAATTGGCTGCAACATGGCATGACTCCGCCTTAGAAAAATAACTGCGTTATTTGAAACTTAAAACATTTCAATAATGCCATTCTTAATGTTGTATTACGAAAATCACGAAATAAATCATAATTAGTGTGTTGTAGGTCCGCTTATTTTTGACATAGGTACACTGTTGAAAATGTAAAGATTATTATGTCGGTTTTTGATCAGTTCCATTTAGACCGCTTTCCATAATTTGATCAATACAAAATTTGAATTCAGCTCTCAATAAAAAACTAGAATAAACGATCCGACATTGGAGAAGAAAGAATTCTTAAAATGAAATGACGTGGGAGAATATTATGTGGGTTAGTTCAGAAAATTTTAAGAAAAATAAATTTTTTTCTAGAAACAAAATCCATAAGTTCAACCGAGGTTCAACCACCAAGTGTTCTGCTGATGAAAAAAAATTAAACAAAAATGCTTGTCTATTAAATGAAACAGATAATGATGTATCACATATTTGTTCAGAAATTTATCCAGAAGGTATTTCAATATATCCATTTCCTTATCTCACCTATAAAATTAATAATATTCTGTGCTTTTATAGTTCCGCAAAAAAACACCATTGCAGCTCTTAGTCTGTTATAAATAATTTGAACATAGGCAATTTATTTCAATGAGAGTTGCTTTCCTCTTTTTTTTCGGCGCATGCAGCCTTATATTAAAATAGGTATGTCCAGCGATGGTCTACCCCAAGAGAGCAAATGTACCAAAAATATCATTTTTCGGCAAAAAGAAATTCTTCATAAAAATACATATTTGCTTCAATGAAAAATACAACTAGGTATTCTTGATGAGAAAAATATTCTTTGTTATCATGATAACAGAAACCAAATACAATGCAAATTATGATCAAAATACACATGTCGGATTTTTGAAAAAATAATCCCAAACAGAATGATATTTCCAGGAGTGCTTGTGGACTGCCTCCTGAGCATCCAACCAAAAAATCTGACTCGACGTCCAGGTACGTTTTGCGCTGAAGAGGTGGTTTCCTAAACATTTTTTTAGAGCAAAATGACCTTTATAAAAGTTATAGAGGACCAAGAACTAAACAATTTTGCCTCATAACATTTTATGATAGCTCCAATACCAAACCAGTTACAGCGCAGCAAATGACAAAAATAAGCTGAGGAGTGCAAATAAATCCTGGATGCAAGTTTTAGAGAAGCAAAGGCTGAACAACTTTTCTTCATAACTTTTTTCATGATCCCTAGAAAAATGTTTTTGAAACCATATCCCTGTTAATTGCCAGAAAAATTTTGTCATTTGTTGCGCTGTAATTCATCAAATTATGTTACAGCTGTCAAAAAAATGTTAAAAGTTGATTTGATAAAGTTTCTCCAACATTCACTAGTAAAAGTGTACAATATTCTTCAAAATTTAACATTTCCTAATAGTAGAGTAAAAAAGCCTGAAAAAGTCGCTTCCTTCTTGAAAAAAAATAAATCGATTTAGAACCAGATGAAACCTGACCAAAATCATTATTCATTAGTTGGGTTATTGTGCATACGAAATACAATACATACAATAGCGCGGAGCGTACCGCATTGCCGGTGCCGTGCTCCGTATGCCATAAAAAACAATACAAATAATGTTTATGCTGAGCTATGAGATCTGGAGAGCAGAGTATTGTATAATTATATAAAGAAAAAAAAGATCTTCAGTTCAGCGCATAATATTGGGAGTTCAATTTAAAAAAATTGAAGTTGCCTAGATTTTTTCATTTATCGATGCAACTTTTTGGTTTTTGAGAACTGAAGATAACATACAAGAAAACCATTAATTCTCCGTAACATATAATAAAACTTATTTATCTGCAGTTTCTTCAGAGTAATCGTCATGCTCTGTTATTTTCTTTTGACGGATGTTATTTTTAGACCAAGAAAAAACTAGTTACTAGTCATTTTTTATATTCAAAAACGAATAGCGTTTTTGGATTTAGCAGATCTAAAAGCCTCTCAATAATTTTGTAATGATTTGTTTTACAGGATGCTCAGGAAGTAAGGTAAAAATCTTTCTGTCATTTCTTTAAGTATGATACGAACTAAAACTGAACATTCTATAAATTTAAATAAATGGTGATAATGAGCTGATTAGAGCCAAAAAATCTACAATGCAAGAACCATCATAAAATATTCCTTCAAGAACCAGTACATTCGTCAATTATTGTCAATGTTTTTACGGGAGCTATTCAAAAATAAAGCAAAAGTGTTTGTTTTGGTATCATTTTTGAACACCTTGTATAGGCTAGAGTGACAAAACTATACGAATCTGTACTCTTAGAAGAGTATTTTTAAATAGTTCATTTATTAGTATTTGGCTGTAATTATATTGATGTTACTATTCATAATAACATATTTTTTATTAAGTTTGACTTTGATTTTTGAACGCTCGGTATAAGCTGGTAGCTAGAGTAACAAAACTTATAAATTGTGTAGTCAGTTCATGTCATACCTAAAGGGATGAAAAAAGGTTTTTGCAAACATTTCACCAGAATTTATAAAGGGTTATTAGAGAAATTGTTTTTTTTTAGTATTTGACCCAATTTCTGAAAATTCTGTGAAAAATTTGTATTACAAAATTATCGTTTTAGGAGTTTTTGGATATGCCAAATTCAAAAACACTATCCGTTTTTGGATCCCTTCTATTGATCATAGGAGGCTATGGAAATGACAGATGCCATTTTTTTTATGAAAAGATAGAGTTTTTTGGGGTAGTACATGAACTAGAGTTTTGTGTTGGCTTTTTCACTAAGGGGACACTTATTTTATCTGATCGCCCTCATAAAAGGCACCCCATCGTCATTCTTATTATAGGTTTAACCAAATACGCCAAACAGAAAACACTTTTAATAAAAAAGTCCACGATATCAACGTAACAGTGTAACACAGTAGAAAGTACAAAGCACAATAAAAAACGTCTTGGATTTTGTCATTATTTGTCAATATGCATTTTTCCAGTCGGCGCGCGTCCGCTTCAGACAATGAGGAAGGTCGAGCGTCGCATCGAGGTTGACATGTCCCATTTCAAAAAATCATATTTCGAAAACTATAACAGATAAGAGGCTGCGGTCTTTTTTGAAAACTTTCTCATATATTTTACTACATATCATTCGCAGCATATAGCATCAAATTTTTCCAATCAAAAAAGTTTCTCGCTTACGGAAAATATCAATACATAAAATTCAATTTTCATTTTTGAGCTTTTGAGAAAAAATGAAAATAACAAAATCTGAGAAATATATTGCCTCAGTGATCATCGCTTATGTATGCTCTTCAAGTAAAAAAAAAATCATTGGGATATGTTGAATAGTTTCGGAGTTATTGAAAGGTGAATGATAGAAAGTGATTTTTTTGAATTTCCGCATTTTTGCACGTTTCCTCAATTTCACAAAACTCGGTACCACTAAAAAAAGTCGTAATTGCCCATTTCTGATGTACAATAACCTAACCAATGATTTGGGTGAGATTTCATCTGGTTCTAAGTCAAAAAAAAAACGAAACCTTTTTACCGCTTTTTTACTCCACTATAACGGATCAAGTAATTGCTAGCATCAACTAAGCATTCACTGAATTTCTATTATTTACTGTAACATATACACAGAATATTATGATTTATATCGATATCTACAGGGTCCTTCATTAGTGCGTCGGGCAATCCTAGCGTGGTTATTTACAAAAGTAGAAAAAAAACTTTTATACAAAAGTTGTAGAATGTGACTTTATGCATATTTTAAAAATATTTTCAAACATACAGGGTGCGTCACAAAAGTATGGCACGAAAAAGTATGATTTTTTTAAATGGAACCCCCTGTATATTAATTGATATTTCAATTCTTTCTTCAATTTGGAACAAAAATTGTGCTACAACTAATGTTCCTAAATTCAACCGTTATCGAGATATCGCGTTTTAAAAATGGCATTTTTGCAACTTTGACATGCTATAAAACTCAAACTATTCAAGTTAGAGGAAAATGGTTTGCACTTTCCTATCTTAACTTTTCAAGAGCTCTTCTGTCATTTAGATAGAAGGTAACGTCAACTGTCAACTTTTTTCGGCACATTTTGACATTTTTTCACAATAATGGCTTTAATCTCCTTGAATAGCTCTTGAAAAGTTAAGATAGGAATGAGTAGTAAGGGCTGTGCCGGTTCTGGACCATTTCCCAAAATGCCCGCTAGGTGGCGCCACGATACGGTGGCGCCACGATAGCGCGACCGTCACCACGTGCGCGTGACGTCATCCGTCGTCGGCGTGTTGTGTGGGTGATGAGGTGGGGTGTGGGGGTGGGGGTCTTTGCGACCACGTGCGCGTGACGTCATCCGTCGTCGGCGTGTTGTGTGGGGGTTGAGGTGAAGTGTGGGGGTGGGGGTCTTTGTGACCACGTGCGCGTGACGTCATCCGTCGGTGGGCGGTGTGACCGTTGGCGGGGGTGGGGGGTGGGGGGATGGGTTGTGTGAGTTCTCAGTAGGTTGCGGTGGAGGAGTTGACTATAGTTCATCATCCAAGATGTTCTGTTGTGAGAAAAAATGTTTTATCGCTCCAAGTTTACAAGTTGATGGCTTAGCCTGCTCCGAATGTGAGTCATATAGTTATTGTTGCTGTGAATGTGTTTCACACATACCATCTAAAAGTCACATTGAAATAACCATCAATGCAGTTCGTATCAATGGTGATTTGCGATGGATTGTAAAACGTTACTGCCACTCTACAAAATCAGACATGGGTGAATTTATCTGCGAAAAAAATCCAATGATTCATCCAGAGATGTTGGGCACCACCACCAAAGTGGGGCAGGTGGATCAGTTGTGTTCGAGGCGATGGACAAAACGGATGCAGAAAAAATTGCAGAATTCTGTAGACGATTGGAACAGCTAAAGAATGACATTACATTTTATGAACAAAAAAAGTTCATGATTCAAGCCTTGAAGAAATTGAATATTGCGGGTAAGTGTTATCATCATTCAGTTCTAAATTTAGCTCACGGTTTTCTTATCAGTAACGAGTCTGAGCCTGCAGTTTTCTTATCACAAGTAGACAGCCATGTGGGTTTCATCACACTCCTCTTATCAGCAGTTCTAAATTTAGCTCAAATGCAGTGTTCTTATCAGTAACATGTGTCAGCCTGTGGTTTTTTCTCGACTATAAATTGATTCACCTAGTTGAAATTAGTTCACTTGTTAGTAGCTGCTGCATCGGTAAGTCGACTCTTCATTACTCATTCAACTAGTGCTGTGACCATTATAATTTTTTTTTTAGAAAATGGATCTTGCACAAATAAATTTTTCATGTAAAGCTCTTCTTAAAAAAACAATCAAAATATCGGAACTAACACCAAATGTAAAATATCCCATTATGGAGATGCGTATAGTTCCATCCAAATATGGTGATGTACCTTTGATGGAACTAAAGGAAAATATGGTTTTTCTTCCACAACGATACACTCAACCAATTCTAGCCAACCTAGAACACTTTGAACCATATAAATATGCGATACTTTTTAAGTCGGTGGTGCAGCTATCTAATAATAAAACGACATCTGATTTTGAAATAGTTGATAATGAGTCGACGTTGCAGGGACTACAATAGTTGTAGGTTAGTATCATCATTTTTCACAAAATTATCTCATTTCATTTTTTTTTTTTCTTTCCAGAACCAATCCACCATGAAAATCATCGCAATAGACATGCAGGGCTTCAATTTGGTACAAGATTTCAAAATCAAGGAGCTGTCAATCACAAATGGTCTTCAATCTAGTCATTTTCTCTTCAAACCAGATGTCCCATTCCATTCATTATCATATGGGGATAGAAGAAGAGTGGATAAGGCAACCAACAATCATGGTATTGTCTATACATCCGGATATGTGAATTATGAAGATCTACCCAAGATCATCCGGACACACTTATGCTTTGTTGACCGAGTATATGTTCGAGGCCCCCTACAAAAGACTCTTCTCACAAACATCCTTTGGGATTGCACATCAGCACACCACCCTGAAATTATTGATGCAGATGAAGACCTTGGACTACAGCTTCCCCCCACATATCAAAAGGATGTTCCAGTCTGCTTCAACCATTTGAGTGATAATTTTTATATGTGTAGTCTACGCAACTGTAAGATTCTTCATGATTGGATTCGACAAAAATTGTAATAAATGCTTGAAAAATGTATTTGTGTATTAGTTCAACATCAACCATGGTCCTATTAGCATCAAATTATATTCTGCTCACTGCGCTTTTCAATAATATATTTTATGTGCATCAACCTGCTAATGTGATTGAAATGTTTATTTGTTTTGATAAAACGAATGACACTTGGCCAACTAATTGGTTGAAGATGCAGCCACAAGTGAATTATGATGCGAAAATGTTCAGCATTCCATTACCCACAGATGTGATGGACTACAAAGTACGGATGTTTTTCCAAGGTCAAACGCATGGTGATAGTGATTGGAAAAATGTAACCACCTCCATTGACATCCCCACCACAGTGTCATATCTGTTGTATTATATCACAACCAGTATCACACTTCTCACCCTCAAAACAACTTGGGAACTTTATCAGTATGTTGCCTCAAGAAGTTGAAAAAATACGTGCAACCCTTCACCAACTCAATCCATCATACATACAATACTTGAAGAATCTTCCCGAGGAACTTTTGGAGGAATTTCTCAAACCATGTTGGGGTCATAGTACATCGGATGAAGATGATTCCGGAATCGATGATGAGGATCCATATTGTACATATAAACTCACCTGTCATATTTGTATCAAAACATTATTTGAATAAAGAAAAACTGTATAAAAGGGGTTTGAATTGTGAATTTTAATTAGTTTAGCGATAGCGGGTGACAATGAAACATCTAATGATTTTGATGTGCTTTCACTACTTCACCACAGCTGAAGTGAATGTTACAGAGTATCTGATAAGATATGGATATTATACACCTGTGGAGAATGCATTACAAACAGATGCATTGGTGCAATTTCAGGAGAACTACTTATTACCGGTTGATGGTGCTGAAAATAATGAAACATTAGAGTTTATGAGCAGACCGAGATGTGGTATGAGTGATTATCCAGAGTCATTTATACTGAAAAACGCTTGGAATAAACACGTTTTGAAATGGTACTACAGTCGAACAACACTCGCACAAGATATAAATCCTGTAATTGAGAGAGCATTTGCAATGTGGTCTGAACATGCAAATTTGACATTTGAGAGGAATGCCATAAATCCAGATATAATTGTTTCATTCGCATCATTCAATCATAGTAATAATCGAAGATGTATGAGTGGTCATTGCGACTTCCCATTTGATGGTTCCGGTAAAGTTTTGGCACACGCTTTCCCACCACAAGACAATCATTGTCGTGAAATTCATATGGATTCCAGTGAAAATTGGTACTATGGACTTGATGGAAAAATACCTGACAATCAGCTAAACTTTTTATCAAGTTTGGCACATGAAATTGGTCACGTCCTAGGTTTAGGTCATTCATTGGATAATAGTTCACTTATGTTTCCATTGTATGGAAAAACCGCTCTGAATCAAGATGATATCAAAGGCATACAAAACTTATATGGTGTGAGAAAACAAGTTCTAGCAAGTCCACCACCACCACAACCACCGATAAACCAACTACCTGTAACAACTCAAATTGATGCTTCAAATCTAAAAAATTCTCAAATCTATGATATTTGTGATGCCGATCCAAGTCAATTGTTATATCTTATACACAATCAACATTTATATATTTTCTATAGGGAAAAATTGTGGATAATGAGTTTGAAATCAAAAATGTTTTCCTCAAAAGCTCTACCGATTCGTCTACTACTTAAATTCCTGCCACCGTTTGAAAAACTAACAGCTGTGTATAAAAGACCATCGGGGCAGATAGCTGTAGTTATAAATGATTATTTATATATACTTAGCGAGGATAATAGATATAGATTAATTGACCAAATCAATATAACAAAAAGATTTGAACCATTTGTGAATGGTAGAAAGTTACTTGGAGCAGTCAATACCTATTCTGGAAAAACCATCTTCTTTTATGACGATAATGCCTTTGTAAATTTGGATGAGTGTACTCTACAGCCAGAGTCCTTTGGCTACACATCAATACATTTTAATGGTATACCACCCCTATTCACCACAGTTTTTCGATATGTGAATGGATTGTTATACTTCATTCAAGATGGTCGCTTTTTTGAATATAATGAATTTGAAAATTCCCTACAAAATTCCGGTAAATTGGAGTTCAATACATTTGGTATAGAGTGTCCCATGATATCTTTATATGAACAACTTAGACTGTTACTTAGGCAAATTGTGAGTAAAATTCCTATGAATTCATAGTTTTAATTTATTAATAAAGTACAGCAACTATAGCGCCAAGTTCAAGGTTGTGGTCGACTGATAAAGAGACACGCGTCCGATGTGCTATTGTGAATAAAATTCTTGTGAAATAAAACATTGTTTGTTTTAATTTGGTCTATTCAAAAATTCATATAAAATATGGTATTTCCATACACCCCCTCAACACGGATAGCATGAGCAGCATCCATCTGTTCACCACCCCCCGACAACACCATGGATTGTGTGAAGCCACTCACCAACTTCGCAGTGATTACCAGCTCCGACACCTGTGTTGTACCCATTGGCCATGTGTTTGGTGGAAAGGGTGTTGGTGGTTGTGGCGGCGGAGGCGGTGGTGTTTGAAGCCGTGGCTTTTTCTTTAATCTTGAAAAACAAATTTTTAAATTTAGATAATAAATCAACAATCTCTTACTGTATCAGCGGCGGCGGCGGTGGCGTGAGGTGTACGGGAGTATCGTGGGGTGGACGCATCAGCACATATTGAGGTGATGGGGGAGCTGGTGGATGTTGATGAAAATCTTGTGGGGTAGGCTCATAATGGGGCTGAAGTCGCAGCGATTCATTTGATGGTCTAAAAACAATAATCATATTCGAACAATCTCACTTATACTTACTGCATCAGCGGGTGTAGGGAAGAAGAAGTATCGTGGCGACTAGACTGGCTCATGTTGATGTACTACTTGTTCCACGCTTAAACACCGCTTAAATAGTATGGCGATGTAGATAAAAATATACCGCAGACACATAATCAGACCAAGCTCACCAATATCAATCCATATTCGAATTTTGCAAATTTTGCACACCGCTATCAACAGCCCACAACCTTGAACTTGAGCTTTTGATAAAAGTCGCAAACACACACATAATCTCAACAAAATTTGATCACTCACTATCGGCAGCAGCCCACAACCTTGAACTCGAGCTTTTGATATGCCGCACACCCACTTTGCTCGCTCACTATCAGCATTATCGCAAAATGAATGTGTTGTCAATAATAATGCAAACAATTCCACACAAAGTTTTTATTTAATCATAATTGCTACAATTTTTTTAAATGTTTCATGGTGTACTGCAAATCTGGTCCTTGACTGGAACACCTCTCACCATTTGCGATCAAGCTCTTCAAGCGTCTCCATCATACTAATTCAATTTTCTCACAATTTCACTTAGAGGAAGGTACTCCATAACACAATCATGGATGATTATGCAGTAGGCTTTTGTTCTGGTGGGAAATCCATCACGTGACTCAATCTCCACTTTTACATCTATGGTTGATGCTTTTAGGGATTCATCACGTCGAGAACAGTCGATGACAAATAATGCATGAGTTTTGAATTCGGTAT